>LKEA01000009.1:605858-700961 GCA_003795315.1 Cytospora schulzeri | reverse complement strand
ATTTGGATGTCATGCGTGGCAAAGATGCGCCGTTAATAGGCCCAGTGATATATTTGATTCTCTATCAGAGGTATCGAGGCTTATCAAGGCAAATGTTAACAATGTATGTCCAATATCTAGGTTACTCTTGCAAACGTTTACCTGGAGTTCAACAAGCCCTGCATTCCGTCAAACCGGCGCCTTCCCAGATCGCTTATCAATAGTTGAGCAAAGCATCTGGTTCTTGACATCATTTAACCTTTCTATAATAAGAGGTCCCTGTTCCTACACCGTTACAAGGGTTCTTGGAGTTATTGCAGCCAATCGCAGCTCGTGCGGCTTGTTGTGGGGAAGCCCGAACGTTGGGTGCTTCACCAATTGACCTTTCCTCCGCTTTCATAGTCTTCAACAGAGGCCTTCACTTCGACCCAGCAGTGTTTTTTATTTATTTATTTTGGTTTATAGACAATGCCAATATTAATGTATCCCTCACCATGGGAGGTTTGACATATTAGTTGATGAAATTTACGTGGGACGGCTTGGAAAGGTGAAATACAGATTACCCAACTTCCATGAATTAATTACATGACCAACGTGAGACATGGATGACTTTGTCCAGGCTGGCCTCTTTGCAGCTGTCTCTCAAGGGTGGAATCAAGCGTCATAGGCTATATTGGTATCATAGATGAAGAGACGCACTCCCATCTAGGCAACTGTTTATGGCTCATATCAGCAATAGATAGTTGCTAGATCAATGTCAACACCTCACTCACGCAGCATTTCCGCGGTCCTCGTCCAGATGACAGTCGAGGTGAACTGGCCCCCTCCAGAGATTGCGAGCTCTGAAGCCCAGTCAATTCCAGCGATGATACCCTTGCTAGGTTCACTGGCAATCAAGACGGCTATTTCCAGGGTTACTACCTGCGGCGCGCCGCCGGAAGACTCAGATCCGAGGAACTGGCCGAGCATAAAGCCGGAGTTATACAAGGTATGTAGGACAAACTGCATCGCACTAGCCTAGGAATCACTCTGAAAATGGAACGCAACTAACATCTCGTGGCATCTTTCGAGGATTTGTCTTGGGCTTCCGCTGACTATCCTAGGGTAGTTCTTGTACATATGGCTGTGCCATGCTGTATCTTCTTGGCAGCCCGGCTGTGCTTGTCCATGGCATCAGACTCCACGGGTAGAATTTTAATGATAGGCGATTTCCTAGATCAGCATGGCGATGGAGCAGTAAACGGCGGCAACGAATTCTCTCTTCACTTCCCCTTCACCACTGTCTCTTTCTCCAGCAACGTCTGCTTTTCACTTCCTATAGTATCTGGCACACCACCTGAACTCTTCCCTTGATGCCCAGGTGTTTACGTTCTGGTGTTGACCAAGCAGCTGTTGTCGGTGTTGAAGTGGACGGTCATGTTGGCAATATAAGTATAGCTACTGTACACATATCATTATTATTGATATCTGCGCGGATGTTTACTCCTCTCCTTTGTCCAGTCGGCATGACCCCGCAGGCCCTTACAATTCCAGGGTTTCATAACTCCAGAGTTCCACTCCCTAGCCTGGACTGAGTATAGACGAGCGGACCATCCTCGCCGTCACCCTCAAGTTGAAGGATGTGCTTCATTGGCTGCTCTCGCCTTTTTCGTCTTCTGGCCTCTGCATCAGAGGCAACCTCAGCCGCGTGCCATCGGCATTCGCGGAAGCTTGAGCAACACGGCGGAGCACGAGGATCGTAGTGGTATCAGGACCGCAGCAAGAGTAACTTTGAGATTTATACCAGGGTTTCAATCAGGTATGCGGTACCTATGAATCAGGTGGTGGTATTTCACTCGTAGCTTCCCATATACATTGGGTCGATGATTTGCTGTTCAGGCTGTTTATTTAGGCTAACGCACGATACTATTTACAAGCCCACTAACAGTGAAGCGCGCAAGTTAGGTACTAACAGGTACAGCCAGTCAGTGGTATGCAACATTCTATCTCGTTCGGTTCGAGAAGTCACCCAAATACCTTGAATAGAAACCTGTATGCAGCCGTGCCTATTTCCTACATTCGGTCATCCGCCATTGGCCGGATAAGGAGGCTGATCAGGGCATATCATATATCTGCAGCAAAATAACTGCGCGGGGTCCGCCGAGTACCAATCCCCATGGTAAGACCGTTGTAAATGCCACTATCCTTCCTGACGGAACCACGGGTGGGCTAGTACTTCTGCTATGTCCAAGCGAGCACCAGGCACAGTCGTCACCATTCGCTGGATCAGATCGATGAACTCCTCAGGCCGGGGCACCCATTGCCATACTGCCAGTCTAGTCCTCTCCAGCCCTCGGCCGCTTCCAGCGATATTTCGGACATCAGCTGGTTTGTAGACGCGAGTATTTGGCCTCCAAATATATGTCGAGTTGTCGAACTCAAACGTCGCTCATGATATAGGTACTAAGGTCACTCTTTGGGCGGTGGGCCCCTGACACGGATGTTGTTTCCGAGACTCTGGTACACGTCTCGAAGCCATGTTTACCAACCAGTTAAGGGTAATTCTAGTTGAAATCAGTGGGTCAGCATGAATATTCGAGCGCTACCAACTAATCTCGGCCTTGAACAAGAGCCCACACACCCCGGGTTCGGGGTCTTACCGCGCATCCCAATGCCCATATATCTGCTTCCTTACTCCATACGAATCCCGCCTTGCCTTCAGTAATATCCTAGATGATTATTTCGGGAGGGCGGATGTGGAATGGAGCACCGCCAGGTAAGTAGCGCGGGGACCGGTCGACGGCAAAGGCTAGATTGTGACTCAAAATTGCGCACCAAGGCAGACGGGAAGTCGGCAGTCAGTCTGTGGGATTGTTCTACTCACCTCTTCCAAGGTCTGGCAATTCAAGGGTGACTGAGGTAGGCTCAGGGTAGCGGCCCTGTTCCTGGAGGAAGTAGGTAAGTTGTGCCGAGGGAGTTATGTAAGCTGGCACCGTGTCTCTTGGGAAATTGGGTCCCGCGGTATAACAAGATCAGTCTCTAGATCGCCCAGTAAATGATCCATAACTTCGTCCTCGGCGATTTCCTGGAGTCCAGGCACGGCGACGCCAAACTTGTCCTGGTGTTGGTCTGCGCTTGAGGTCCAGAGTTCTTAGTCACGGAAAGTTCCTGGGACCAGCTAAGCAATTGCTCTCACATTAAGATATTGTACTTACCGCCATGTGCGGTTCCCTGAGAGTGCAGCAGTGAAGCTGCAGATTCGACCTGCCTCCATATCTCCTGTTTCGCCCAACTCTGCTTCATTCCTACTCCTTGCAGAGCAGCCACATGAAACCCGTTTGGTCCAGATATCATGAAGGCCTCGTGCAGAGTCAAGATATTTTCGAATCAGGGCATGCTCTGTCAAACTGTTGGATATGGCGCAGGATATTCGTCTCCCTGCTGAAGATGGGCTTGTCGATGCCACAACAAACCTTGATGGTGACCCATCGACTTGGACCGAGATTGTTAGCGACTCTGCATGTTGTGGGAGCGCTGTTGTTCAATTGCGGTGAGGTGGCGCTTGCCACTCCAGAAGATCACGGGCGAGCCACACGGTCGCATATGCACCGAACCCAAGCTTATGGACAACGCGGTACCTTGAAGCTTTGGACTCCTCGGTCTCGTAGTTACCCGCCTTGGGCAAGATATCGCCGAGAATGCTGGGATGATAGCCGTATTTTCGGTACAGAGCAAAATTTCGAAAGCTGATATCGTCCCTCCAGGTACCAAGTGTTATATTGCTCAAAGTGCTGGATGACGGCGGCATTGCTTGGTCACTGTGATCTAGGATCTGATGTCAGCCTACAATGAAGTCGTAGATCAGGCGTCTTCCTAATTACCTACAACACCGGGAACAGTCCCCTCAATTCTCTGGCCCAAGTGGGTGAGACACGCAGTATAGGTACATACCTTCCGACGTCAATCGCCTTTCAGAGAGGTTCGTTCTGGGTCACAATGCTCCAAGCCTGGGTGGCTGGAGCTTTAGGCTACGATTGCTTGCTAACCCACAATTCAATTGCCGGCCTGGTCGCTGTTGGGGCCCGCGAGGAGGGCACCGAGACGAAGTTTCGTCGTATAATGCTTAAGAGAATACGGGATTCCTATACGAGAACTACCAATGTCGCACCTCACAGATCCCATTCATCGTGTCCAACGGAACACAGTAAAGATGATGGATTTGCACCTGCAAATGTGGCCAGCCGGCGTGGTAGTGCGTGTATGTAGTGCTACACTAAAACGATTATCACTGGCTAGCTGCATGCCAACATGTCTACTCAAGCACTACGTAGACAGACCGCTCCAATTTTTCCAAGGACCTAGACACTTACTAGACAAATATTAAGCCACACGACTTAGAAATAGCCCAAAGTAGCATAAGAGTTGGAGGGCCCGAAAGTACGGTACGGATGACGTTGAAAGGATGGGAGGACGGCACGTAAGAGGAGAGGAGGCCTGAGAATACGAGGCCTTGGCACCAGCGATCATCCTCCACGCCACCCATCGGCCCCAAGGTCTTCCGAATGAGCAGCCTATAGGCCCGAGAAAGCATACGAGAAAGCTATTATACCGCACCTACATCGTCTGCCTAGATTTGAACCGCAGAACAACTGCACGAACAGCGTCAGAGTATTAAAACAGCAGTCATGCCCTGCTCATCAAAGATTAAACACCATTCAAGGACCTAATAACATACAGCACTTTTATCACAACCAGATATTCAGTATGCATCGGCTCGCAATATCCCTTCTGGCCGCCGCCGCCTCCTACACATGCGGTAGCCCTGTGCCTTCCCGCGATACGTCAACTGGCTGTTCCAAGGCTTCGTTCAGTAACTTTGCTTGGACGGTGGAGACCTTTGATTTCCATGCGTCTTACGTCTTCACTACGCCGGCCCATCAAAACTCATATGGGTTTGTTGACTTCAATCTCACCAATCCAGCCCTTCCCGATCTGCTGGCATCTTGCACCGCACAAAGCAGCCAGCTATCCGAATTCTTCTACGGGAACCTGCCATACAACTGCACGTTCAATGGTGAGCTGGGCGAGCCAGGACCAGCACCGGCCAAGTTCACCTTCAGCAGGTCCACGGGCGAGTTAGACATCAACCAGACGTGGACATGTGACGACGATGATCCTCAATATCCGTAAGTACTATGGAATAGGCTGTTTTGGAGATGCCGGGCCTGACAGAGATTTGCCGTATTAGCACAACGTTTTCCGCCTCGGGGAAGGCCAATCTGACGCTGGACTGCACCGATACCACCTGGCAGAATGCCAATTGGACACTAGGCCAGATCTACTCGGACCGAGTTATTCAATGCGCACCGGTGACGGTTGACGTGGAGCCATACCAAGTTTCTGCCGTGGCCTAGGATGGCGTTATCTTTGCGTGTTCATAAATTCATGGGCGGTTCTCAAAATGAATTGGTTTTAGGTTTTGGGCGTCGGAAGGGAATCGATAGTACAGTTTGAAGCCTAATGGGAACCCTTTGTGTGTTGCATCGTGGCGTACATGTAGTGCCACCACCAAGGCTGGTGACATAGCGTCCCACAGGGTACCTCAAACAAATTAGCTTTCCCCCGGTCCAGGAATCATGTCTATGGTCTCAGTGACTAAATACATGAAGTGGCCCTCCACTCGGAGTAAAGTGGCGGTCATGGAATTTGTCTTGAGGTCGGTATCCCCAGCGACACCTGGGCAACTGATATCTTACCGGTTGATGAGTGGTGCCCCTCGACCTCTATCTGCTTACAATGTGGAAGGAAGGATGTCACTGTCCCCGGTGCATATGTTGCAGAATCGACTTCGTCACAGAGCATGCATCAAACACGCTATCATTGCTCAAGCAAATCGTGTGCAATAACAAAGACCCACACGTCTTTTCCGCTCAGCTCAACGATTAATTCCCCTTTCATGCTCTATAAAGAGGATCATTGAGCACCGTTGAATGTATTCACAGGTGATCAAAGTATGTGCTGAAGTGGCCTCCATATCAACAATATTTCCCAAGGAGGTGCTGAGTTTCCAATTTACTCGGGCTTTTCTACCTCTACAGTAGTGGGCGCATTGTCTGACCACGGTATGACATTCAACCCAGGCCAGATCCCCTTCCATCTCGCAGCTTTCCGCTCGTAGGCTTCTCGATTTCCACTCACTGGGTTTGGCCTCACAGTCAAGTTGAGGATATCCGTAAAGCCCCAAGGCGCAAACACCTTCCAGTCATTGTCGGGTAGTAGCCTCACCCCAAACAAGGCGGTTCCAGACAGCCATGTCAATATTGCACCCTCGGTAGATGTATGCTGAGGACACGGAAACCCGAATTTCTGTTGATACCACAGATGCACCCGAGCCTGGTTCCGGATTTCGACCCTCGTAGGTATCCCTTCGAATACCTTGGCGCCAGCCTGAATGACGGCGTCTTCCGCCTCCCATGACAAGTCGGAGTTGTCACAATAGATGAGGTCGTAGTCGTCGATGCCGTTCTCTGGATCTTGGTTTGTCACATAGTTCCAGACGGACTGTGTGAGTGCACCGGCTGCGAGGTACCATCCAGGAAGATTCATGGTGGCGGCTCGACGGAGCACTTCCTTCAGTGTGGCGTTGCGCTCCAAAGCTGCCCGGAAGCGTGCTGCTTCCTCCTCAGTATGTGGTCCATGGATTTGCATCCTAGAATTATATGGACACCAAGGATCTGTAATTGGTGGCTGTGGAAATCAGGGGTGATGGAAAAGGGGGGGGGGTTGATAAACAAACGCGTAACAAACAGGCCGCTGGCGTGTTTCGAAAACATAGAAGGGTGACGTCGAGAGGGCTTACCGTCATCTCAAGGTCGTCCCTCGGGTTGACAGGAAATTTCCGGGTTAGGTGGTGGGGGGGAGGGGGGGTGGCATCTCCGAAGCCACATGCCTCATCTAATCTATTGAGATTCCACCCTAGTCACAACAAATGGAACGAATCCTCACGACAATATATCTGACGAAGTAATTATTCCTGTATATGTACCTTTATATACCTAGGTTTCCTTTTCGAAAATAGCAAACTCAACTCTCTTGAAATAAGCCCGGATTTATGATACCTAGGTACCAATAGGCTGAAACTCCGATTACATATATTAATTTTAAAACGGGTAAGTTGCCGACTACATTTCCGCAGACGCGATCCCATAAGTCTATATAGTTAAGGTCTTACTGTGCATATCTGAACAGCTGCCTATATGGCTACGAAGCTTACTGATCATAGGTGACAGAATCCTCGAACAAATATCATGATTACATATCACGGAATGCCCTCAGAATAACACCACCACTTCCACCACTTCCATATCAGCCAACGAATATGGACCTCACTAAAACTGCCACCATAACGCTGCTACTCGCCCTTGGTATCGCGAGTGCCATCCCCAGCGCCGATGGGACACTGCAATCCCGTCAATACGAGAGCGACACCCGGATAGCCCATATTCAGGCATACAACTACACAAACTACAGCCCCTTCGACTACAACGGCTTCGTTTAGGTTTATAATTCACAAATCCCTGATAATGACTGCATCATCCTGTCCGAGCTCCTCGATAGTAACGGGACTGTGCTGTCTCTGGCCAGTGCGGAGGTGGCTGCAGGTTGCACTGTTGGGAAGCACAAGGCGACGCATTCGTCCATTTGACGTTCCTTTCACTCCTACATCACCGCTAATGTGTTCATCCGAATTAGTAATCGTCTATGCAGTTGAAACCTGCTTTACCCAAGGTATCACCCGGGGTAGTTTGGGTCTTGGTAATGCTGCACAGTTGAGCGCAGATCCTTGGAGGTCTATCAGTGTGCCTTGCGAACAAAGCACCCTCTGATGAACCTATACCTTTTATACTGTACATATTGGCCAGAAGCGCCATGTGGGAGATGGGAATGAGTCAATGGATAGAGGTACATCCTCACGGACAGCAAAGCATCCGCGCAGTTTTGAGGGCTATTGCACCAAAGTGGACATACGGGGAACTTCAGTGTTTCGACTATGCTGAACGGAGAGCCACATATACATACAATTCAGCTTGTGGACTCCAGGGCTCTTAGAGTTGTGCGATCTACTGGAAGCTGTTTGTATGGTTCATTTTGAGTACATTTGGAATTATATCATTATATACAAAAGTGCTGTTCTATTTTCCTGATACGAATCATCAGAGCTTGTTGAACAATTACAGATGGACGTCTCTGCCAGTCCCCTCCCGGTAAGAAGAGTGTAGTTATACACCGGGAGGTCATGATATCTTCACATTTTAACAATCAGCCCTAAAGGTCAAGTTGTTCTATGCCTGCATAGAAGTTCATAACTGGGGAGCCATATGGGTGCTACGAGTTTCCAGTTCTAGTATTGTGACCTTCCCGGATTCCGCTACTCGATGGTCGTGTAGGTGAGGAGATAGAGCGCCAACTTCCTGGCTCGAACAGAATCCCAACTGACTCCGTCGTTCCACCCTGTCCGAGTTAAGTACATAGAGGATTCGACTTACCATCCTACGGTACCCATGTGGGTTAGTTAAAGTCGGTAATTATAATTAGTGAATACCTCATAACAGGCTTTGGTATTACTCACAATCAAGGTTCACATCTGTACCGACATCTCGGCGGTCATATGAAAGAATACGGACAGGAGTCGCCGCCAATAATTAGTTTTTTTTTTTTTTTGTGAAGAACGACCGGTGCGCTGTGTCTATGGGCTGATATGGTTGATGCCAATCCGGATCTATGTCTTCGGTAAGATGTAGGAACAACAGCCGCAAGCCACATCCTGGCAAGTAGCCCCGGTTTCATTGCTGGAAGAGGAAGCATCCGTTGTATAAGGCTGGCTGATGGCCCGGGGCCGGGGGCCCGTTTCCCGTGGGGCCTTTATGCATCACATGGTTTCACTCAGACTGAGGAGAAGCAAAACGAAGTGTATTTGTGGTGTGTAGTGACGCAGTTGTGAATGTCGGTAACTCCTGGGCAGCTGTCCGAGCTAGCAGGTCTGGGGCTTCGGAGGATTTCGTGCGACACTGCCAGTGGAAAGGTTTAACCTCAGTCGAAAAGGAAGATACGACCCTATAAACGCCAACGGCCAGGCCAAGACGGGTAATCATGCTGTCCGGAACTTTCCCTCGTATTCACGAGTATATATCACCGTGGTAGCTTCAACACTAGCCGCGGCATTCACGTTGACAGGTCAGCTTCAGTGCAATCAAAATGAGGGAAACAAGCCGAGTGACTCGAATCCTCCCGCTCAATTGGACTCGTCGTTCGCTCCGCCCGCTCCAATTCGCTCGTTATTTGAGGAACTGCTTACCCTCCCTCCATATTCAGCTTAGCCGGGAGATTGTGAGCCTACCTATGAGAAGAAGGAATTTGCGACGATCTGCCGGCAGGTCCACCGTTGGGGGCCGCCAACTCGACTCTCTCCTTGCTTTTTGTTGTCGATGCCGAGGTCCTTCACCGATCACCAGGAACAGAGCAGGAACTGTTAGCATGTGCTTTGTCTCATCACAGATTTCACTTTAGGCAGCGAATTGTGCTCCAGAGGTCGCTGAGGGACGCCTAACCTTAGGATGGACCTTTTGGGCGCTCATGCATATCGTAATTGTACCCCTGGGCATGACTTTGGATTGGTCCCAGAGCGATTCCTCCTTTTCCTGCAATTTGGAAGAAAACGTTCTGTGAAGTAACTTTTCCCCTAGCAATGCGAGAACCATAGTATGATCGACGAGTAACCCATCCAATATGTACAAGTGAAGTTGACACTATGCATGCAGTATGCAGCCTGCGGCAGATGATCGCCCGTGCCACCCATCCCGGCTACGAACAGGTGGTTACCCCACGGGGAAATGGATGCGAAACTTGATAATGGGACAGGAGTTAGAAGTAGTCGTTATAGGTGGATACCCCAAATGTGACAGACCTATGGCACATGGATAACCCAAAAGAGGCAATATGCCGGCATGGCGCCTAGGAGCCATTCCACTATTGACTATAATTCCTTCCCACGTTGCCCTCGCACAGTCATCTGCCCTTAGATTGGACCCTCTAGCTGAAATCCATTGGAAATCCTTTCGCAAGAAAGAGCACTTTTCGGGTTGGGGCTTGTGTAGCCCGTTGAGCTCGTCGGCATCGAATGTGCTGAGGTTCATGTCAGTCTGACCTCGGGACCAGAGGCCCGGCAATTGCCCAGGTGGAAACGAGTAATTATATGAATAGGGGTTCCGACTTATACGAGCTTTTGTACAACTGCATGTGTCATGTGAGGGGGCTCGCGAAGAAAGCCTGAGTCCAGTCTCGGTGTTAAATTCTCTCTCGCCAGCTTAACCGCTATATCTTTCTCCGTGCCCTGGAGGCTGTTGTTCCCTCTCCTGTTGTCATGATTCCCAAGCAACAATGAAGTCGTTCCTCCTAGCCCTGCTTCCCTCTTTACTAGCTCTGGCTCCGGCCTTGGCCCTGCCAGCCCATCCCGACCCATCTCCGGTGATCAAGGACAGAACAATTTCGCCGACGGTTGTTCTGTCACCGTCCAACACCGTCGTTGGTCTAGCCATCGGTGATGTTGAGAAGTTTGCCGGGATTCGCTTCGCCGACCCTCCCACGGGATCTCTCAGACTGAAACCGCCCCAGAAGCTCTCTACAAATCTTGGCGACTCATACGATGCTATCAATCCAGCGGCAGCATGTCCACAGATGCTGGTCTCGGCAGGAGAAGACCAGAGCCTGTTCTTGGAGGTCGTTGGTGACTTGCTTGACACGCCAATCTTCCAAACAGCAACGAATCAAAGCGAGGATTGCTTGACAGTTAGCGTTATTCGGCCTGCTGGTGTGACAGCTGGCGCAAATCTGCCCGTTTTGTTTTATATTTTTGGTGGGGCTTTCGAGGCAAGTCTGGAGTCATAGAAGCGGACCTAAAATCAACAACTGACACTCGATAGCTTGGATGGGCCGCCATGTATGATGGGACTGGTTTACTGGATCAGGCCATTAGTCAGGACCAGCCCTTTATCTATGTGGCAGTAAACTACAGAGTGGCAGGTTTTGGGTTCCTGCCCGGCAAAGAGATCCTGGCCGACGGCTCCGCAAACCTAGGTCTTCTTGACCAAAGGATGGGGCTCGAATGGGTAGCTGACAACATCGAAGCTTTCGGCGGCGACCCGACCAAGGTGACGATCTGGGGCGAGTCTGCTGGTGCCATCAGTGTCTTTGAGCAGATGGCTCTTTACGGAGGCGACAACACCTATAATGGCGAGCCATTGTTCCGTGCCGCCATCATGGATTCTGGAAGCATCACCCCTGCAGATCCTGTGGACTGCCCCAAAGGCCAAGCCATCTACGATGCAGTCGTCGAAACCGGCGGTTGTGAGGGTGCGAGTGACACCCTGGAGTGTCTCCGAGAACTCCCATACGAGACCTTCGTCAACGCTGTTAACTCGGTCTCCGGGTTCCTCGGATATCATTCAGTGGCCCTGTCGTACTTTCCACGGCCAGACGGCACCGTCTTGCCCGACAGTCCTGATGTGCTGGCACGGAACGGCCAATATGCAGCCGTGCCGATGATCATCGGCGATCAAGAGGACGAAGGGACGATATTCTCGCTCTTCACTTACAACGTAACTACCAATACCGATCTGCTTGAGTATCTTTCGACTGTCTTTTTCAACGATGCCACTACAGCGGAGCTCGAGGGCTTACTTGCAACTTATCCCGAAGACATCACTGCAGGCTCCCCGTTCAACACAGGGGTTCTTAACGAGCTATACCCTCAATACAAACGCATATGTGCTATGCTCGGAGATCTGGTATTCACATTGACTCGCAGAGGGTTCCTGAAACTCACTGACGCGGTCAACCCGGACGTACCGTCCTGGAGCTATCTTAGCTCTTACGACCATGGCACTCCCTACCTGGGCACTTTCCATGCCAGTGACCTGCTGCAGACTTTCTTTGGAATCTACACCAACTACGCCGAGAAGAGTACACGGACATATTATTACAACTTCCTTTATAATCTCGATCCCAATGTTGGCTATGGCGATTATCCCGACTGGCCACAGTGGAAGGATACCGGCAGTGGAAATCAGCTTGTTCAATTCTATGCGCTTTCGCAGAATTACCTGGCCGATGACTTCCGGAATGATAGTTACTCCTATATCATGGCTCATATCGACAGTTTCCACGTTTAATTTTCTGTCACTGGCATAGGCGCGAACATGGCGGTGGTATTTATAGTAAATAATATGGGGCATGCGGACCTGCTGGACGCACATAGTTATGTCGATTAATATTCCTAATTTAATCTCTGGTGTTCTCCAGGTTCTACGTTTCCTCTTTGGATCGCCCCGGGGCCATTTTGCTTCCTACCAAGTGCACTCTGCGCCGAGTTCCTCTGCCCAGCATTCACATCGGTATCTCTTCACCATGCTGTCCGGGATTATCGCGAACGCTTCTGCCCCAAAGTCGAACATACTGAGGTGGGAATCCGTAAGTATCACAGAACCTTTGTCTAGAATTCAGGCGGCTCGTCCAGACACTCAAAGAGACCAGTGCCATCGTCAACAACGGCTTCCTAGGTGCACGAATCGACCTCCCCCCCCCCACACCACCCAACTCACCAAGCCGCTTCCCAGAAGCCTCAGCTTGCTGAGTACCAGTCACCACCGCCACACCTTCCATCTACCCATTGCTCATTTCGTCAATCATATCGGTCGTTTCATCATTAAATACTTTGAGTTACTCTCTTCCTTAAATCTGATTCTGTAGTCAGTTAGACGCAGGACTTATAGAAGGGAGGGGGGAGGTGTAACTTTACATGTAACAAGAATTGCTATCCACCCTGAAGACAGCGTAACTTATGGCCACTCTATCGTACCTGCCGGGAAAGTGGCGGGGTTCGAAGACTTTCCTTTTAGACACATATCGCAACAAGCTCCAGCCTGATTGCTGCTGGTGTTATCATTCATGTAGACGTTGAATTCGTGAACGATATCGTGCACGCGTAGTAGTATTCGTCTGCTTCGAATACGGGCTCGCTCCGCGCGCAGTTGACTTGCCCACGCCCACCCCAATAGCAACCCCTGCGACAAGAAGGAAAATCAGGAGCACTAGGAGAATAAAGAAGTTCGACTTCTTGATGCCGCAGAGGATGAGTTTTTGCTTCGGCTTCGGGTTGTCCTCATCGAAAGCTGACTTCGGGATACCGGGCAACATCGGTGTGCCGGAGCCCGCCGTTCTCCCCGAGCTCCCTGTCACCCCCGAGCTCCCCGTGACACCCGAGGTGCCAGACATCATGGTGTCCCTGGCGGGCGGCCTGCTGGACTCGTCCCGATAGTACTGTGGAGACTGCTGGGGGAGGGGCATCTTGGTCGTCCGCGTTGCAGGCACCGGGGAGAGCATCGCTGCCCTCGAATTTCCATCCTCTAATACATCTCGTGGACTGCGATCGTTGTCCTCGGTGTGTGCTACTGGACTCTCTCCTTTGGATAAGTCTGCACTTCCACTTCCGTAGCCACCTGGGCTTCGGGGGATATCCGCGTCGCCGTCATCGCTTGTGGGAGCCGGGCTGTATTCTGCCACGGACTCATTTTGGTATGGTCTGCCGTCCATCCTGCGGTGGTTGGGTGCCCACCCAGTGGCCGGTCCGAACACAATTAAGAGAGAAGTTTGCGCACCGCACAAGAAATATAGAGGAAGGTCAAATTTGAGAAAGGAAAGAACCTGTTGAAGAAAACTGGTCGTCGGGTCATGAAAGGGCCCACTGCATGTGGAGTTCCTGATGCCCGAGATACGTTTCACGAGTCCATTCACGACAAGCGGTGACATGCCCACTTGCCCCATTTCGTAGGTGGTTTGGCCAGGGTGCTCTTGATTCGGTGACTTGATGACGGCAACGTCGATCCATACAGTCATGCGACCAAGCAAACGGGACTTGGAATGTTCAGTGGTCGAAATTTCCTATCCTGTCATTTCATAATCCGCCCTGGCCCATCGCCCACACGAGGATGCATTTCCACAATCTTGCTTTGACCTTATTTGATCCACAGCCCCTGCATGTGTCTGGCCGTTTCATGAAACGGTTGCCGAAAGTCTGGGAACTAGACTTGCGTTGGCTAGAATTCGCTAATTCGGTATGCTATTTTTGGAGTATTCAGATGAATCATATATCGGATTTTCATATCAGCTCACAGAATAAGCGGCCCGAATATGTATGTATGAGACACGAAGATACGCTGAAACGTCGTAGTAGTGAGGCTATAAGGAACGGAAAGTTTTACAAGATTCCTCGCATGTTTACTTTGGTATTACTAACCTCAAAATCGTCACTCGCTCCCATCTTCCTCCTAGATGTACCCTCAGTATAGACGATCGGTCGGGTAGGTATGATGCTACCCCTCGAAAATTCCCAGCTCTCGCCGTCCAGGAAACTCGTCCCGATTGTACTTCCGAGCGTCAACCTATTTGGCATGATGTTATCTGCTCCCACCGGACTGCCAACCCCAGGACCAGTCTCTGTGCGTATGTGGCCCCTAGTGTGATTGTCTCGCTCTAGCTGGCTTTCCTCGTCCCCAACTCTCGTCTTCGCCAGCATACTAAACAGCCGACTCTGTGGCGACCTGACTGGTCGTCTCTCACCTCCTCCCAATGGCGTTTTCTTGAGTTCGGATGAGGCCTCAGAAGGCCGCCCGCTAGACTTGCTCGCGCCCGTCGAGAAAACCTTAGGCCACAAGGAGATCAGCAGAACGCGAATCGCCGGCAAGCTTGTCACGATGATACTGACCGCGACCTCGACCCCAGACCAGATCAAGACATCGGTATAATCCCACGCCGGGTTCGTGCTCTTTGCAAACTGGACGATGAAGCGGAGACGGATGCAGCTCGTGATGAGGACGAAGATGCCCAGACTGAACATGATGACGATGCCGACCTTGCGACGCCAGTTGGTGTTGAGTCTCAGCAGGAGCGGCAGCGGAATCGCCAGGATGACGATGTCCTGCGCTATGGAGAAACCGGCGGCGGCGTAGACGAGGGCGTTGACGTCAAAGCAGTGGTACGGGACAGGGTAGTTGCCCTCCCATGACTCCCAGATGGCGCTGAGGGGCGTACACTGGAATATTTGGAGGGTGACGAATGTCGTTGTCGACACGAGGACCCAGCACATGACCGCCCAGCAGAGCACGCGGAAGCGTGGGTTGGGGAAGAGGCGCAGGTAGAAGAATAGGACCGAGACTTTGGTCAGGCCGAGGAGGGTGAGGTACAAAGTCTCGCCGATATAGAAGACCTTGGACCGGTCAGTTGTCTAGACTTTGTGCAAAAGCGACAAGTTGCTATGTAGAAAGCAAAGCACATACCTTCAGGGCGAATGTAAGGTCATCCGGGTCAATGTACCAAGTGTCGAGGCCAAATCCAAGCATGGCTGCGTAGTTGCCGAGCACCACGAAAGCCACGTTTATGATAGCCACTGTGACCATCAACCAGTCGTCCACACCGTACTTCTTGTTGAAATGCCATCTCGAGAACAGGCGGAGAATGAGAGCCAGAAATGATACCACAGAAACGGGGATGTCAGATAGGAGGTCAGTTCTCCTCGATCGCTTGGGAATATGACACACTTCAGCGTCGGCTCGAACAACGGCTGAGTGAGATTCAAGTTGGTCAGTTTCGACGGACAAGTGATATCACAACTGTCATTGCCCTTTGTGGCTCACCTAGTGCATCAGTGACGTTACATGATGTCTCAACACAGGCTTGGACAGTGTCCTTGAACCGTTCGTCGCCACAGATGCATGTGATGTTCGACACTGAGCAACTGGACCGAGGAATTGTATTCATGACGCAGGTGATCTGAGTAGAGATGAGTCAACTTCGAGACTTCAAACGAAAGTAATACTGCCTCGGTATGTTGTAGAGTAATAGGATAAGGGCTAGATATACTTACACCGCAAAGGGGCATGCTCTGCAGCGCATCGAGGCCCCCCGTCTGACCTTGGCCTTGACTCTGAGCCATCAGTGCAACCAAAAGGAACAGAGAGCCAAGAAAGAAGTCTCTGAGTGCCATCTTAGGTTATCCTCACCCATCCGAGCCAGAAAATGCCGAGCTCATCCGTCACTAGGTAAAGGGTGCAGCAGGACCAGAGACATCAAGGAGCCCCTGCCAATTCTGCGATTTCTTCTGCATCAGAGAGCAAGTATATGAGAATACGTGGATTTGGAAAGATCTTTGAATGAAGACGGGAACCAACGTTGCATTGCCGTGGATATGCCAAGTAAGCAGTCCCTAGCCAATATTTATCTGAAGACCCTGAATATCAGCCCTGAACATGGTGTGCCATCCACGCTGGTGAGCCATTTCATCACACAGGAGGTATCACAAGCCCCAGGTGCCCAAACAGTCACACTGTCTCCCAGAATTACTGGATTGGGACATGCCTGCGGCCTGTGGTGTCTGCTGTGTCACCCATCGCCGCCATGGATCTGAGGCAGGATGATGGCCCTCTTCTAAAGTTAGGCCAGGGACCTGAGTAGTACAGAAACACCCTCCCATAATGCACGCTAAGCATGCAACTTGGGGAGGACAAAATGCCCCCATGGGAGCTGGGTTGCGGGCGGGGGGCATGTAATCGCCGTCATGTGTTGACCAGGCTGCCTATGAGTTCCAACGCCACCTGCACCAACTTTGGGGTAAGATCTGCTACATTGGCAGGACAGAGCCTAACAATTTAGGAGAGTAAACTGCAGCCCATGGAGAGTGACAGTTCGGGGGTAGACGCACTATGATGCATGAGGTATCCAGATACCACAAACTCCATCTCGTCAACAACAATGAGTGACGCAAAGGATTTGCATACCCGCCGACATACTAAGTTTGCTGCCTGTTCCGTCCATGCGACGCACGATGCTAGGCTAAGCCGTCGTTGGACATGGTAACCGCAGAAGCCATGCGCAGACATGTGATACCTTGCGAGACGACGCACAAGGGGGTCTCTACTCTGATCTTCCCGGCCCGTTCGACCCTTGTCAACCACCACACCTCAATTCCCCCAACGTTATTAGACCTGTCTACAAATGGACGAGCACATGCGACCATATCCACAAGAAAATACGGGATCCCGTCCGCTCTCCCTTAGTCAAGCTTGTGAGAGGCCGATTAGTAGTTGGGTCGGTGACGACCAGCGAATCCCGGCTGTTGCATGTTGTCGATTCCTTTTTGCTTTTCTTTTCTGGTTTGTCTCTTGATACTCCTCATGTTTCCGGATATCCCGTGTAGAGTGGCATTTGAATTGTCTTGTGGTGGTTGCTCAAAGGGTAGCCCAAACTCACCCGAAGATCCGACCGAACCGAGTGACCATTTTGCCGGAATAGGAACAATTGAAGCTCGCAAGCTGTGTGGAGGGCACTCTGTATATCCGTGCCGACGAGATTGGACGTCCATCAACTGGGAGAAAACTTATCGTATTTCCGTCAGAATCCTACCCTCACGTAGGCAACACCCCATTCGGCTCCTGCTTTCCATACAGTGGCAGGTACACATCCCCATCAACCGCCTCGCCGCTCCCATCATACGGGCTCACCTCATCCCCCGTTTTCCACCACTGGTTATACACAGCATCGGACACCGGCAGCCCTCCAGCCCCGACCAGCTTCAGGTTCGGCCGCGGTAGGGGCTTCCATTTCGCCGGGTCACTGTTCAGGAATCCCGGGTAGCTGAGCGAGTTGTCGACACCCGCGATGTTGTCCGGGTCGCCCTTGTTCTTGTAACCCGTGGTGGCGTCCGCGGCGATCGCGTTCTTGAACACGTTCGCGCCAACGTCGTACCGTCCCAGGTTGGGCAGCTGCCAGTTGTACTCCATCGTCGCCAGGATGGAGTAGTGCGTGTAGAACGTATCATCCTCGGTGCCCTTCAGCGCGCTCGGCACGGCGTTTCCCAACAAGAGGCTCCCGATCTTGTTGGGTATCTCGTAGGTCGCACTCTCGTCGTAGGTGAGGAGTATCAGGGTCCGCTCCTTGAAGACGCCATCTGCGAGTAGAGGCTTGAGGAAGGTGTGGGCCCATGAGGCGGCAAAGTCTAGTGTCGTATTGTGGCCGTCGTTCATCATGTTGGGGCTCATGAAGACGAACTGTGGGACCTGGTTGGTGTCCAAGTCCCGCTCGAAATCCTTGAACGAACCGAGGGACCAGAGGCGTGTGCCGTTGTTGGCTATGCTGTCGTAGGAGACATACGGGCTAGATCACCCCGCCCAACTTGTCATCAGCTCGCCCATTCCCCCAAACAAGTAGATACCTTGTAGGGTAGGTAAGTGTAGGGTTCATACTTGTGTTTGCGAACGTAATCCCAACCTCCATTCCCCGTACTTCCCTTGCTCCCGGACCCCATGAACCCGGGGCCCGGCTGGTCCTCAAAGTACCCTCCCCAGCTTATCCCCCTCGGATCGAACAGGTCCACTATCGTGGAAACATTCTCTGGTATGCGGACGTGCTCGTCGTGGTCGAGGCCAAAGTAGTCGCCCCCGATGGCGGCGATGTAGTTGGGCTGGGAGGGGTGCGTCTGGGCGTAGTATTTCGTCAGGGAGATGCCCTCGCGCTTGAGGTCGATGATGTCTGGGTTCTTCATCACTTCGGCAAAGTCCTGTCGGTTTGGGGGAGAATGCGTCAGTGATTTGCGACGCGACGAGAATTGGCTGGAGAAAAGGGGCAAGTCGAGGAGGTCATTGTACGTACCTGGTTCTCCAGCCATATCGTGATGAACCTGTCAAACGAGCGCCCTCCCTCGACAATCTTGAACTTGGTCTGGCCAGTACCCAGGGCCAATGCCGGCACCAGTCCTGAGAGACCGACCAGGAGACGTAATATGGAAGTCATCATCGCGTCTTCATGTCTTTTTGCTGCTCGACGTGGTTGATGGGAAGGAAGAAAGCTGGCGGTCGTTGATCCGGTGCAGGGGCGGGTCGTTCGAGAAGCTATGACGATGTTTCACATCATCCGCGAGCCCGCCGCCAGCTCAGGGGCCAAAACAGTTCAAGATCCGTCGACGCAACCTAAACTTGCCTGGTAAAGACGAGACGTTACATGATAGTATGGTAGAAGCCATAAATGGAATGAGAAGGGATTTCTTTCGAGCTTGCATTCGAAACTGATATTCCAATCGCCCAAAACGTGGAGTTGACGTGGGGAGGATCAAATCCACATCCCCGGATTCTCCACAGTCGCGGCGTGGGCATCATAACGCCCGAAGCGTCCGGGGCGAGTCACCAAAACTCGACGCGTCAATACTGCCCAACAGTTTGGTAGAAAATGGGTTCTTTTGATTTCATTCTCTTCTCCTTTTCCCTACTATTCAATATTTTTAGACATCCTCAACTGGACACTGAACCGCCCTTGTCCCTCCAAAAAGCCATGCTCATCAAGTGTGGAGGGTATCAACGCAAAGACGTCGTATCTGTGTACAAAACAACAATAGGAACCATGAATTCCCAGCCCAATGTATACTATCGTACAGTCATCCACCCTTCACCCATCTTTTTATTAAGCAGGTAGTATTATCAAAACCCAACAACTTCAATAAGCCTCCCAGGCATCCACCGCCCACAGCTCATTCAGATTCATGCCCAGCATCTCCATATTGAACTCGGGGTTCAACGTCGGCTGCTGTTGCACCTGTACCTGTTTTTGGAAGAATCCCGTGTGAGAAAAAACATCGGCACGTTCAATCACCAGGGCACTCCGAAGTAGCCCATGTCCAAGTCCTCCAGAGGCATGAGACTTACGGTAGGATCCGCCGCAGCCAACCACCAAGGCGTCGCCGGCAGGCCAGGGACTTCACCCCCGCCGCTGACCGGTACTCCTCCACCCCCTCCTCCCTGAAGGAACGGCGTAATGCTCTTCGCCCTGTCCAGCAGGCTCGGCCCCTCAGGCCTAAGCTGTAGGTCCGCCCCACCGTTCTGCTGCTGTTGTTGCTGTTGCTGCTGGTGTTGCGCGTGGGCCTGCTGCGCGGCCGCGATCTGTTGCTGCTGCTGCGGTCCCAGGACAGGCGGTTCCTGGCCGGCCAGCAGGCGGTAGTGCAGGTTGATGAACCTCTCGGCGGACGAGCTCTTGGCGCTCTGCGAGTCCTTGATCCCCAGGTGCGTCTCGAGAAGCCCGTAGGCCGCGCACATGATGCTGTAGCCCCAGGGCTCGTTGTTGCCGCACCGCAGGATCCGGTCCTCTTTCATCTGCAGGCACTTGTCGAGCAGCCGGAGCGTGTGCTGGCTGTTGACCATGATCATGTTGGTGCTCCCGCGGGGCTGGAGCATGGTGACCGAGGTGAGGTTGAGGGCCAGGGTGAGCGCGTCCTCCCGCAGGAAGTTGAGCGTCCGTACGCCGAACTCGGTCAGCTTGTCATGCAGCAGGACCATGTCCCGCGCCGCATTGTAGAACATGACCTCCGAGAATTGGTACTTGGAGTTGACCTTACGCATCCGCAGGAACGGCTGGTGCAGTGGCATTATATACTGACGTAGCTGAACATGTAGTAGTGTGTATGCCAAAAGCGGCTTGGGCGACATTTCTTCTTCCATGCTGGCTGATGTGTCCCACGAGGGAAGGGCATCGATCTCTTGTGTGATCTCATTGGTGTATCGGATGACTTGCTCGTAGTCTAGGTCTTCTGGCGGGCCCGAGAGTAGCTTGCTCAGCTCCAGCCTCAGCGGCAGACTCTGCCGGCAGAGGTGCTGGAAAGAAGTCACCGTATAGTCCGTAATGGGCTTGGAAGGGGGCAGTTCCGTCGAGTCCTCGTCGAACCCCTCATCGTTGATGTTGCGCGGCGGCTTGACATCCATGTGAAGCGAGCTGACGATGGTGGGCAGGCCGTGGTCGAAGGATGCTTGGAAGTCGAATTCCTGTATGGTAGCCCACAGCCTCCTTCGCATCTCCTGGTTGAAGATTGAGATATTGCGGGTTGCCCCGATCATACAGTCGGGGTCGCGGTGAAGTCCCAGAGAGATACCCTCGCGGGTAAGGATGCCCGAGTTAGTCCAAAAGCGTTTCTTCTTGATGTTGTTGACCCTCTTGGCAAGGTACAAGAGCAAGACTATCTGATAGTGGATGAGACGACGATGCTTGTGACTCTGCTTTCTGTGCCACTCCTCGCAGGCCCATACCCATTTCTCCGCCGTCTGGTGCGCAGAAGACACCATGCCCGTGAATTTAGGCGGCGATGTGGAATTGCTATGCATGCAGCTGGAGACGGCCATCATGGAGAGGACCAGGGCTGTGAAGGCGGCAGGCCGAACCTCGTTTGGTAACCAGAACTTGGAATACTGGCGCTTGAAGCTGGGGACGTGGACGATACGGTGCAGCTGTTCAAACTGATCCAGATACACCGAGACGAGTATGTCCGTTTCCATCCTGGATGGTAAGAGAGCTTCCAGCTCGTGATCAGCAGCCTGGAACCTGGCCTCGCGCTCTGCCTTCCTCTGGTCACGGTTCTTGGTCCGCGCGGCGACGTGGAGTGGCTTGAGCCACTCTTCGGCAGTCTCCTTCATGAACGGGGACAGGCCCGTCAACTGGCTGAAGGCCATGGAGGCGTTGTGGGGTCCAAAGTACCGGGTCCGGAATTCCTTGCCTCGGAAGAAACGCATCTCGTTATCGGCATCGTGGCCATACTGCATGAACTCCGGCAACTTGGTTTCCGGGACCAGTTCCGGGTCGGGCCTCATGGTAGCGGGCGAGGGTTCATCGAGGGCCAGGCTGCCATCACCACGAACCTGCTTCGTGAGTAGATTCTTCAGCTGCGTAACCTCAATCTCTAGCCTGCGGATGCGGTCAAAGTCTCTGGTGGTGTCCTTGCGGACGAGATTGTCGTTCGATAGCGACAGACGGCCATCATATTGAGACAGAGGAAGACCAGCCGGCTTCGGCGGCGGCGCGATTCCTGGCCTGGTCTCATATGTACACCTGTCTGGCGTACCGGATTTGAGACATCGCTCACATGGATAACCTCGGTCGCACGATAGCTTCCTCCGTCGACATTCGAGACATGACAGGCGGACTCGCTGTCTCTTCCGGGGCGGCTGGCTACCTGACCGTTCGCCGTGATTTTCGCCTTCGTCGTCAGTCTGCGGGGATGAATGCTCGTCTCCATGGGCCGCCTCGGAGGCAGCTCTGGCAGAGACTGAGTCGGGCATGGTACTCAGGTAGGTTGTGGCCAAGCCGAATTCAGTCGGCCAACCGAGAGGTGTTTGCGCGGAAACCGAGATGGCGCCAGGTCAGGATGTTCGTAAGTACGAGCGAGGCGTTGAAATGCGGAGTGCGGCGTCCGGGCAAGCTTCGCACGGTAGCTCTTGGCACACCCACTTTTGCCGTTGTAACGTACCGTAGCGCCTGAAGCCGGGACTGCCGATTTAGCACAATTGGGAATCCGGAGGATATGCGAGATGATCTGATAAGATTGTAGGATCCGCTGGAGATATACGAAAAATGCCAACATCCCAACATGCAAGGTGTCGAAGTCTGACCTTGATTGAATCGGGAAAAACAGAATTGGCACCCGGCGCAAACATGTCACCGAATCAGTCAGACAAACAAATTGATTCGGATTTATCCTCGGCTCCGAGGACCCGGGACTGTTGTGATGCCGCCCATTGGTGCCAATGAGTGTGGCAAGTCGCGCCTTATCGTAGCGTTAAGTGCTGCCTGCAGTCTTGGCCAAACTTGTTGCACTTCCCGAATGATAGACTTCTGCCTAGGTGAGGAGAATGACAAACAAATCACTGGCCAACACGTCCTCGGTGAGATTTTAGGATTCTTTCCCAGTGTTGTGTTTGCCATCATGCTCGAGAACTGGATTGGACTGTTAGCTACAAGATAGGCCGTCCCAGTTCGAAGGTGGTCGGAACGAGTGCCACTTCGGCGATTGGCTCGGTTTTCGAAATTCCAGCTGACAAGACTTGCAGATTGTTGGGTGTTCCTTCAAAAGTCACCGAAGTTCGCAGACGACACCCACTGTACTGGCAGATGTCTGTGTCAAAAGACGCACAAGAAAGACATGTCATCCGAACCTCCAGCAAGTTGTTGAGGAATGTCTCCGCCGTTGGATGAGGATCTGACAGGTAGGTAGGTACTCGTATGGATTTATGTATGGTAGCCATGAATGGAGCTATGAATGGGGCTAACGTGAGAAGGTGCACAGAACTGGACATTGAAGCCACGCACTAATTACGGGTGCCCAGGTGCCTTCATGCTGTGAATGAAACTGGACGCTTCGTTGTCGACCTTGGAGGATTTCATGGGTACAGACATTTGCGAGTGCGGACGGCAGTTGCGCTGCCTGCTCTGTGCAATAGAACAGTGAGGACGGTGCTTGAATACGTCGCTTCCTTGTAAGATCAACCATGGGAGACAAGATAGCAGCTGCACTTTTCCAGGTCAAACCTCACTGGACCCATTTTCATGCGAGGTTTTCCCTTCCGAATTGAAGTTTCAATTCATCAGTTCATTTTTTATATACCATGGATGGCTGGCATGGCGAGGTTGAGTCAACGGAACGAGAATACCTACCAGGTAACGACAAGGCGTCGAGTACAAGTGTACATGTATGCAGGTGTCTACAGACAAGAGTGTTGCAGCTTCTCCTTCCACGCTTCCTGGCCTACTTCCTTCCCCGAGTGGTGGAGAGTGCCAATGCAATTGTGGTTTTGCTAATCACCTGGTGTGGGCACTAAGGAAGGAAGAGACTACCTCTCCATAGCTCGCGACTGCCATCTACGACCACTCCTCATCATAGGCTGGAGGACGTGATGGCAGCGCCAGCCTCCTTCTCCGTCAAACCAGTGGATTGGGGATGGACACTTGGGGACTTGGAAGCTGGCATCTGTTCCCAAGGATTCCTCGATAGATGTCCCCGTCCCATCCAAAGATCCACTGTCTCATTTCCCAAGGATCAGACCTCTGATTTGCTACTCGAGCTGGTATCTTGTCGCTATTTTGTCCTTCCGTCTGTTCTGGTTGTCTTGCTTCAGTCTCACGAGGGCTGGGGGCTGGTCGCCCAACTTTCATTTGCCTGTCTTGCCATGGACATTCTCTGCTGTTGCGGTCATCTACGCTCCAAGAGAAAGCACCAGCCTGAAGATGAGCCCAATCTTGGGTTGCCCACCCTACCTCCAGCGGCCAGGCTACCTCCCCCTATGCCAAATTCATTGGCACTGTCGCCGGGATCTACAGCTGCAAGGTCATCTTTGACTAACCCACTTCCAGGTGCTGCCGCAGATGCCTCGGTTCAACTGGCGGAACTGATAGTCGAGGACTCGGATGACGACCATGATGATGAGCCAGTCCAGGATAGCAAAAGCAAAAGCAACAGCACGTTCCAAACCGTGAAGTCCCGCATCCGCCGGCATCTATCCCAAGACTCCCTCTCCCGTCCAAGCGAGACCGCGGAGCAGATTGCCCGTCGCGCAGAGGTGAAGAGACTGCTCCGCAAGAGGATACAAGAAGAACTCCGAAGCGAGACCGATGTTCCTCCCTCTACGCCACCTCGCCATATTCCAGGCCAAGCCATTCTTGCTGTCAACGGGCCCCGAGACACAATTGAGTTCACAGTTGATGAGAACAAGAGGGACAAGGAGCTGGCAAGATTGAAGACCCATCATCTGGCAAATTCCGCACAACACCGATACCGCCTGTCAAACCCATTTTCTAAGAAGTCGTCAGATGCATCCGTTGGTAAGGAAAATCATCGCCTTGACGGCCGTGCAGCAAGCTTGCCCGATTGGGCCAACGTCGAGTCAGAAGCATCTCTAAGAGACTGCCATCTTGGAGTGCGGGAGCGCTCTTCCATGCCCGACATCCCAAAATCTCCCACCCTCCTTCCGGTCCAAGGATCCCCGCTCAATGATGCTTCCTCTCTTACTTCTTGGAGGTTGTCCCTGAGTGAAGACAAGCTGGATGATTTCACCCCCGACAAGGCGCTGCCACTCTCCTGGCATAGCGCCAACTCTGCCGCGAGCTACACCATGACTGATGTCAGGAAACCCGAGCCTCTTAGTCGTCAAAGAAGCCAATCCTCGCCTCTGACCGCCCGCGACTACAATGCCGCGAACATATTCCACTCGCGGCAGGCCTCTCTCAACTCGACCATCCGGAATCGAATTCCAGCTTCCGAGACCTTGGTACGGGACGAATCTCCCGTGGGCCTCTGGCTCCGCACGCAGAATATGCAATTCCGTCCGTCGACTACATCTCAGTCACCAAGCGAACAAGGGTCCGAAGATCAGCACGATCAGCACGATCACCAGGTTATACATCACCAAACTAAGGCTGAGGATGCTGTCACTACAACACCAACCGGTACGGTCCGCTCCCGTCGGCAATATACCACCAAGCGAACGTCTGCAACTTTACTGCCTGGTCCTGCTCATCGCACCAATGTCGTTCGAGCCGTTATGCTTCCGGAGGCTCATTCAGTGTTATCTTCTGTCCAACTTCCTGCAACAGTGCCTCCAGGTGACAGCCCCTCCCGAAGTTTCCAAGTCAAGCCACTACCGAATCCGCCTCGTAGGGGTCTCAGCGGACTAAAGCTCTCTTCTTTCAAATGTAAGTGCATCCACCCAATATGTTGGCCTGCAAAACTTCTGATAGCCATATCCAGGGAACCAGTCGCCAAACAAGAGCCACAACAATCTTAAACTACATCCTCCTGCCAGCTCTGGACCTCGTAGCTCAGCTCAATGTCTATCTCTTCATAAGGCCCGACAAACGACAACGGAAGCAGGTTCGGAAACTTCGAGCTTCGTTCGGAGAGAGGCGGAGCTTCAAGCTGTCGAAGAGCGTTTTCGTGATTCTCATTTGCGGACGGAGCCCCGGGTCCCCATCGAGAGTAAGTTCAGGGAGATCTTTGACCATGATGGGGATTCAAATGCGATCAACAGGAATTCTTTCTTGTCTATATTGCACTCGAATATCCAGAAACGGGACAGGCTGGCAGCCATCGAAAATCTTGATGGCAACGGCACTGACCACATTACTTTCGTGCAAGGACCTTCGCAGAAGCCTGACCCGCGACTTCGCGGCCCTTCGAGTCTAAAGCCCCCAGATCACGGGCATCTCCAAGTTCCAGTCGCTAGTCATGGCCACAGTGTTGCAAGGTCAAGTGGCACAAGTCACGGATCATCAAGAAAGAGTGATGAGTCCGGACGGCCCCGTGGCTTCTCGTCATCCAAAGAAGGCGACGAGACAGCCCAGATGTGGAAGCGTGCATTGAGGGCTGGGAGCAAGTCGCGGTCATCTCGTGGCAGCGCGTTATCCGATGTGCTTGTAGCTCCAACTCATCCTGGAGTAGCCAGCGAGTTCAAGGAGCTTCCTGCAGCACCACAGCCATCCGAAAATAGAAGCGTCAACATATCTCCACCCAGTGGACATTCACCGACATGTGACATACGGGCAAGCCAAGACGACGACGCAACTTTCCAAGAGACCCTTATCAGATCCAACACAATACTTCGGGGTTGGGCTCATCAGCTGGAAAGGCAGGAAGCAGAGGCCAGACAAAGAAGCCAAAGTCATGGGCCTGTATCCAGTCTCCCCTTCCAGGCCACGAAGATGCCTCCTGCATCCTGGGCAAGGTTTTCATCGCACAATCGCGAACAGCGCAACGCAGCGGCGGGAGAGGCTGACAACATCAAAGCGAAGGACTTTGCTGTCAAGGAGATTTCAGCCACTGGAGACGTCAATTGGACCACAGACAAGCTACAGGATGGTGTCGCCCCTCCTAGATCTGTAGGCCGCTTCTTCTCTGACAAGTTTGCATTGACTTTCAAGACCCGCTGGAGCAAACTCATCCCTGGACTCTCGGCGGCGCCATCCAGAGATAGGTCGATGCATGGCGGGCGGAGAAGCAGTATCCAGAGTGGAGGCAGTCTTGAATACCCCGAGCTCGAGCTGCTCCCATCGGCCGGTCGATATAGGGAGCTCCGGGCTCTAGAGCGGGAGATCGACGAGATGAAAGGCATCAAAGGCAATAAGCGGCTATCTTCTGACGAATTTTCTATACAGCACGACCGACCCAGCTTGACTGCTAAGATGGCTGGCGCATTACAGCAGCATGTTGGTGGCTCTGATGCGGAACTGTCCAAAATGAGTGACACGGCGAGCTTTGTTGAGGAGAAGGCCCACATGGTGCAACTGCGGTCTCCTGATACCCCAGCAACTCAAATTCAATATCCAGATGTGGCGCATATGAAAGACGTGAGTGGGGGGTCAACAGTAGAGAGATATGCTACACCCTTCACTCATCTCACTTCAAGCGATCATGAACCATCCCAAGCAGCCACACCCGACTTGGAGATAGGCTCCCGTCTACAGCCGATCACTCACTCGCCTAGTTCTTCCAAAAGTGTAGCATCTGTGGTTCGACGGGAAAGCTTGCACTCGACGACAGATCTTGACTTTATCGACCAACTTGGGACCTGGCACGAATGAGGCAAGCCCAGGAGACAATAGGCTCCGATGGCTGACGCTCCCGGTTTTGTGTCGAATCATCTTTGTAACAGCGTGGGATAGCTGCAGTTCCGTCGTTTGCGGACGTGGGGGAGTTGCAGGTACACTGTCCTAACAGTCACTGATTAAGTATCGGGCTTCTTGACTGGAAAGTTAATGTTTAGTGGTTGGTGATTTTACACTTCAGTATCAGATGGCACAATACCATGCCTCGCCTGTAAGGTCCGCAGATGTTGAGGAATAGCTTTGGATGATTCTGGCATATCTATGTTTACCAACTGCATGATATTGGCCGACAGCACCAATTTTGGGGCTATGAGCCTTCGAGCAGGGAATCAAAGATGGGGTTCACACCAGCCATTTCCTAACATGACATACGATACTAAAGCAGTTCCCATCTCGCAATGGCCACCATATCACAGTTCAATACCTAATCCAAGACTCATCGAAATCTCCGCTCCATCCCGCCCCACCCCCTTCCCAAATCGACCCACGCAAAAGTGAGATGGACTAATTGATGACATGCATACATGGATATCAGCTGATCTGCCCTTCTTAAACGTAAATGGCTTTAAGTAACTAAGTAGTGAGCGGATCTGTCGGCAAGGGCTCTCCAGGTCTGCGCCCGGCTCAGCTTCCAAGGTTGGTATTATGATTGGGACGGAGACATCGATGTCACATGTGCAGTCTGTGAGTTCTATGGGTTGCGCCGTCTTACAGTTAGTCTCCTCATCAGGTCTACCATGAGCAAACTCAAGAAATTGAAAATGACTTGGACGGCAGGGAGGTGGGAGGGCACTTGACAAAAAGACTGCCTGATGAACCCGTCGCTCGTATCCCCTTGGCCCCGGGATCTAGAGAAAGAGTTTTGGGGGCAGAGGCATCCTCCAATGTCCATAGTCGATTTCCGGGTTCTGTTCAATGTCGTTGTACTGAATGATTACTCGTCCTGTAGTGACCAGCATTGGTGTACATTTGTTCTTTATTTACGTTCCAACTGTTGTTGAGTGTCTCCATTGTGGCACTCTTAATCCTCCTTCGGCTAAGCCACCCGCAGTCTCCTCCGGTGTCGAGTCGTACCTAACAGGATTATGTGGCTTCCAAGCTTCGTTATATATTTAAACCTGCAGTGGTGCTCATAGTCCTGGCGTCACCCCAAATCCGACAATTCCGCCGAGCTTCTGAACGCGTGGGCGAGAGACATTGTGTGTCACAGTAAGCAAGAGCCTCCCATCCCGGTATCTCGGTTCAACCCCTCCTCATCGTCAGCCCTACAGGGCCCTTATCCTGGCACCTAGACATTCTATAGGCTAATGGGCATGAAATGGGGCTTTTGAAGTAAGACGTGGCTTGCATGTGATATACTGGCGAGCCTCCAACCATGGTTCTCTGGTGCTGACATACCGGTGAGCAAGCAGCTCGCATTCTGGCCAACGCCATTGTTGCCCTTCAGCCGCGATGGCAGGTTCGGGAAGAGTCACGCTCACCGAATCATATGTCTGCTTTAGAGTGAGACACATTATCTAGTCTGTGTAGGTTCTTTGTGCTCGTTTGCTTAGGCCCGCGGATGTGGTTACCGGCTCTTCCGGAGGTCTCTTCCAGCTTGCTGGGATTCGGGTAATATTGTCAGCCATTGCGCAGGCGAGACATGCTAGAATTGCCATACATGCAAGACGGTTGGCAGGTTCAAATTCCTGTCATGGGGAGAGGAAAATCGGTCGGATTTGGAGGATTACAAGCCACATCCACTCTTGGGGACTACACCAAGCTATATATCCTTTGTGTTGTCGGACTCACTGTGGAGTATACTAAATTCTTACGCCTCACAGCTCCCTACCACTCATTGGCCATGATACCGCCGGTTCATGTATCGTTCCGAAAGCCTTACCGAGTTCGCATCTCAGCTCTCTTCTTCGTATATACGGCGCGGCTGAATGCGGTGTGACATATCTATTCGGCACTTTTCCCGTACACAGCATGTGTCCATAATAGGTCTTATGTGAGACAATAGGGGCTCCGTAGAACTGGGCTGTATTATGTGCCCGTGATGGACTGGCTCCAGGCCTCCTACTTTCCTGCGCCTCCTTTGTCAGTATGTATCGATGGGGGTAGTATGTCATACGGGGGCCATGTATGTAAGACGAAGGACATGTATATGAGCCAAGGGCGCCATTGAGCATGTTTCTGCGCGAAAACATCCTTTCTCCTCACTCGTCCGCCTGGCAGGAAATTTGAAAGAGTGACCTGTGAGAACATCATCTGACAATATGGGTTTCTTCAAGTCGTGCCTCGAGCAGCTTTTCAAGCTCGCGGCATTGTCACCGTTCAACCCTTTCGAGGACATTATCCAGCAGCCTCTTTTGGGGGCCAGCGATCTCGCGCAGGTTCCCCTTAATATTCCGAGTGGAGGCGGGGACACCATAATCCACCCCGAGCATGCTTCCCCCGGCTTCAAGTGTGTTTACCCCAAGAGGTGGAAGAGTTGCAATACGGCTACATCGAGGGACTGTTGGCTGCAGGACTCGCAGGCCGATGAGTTTGCTTCATACTCGCAGATTGACATCAACACGGACTGTGAGTTTGCCTAGACAACCCTGTCGTAACTGATGTATACTTACGCTGTCTTCAGATGAAAATCCCGATGCTATACCCCGTGGTACCACCCGAGAGGTTTGTGCACATTCTTCCCTTCCCTCAAGCGACATGACTGACAGTGTGGTAATAGTACTGGCTCGAAGTTGATGGTGACTTCACGGTAAGGCAGTTTCCGGAACCCAGATAATTTGTGAAGATATTGACTGTCCCAGCTATACGCGGATGGATTCAAGAAGACGTCCGGAAAGGTGTTCAACAAACAGTACCCCGGACCATTGATAGAGGCATGCTGGGGTGACGAGATAGTCGTCCACGTGAAGAACAACTATGAGAAGAACGGAACAACTATACACTGGCATGGTATTCGTCAGTTGTACACGAATCATATGGATGGAGTCAATGGAGTTACTCAGTGCCCGATCGCCAAAGGGGACGAGTTCATCTACAAGTTTCGCGCCCTGCAGTATGGCCACACTTGGTACCATAGCCACTACTCTTTGCAGGTAAGGACTCCAAAGATTGTTTCACCAGAAGCCATGAACCTTCTCGCTGACTCCGTGGTAGTACCCTGATGGCCTTGCTGGGCCTCTGGTCATCCACGGCCCCTCGAGCAGCAACTGGGACGTCGACCTCGGCCCCGTCCTCATCCAAGATTATGTGCACGATTCTTCCTTTGTACGGTATCAAGGAGAGATCTCACCGGTACCTGGAAGCTTTGCCAGGGCAGACAGTATCGTCGTTAGCGGACATGGGCATGACCCCCTGACTGGTAACGGCACCTACTTCGAGACGACCTTTGCCCCCAAGAAGAAGCACGTCCTACGATTGATCAACGGGTCGGCCGGAACTCATTACATCTTCACCATCGACAACCATACCATGACCGTTATCGAGAACGATCTCGTACCAATCGAGCCATACAATACAACATCATTGAGCATCGGTATCGGCCAACGTTACATGGTAGTCGTGGAGGCTGACCAAGAGCCCGGCGACTACTGGATCCGGACACATCCAGCATCAGGCTGCAACGGGTTCAACGCGAGTCTCCCGTGCGGCGGCATTTTCAACGCCACATGTTCGCCGTTCAATGTGACCACCGGCATCATCCGGTACAACACCACCTCGCCACCGCCGGACACGAAGCTGCCCACGTCCAAGCCGTGGGACTACACCCACGACTGCGCCGACGAGCCCTACGAGAAGCTCAAGCCCGTCGTCCCCTGGACCATCGATCACCACCCGCAGAACGAGATCACGCAGGGAAGGTTCGCCGCGGCCCACCAGAACGTCAACAGCTCCGAGGAGACGGGGGGTTACCACCACTGGATGCTGACGCCGGATTTCCTGTGGCTTGACTTTGGCAATCCGACCATCTTGAACGTGGAGAACGAGAAGTATGAGTGGAATCCCAACTTCCGCATTGTTGAAGGTGAGAAAAACCTCAAAGACCGCTGATGAATGGAGGTCAACGTCCTTGTCATGCTGACTTCGCTGTTTGAACAAAAGATAACTTCGAATCCGGCTACGCCTTCATGATTATTGAGGCAGCGAACAGCACCAGCGTCCCCTTGCCCGGGAATCCTGGTGATGTTTCGGTGTTGAACCGTAAGTCGAACCCCATCTCAAAGCCCGTCCACACGCATGTCCTCCGGGGGATCTGGTATTGATCATCTTCTCTTGTTCAGTCGCCCATCCGCTACACTGGCATGGGATGGACGTAGTTGTTCTGGCTCAAAGCAATACCACCTTCGATCCGGTGAACAGCTACAAGACCTTCAACTTCATCAACCCGGTCCGACGAGATGTCGTCCTCTTGCCCGCCGGGGGATACATCGCCATTGCTTTCAAGCCCGATAACCCTGGAGCGTGGCTCGTCCATTGTCACATCGCATGGTGAGTTTGATTGTTTACCATTCTCTTTTTTCAATGGCTATCAAAAAATTATGCTCTATGAGGCAACCGACTACTGAATCAACCCTTCCCCCTATATTCCGCCATCCAACCCTCAATGCAGTACTAACTCCAAGCGTTTCATTATAGGCATGCGTCAGCAGGTCTCGGCTTGCAAATCCTCGAGCGCCAGAATGAGATTATCTCGAGTCTTGGTGGACCATCCGCACTCGCGGACACAAAACGAGTGTGCAAGAATTGGCTACAGTTCAACAAGAAGCATCCGGTTGATCAGGAGGACTCTGGTATCTAAAGGAAAAAACGGTGGCTTTATTTTATTGGGACACTGCCTGTTCCTTTTACCGCTTAGCGAGCTTCGCTGGTCGCCCATGTATCGATGTAGTATATTGCCCATTTCAGTTGTTTGGATTGCTTTTCGAGTCTAGCTTCTTTGTATTTTCCTGCGACGTTTTTGCTATGCTAGAATCTCGATATATTTCCAATGCCGAGGATGCTTGTCCCTACCTGACACTCAATGGGATTTATCTTGAAGTTTTCAATCTAGGTACAATGTGACAATGCCTGGTTAAACAGACTTGTCCATACGGATTTTGTTGTCGGCAAGCGTTTGCTTTGAATGGATGTGTACCTCGGCGACTCTGAGCTTGATGAAACATTGAAAGCACCTGCAACTGCAGCCCACTGCTGTCTAGGTACCTACTGTACCTATCCAGGCGCTTAGGTACTTAGTATGTACTCCGCTCCGTACAGTACACGATTGATGACGGAGAAGTGCATGACGTACTGTTCGGATTTAGGGTTAGTGATATTACCAAATCAAGACTAGCGGCAGACCGAATTTTGGCCCAAGATTGAAGCTGTCGACATCTGGCACACGGCCCAAGCACACCGGGCAGGCTAGATGCAGGTATGGCAGAGTGTTGAGGCAATATACCGGTATGTGACAAAAGGATGATGTAGGAATTTACCGGTGATGCCGTCAAGTTTGAGATTGGAGGAAGAAGAGTGGCTGACAACTCAACGCTATCATGGGAAGCATGGGTTTTCCAGGGCGTTTGGAATGCCAGTCTGCCAGCCAGTCTACTTAGTACCTAGGTACCACTTAGCAGTCACTCAGGCACTGAAATGGGTTGTAACGCACTGTAGATCTGGTACAAGGCCCTGGTGAGCCTTCCAAGGAGATTGATAGTGCATGCAGGAGCTTACCAAAGCAGATAAGCTTTCCCAGAATCTTCAGTGACTCCAGTAACTCCTGAGCTAGTTAGGCCACTTAAGCAAGGTGCATGTGCGCTAAAACTGAGCGATCAGCCCAGACTCAGGCGGAAATCGACCCATACATTCGCATCTGCATAGCCAATCTGACCAATTGAAGAAACAGCCTTCCCTAAAGTGTGGGCCCAGAGCACTGTTGGGGTTATCTAATCGCCTCTTCCATTCAGTGCTCTCCCCTCTCAGCCTGCCAGCCTGCCCACGCCCACACAGCCAAGTGCCCAGGTGCCACTGCTATTACAACTGTACCTTTGTAGTAGCCCTGGAGTAGCCAAGGGTGTGTGTGCCTGCCTGTGCCAAGGGCCTGTTGACGCTTGCTGTACCTCATCAACCACCGCCCTTGAGAGAGAGCTGCCCTGTCCTGTCTTGTCCGCCCGTGTCGCACTGCACCGTACTGCACCGCACTCGCACCAGCACCAGCACCCGCACCGCAAACCTCAAGGCTCGCTCGCATTCCAACCACACTAGTAAATCGCAGTCAATTTCGACGTCGTCCTGTCAAACCCACACTTGCCGCCACGACGTTTCCAAACATATCCCCCGACCGTACAACTTCCCTGCGATTGCCCGAATACTATTGTCGGCCAAAGATCAACCTCCTTTTCTTCCCCCCTTGGCCGGGGCCGATCGCATGTAGGCCACAAATCCACCATGTCGACCGAAGCGACCGGCGCCGCGGCGCCTGGCACCCACCACAACAACGACAACCTCAACGTCAACATCCACGATCACGATAATGACAATGTCCACGCCCTCGACCATGACGATTCCACAATTGCTGTTGTCAATCCCCAGCCTGCCACAAAGTCGCCCAAGCCTACCGGTCTGCACTCGCCACCTGATAGCAACAATGTCGACGCTACCGATTCCGAGTTGAGCGACCTCGACGAAGCAATTGCCGATGCCGACTCTCCAAATGCAACCCCGGCGCGAGCACCAGGGAACGCACCGAAGAATGGCAACAACCATGCGAACGACGACCACGACGGATCTGCGCCCACGGCTGATTCTGAACAAAAAGGACCCGAACAAGTCCCTACGCCTGGACAAGATGAAGACATCGGCGAGGTCTTACCGGACCACTGGTCTGGCACCGTCCCTGTCTTCAAGCCCACTATGCACCAGTTCAAGGACTTCAAGAAATTTGTATGTCTTCCCAGTCCCACAACTCCTGTAGCCCTGTTGCCATGTCGCGACCTCGCTTTCTAATACAAGGCTGTACAGATGGAAGCTGTCGATTCCTATGGTATGAAGTCTGGCATCATCAAGATCATTCCCCCTTCTGAATGGAGAGAGTCGCTCCCTGAACTCGATGACCTCATCAAAGGAATTCGTGTCAGAGAGCCCATCAAGCAAGACATCATGGGTTCCAACGGAACCTATCGCCAGGTCAATATCCTCCACCAGCGATCATACAATGTACCTCAGTGGAAACAGTTGTGCGACCAGAGCGAACACCAGCCTCCCGCGAGACGTGGGGAGCGTCGCGCAAACGCCGAAAAGCCGAAGCCTGCGACTCGAGGTCGCGCTGCAGCCGCTGCAAACAAGTCGAGTACACGTGCCGCATCCAGCCCCGCGCGCCGAGGCGGTCGTGGCCGAGGACGAGGACGAGGCAGAGGAGCGGGCCGGGGCAGGGGCAGAAAGTCTACGGCTCAAGACGATACCGATGTGGATGAACGACCTATGACGCCCGAGTCACCAAGGCCAGGCGGCGACAGCGGAAAGGGAGATGCCGTCGTCCATTCCATCGAAGATCCTGGAGTCAAGGTCGAGGAGGAAGAATGCGACGAGGCCCCGAGACGGATGGCATTCAGCAGACAGGCAAAACCCAAGGTTCAGACTACATCGGCTCGTCGAAAGTACAGCAAGCGGGAGGGGTCGGCCATGATTGATGAGGAGGCTTTCAAGGATTGGGACTACCGGATGGACATCTCAGACTACACTCCCGAGCGATGCGAAGAACTGGAACGAACTTACTGGAAGACACTCACATACGCACAACCACTATACGGTGCTGATCTGATGGGGACTCTGTTCCATGAGGACACAGAGCTGTGGAACCTAAATAAGCTACCCAACCTTCTGGACGTCCTAGGCACCAAGGTTCCTGGAGTCAACACCGCCTATCTCTACCTCGGCATGTGGAAGGCAACATTTGCTTGGCACTTGGAGGATGTCGATCTCTACAGTATCAACTATCTCCACTTCGGTGCGCCCAAGCAGTGGTACAGTATCTCGCAGGCCGATGCCCGCCGCTTCGAGGCCGCTATGAAGAGTATCTGGCCTACCGAAGGGAAAGCTTGCGACCAGTTCCTGCGCCACAAGGCCTTCCTCATTTCTCCTTCGCACCTCCTACAACACTACAACATCAAGGTGAACAAGGTTCTCTCCTACCCCGGAGAGTTTGTTGTCACTTATCCATACGGCTACCATTCTGGTTACAACCTGGGTTATAACTGCGCGGAGGCCGTCAACTTTGCTCTAGATTCGTGGCTGCCTATGGGCAAGATTGCCAAGAAGTGCGAATGCGCGCAGGCCCAGGACAGCGTGTGGGTCGATGTTTACGAGATCGAGAGGAAGCTCCGTGGTGAGCCGACGCCGGAGTATTGGACAGAAGAAGAGGAAGATTCAGATGATGACGAAGATGAAGAGGACGAAGAAGAAGAAACCGGCCTGCCCTCGCCTCCTGATAGCCATACGGTGCGAATCAAGGCCTCTGCTCTCAAACGGAAACGAGCGAAAATCACCAAGGAAAAGAAAGAAAAGGCCAAGAAGCTTCGTCTGCGGGTTAAGGCTCACGTCGAGCCGCCCTGTTGCCTTTGTCCCAATGACATTCCAGGCGCTGAGATTCTTTCTACGGACGATGATCGAAAGGCGCATCGCCTGTGTGCGCTGTACCTACCTGAGACCTACATCGAAACCGTCAATGGTAAAGAAACAGTTTCGAACGCCGCGGGTATCGAGAAGGCGCGCCTGGAGCTCAAGTGCCTATACTGCCGATCCAAGCGCGGCGCTTGCTTCCAGTGCTCGCAGAAGAAGTGCCCTCGCTCTTATCACGCTACATGTGCCGCTGCTGCTGGTGTGCTCGTGGAGCAAGGTGATGTACCCGTGTTCGACAAGGATGGCGTCGAGTACAAGGAAGAAGCCTTCGAGTTCAGCTGCCGGTTCCACCGATCGAAGCGGGACAGGAAGCTGGATGGTGAGGCCTTGGAGGACAGTGCTCGCATCAAGGATGCTGCTGCTGCCGTCAAGAAGGGCGATATTTGCCAGATGCAGTACTACAGGAAAGAAATATTCGCTGGCATTGTCGTTGAGAACCGGCAAGATGAGCAAACCCTGCTTCTGGACGTCATTCCTAACGGGTACGATCATCACAGCCTTATCGAAAACGAGGAGAATAATCAACTGACAAGGTACAGATCCCGCGTCGAGGTCGAATGGAAGTGGCTGCTTCTTCCTGATCCGGAAGATTTCCACCTGCCCAAAGCTTCGGCGAACGCGTTGCCAATGCCGACGTCCAGGAAGGCTAGAGCAGACATCAACGCCAAACGGTCCGCAGATGAGCCCCCGAGGACTGGCGATATGTTCGTCGAAGGTCCCGCGCCCGGCAAAGACTTCACTTGGTCCGAGTTCCACACGTGCGAGGCTGCTGAGTGTAAAAACAGTGGCCAGGTCAAGGTTGACTTGTCGAAAGACAACCAAGTCTGGCACTACCTGGGCAGGACCTCCACAGAGGCGAAGGCCCAATACACAGAGGACCCATGCAAACCTCAACACAACCCCAAGAGCAACTACCTCGACAGCATTCCCAAACCTCCCCCACCACCCAGGCCGCAGTACCAAGCTTCCTACGGCGCAACACACCCAGCCCAGGCAAGAGCTCAGGCGGTCGCGAAGCCAGAAAAACCGTATGTTTATAAGCCTCGGAAGCCAGTCGACACCTCGCTTGTTGGACCTTTCGCCCCTCCAAGATTCACTTCTCCAAATCCTGCACCCGCTGGAGGAGTCCCACCTCTATCATTTGGCACTGATCCTCGGTTCAGTAACTCCGGATTGTACACTGCGAACAGGCTCACGCCATTTGCTACCGGCCTGCGTCCACAGGAGCAGCCTCGCACCAACGCGCAGTTCACGCCCATATTGCCGCCTCGGCAGCCTCAACAAGCTCACCCACCTCCACCACCTCCTCAACAATCTCAGTCCATCAATCCAGCATGGCTCTCCAGTGCACAACCAAATACGCAGATGACGCAGATGACTCCGAGTGCGCAACCTTCTCCAAGGCAAAAGGCTCCTCTGTCATTCAGTCCTGCGCCAACGCAATCACCCAACGTTCAATCGCAACAATCCACGATGCCGATGCAACAACCTGCTCAGGCCCGGGCTCCGGCACAAATGGCACCGCAACAAGCACTTCCACAAGCACTTCCGCAAGCCGTGCCGCAGCAAGCCTGGCCTAAGTTCTCGTTCTTCCAGGCTTACCACAATAGGTAAAAACCTTCGTTTTTGTCTCGTCATCCCGGGTTCTAACTCACTGTTTCCTAGGGACGGCTCGCGTTACAGGACACCATATGCGCCTTGGGGCGGCTTCTGCAATGGCTACGAAGGAGACCTACGCAAGCACCTGATGAAGAAGCCAGAGGCTGCATCTTCCTCATTTAGCAATCGACGCCTGAGCTTCAATTTGGGTGGTGGACTCCAAGGCCTCACCAAACCCCCATCTCACCAGTACTCGAACTCAGCCGGTTCGTCGAGATCTTCTCCTTTCAGCGCCCCGCGCGCCAGGTCACAATCTGGCGCGGTGTCTCCTACTTCTTCATATGCTTCGGCCATGTCACCACCGCCAGTGCCTTCTCGAGGACACCAGCGCGCACCATCCGCACCATCATACCCATCACACCCGGCGATGAGGCCACAGTATGGCACACCGCAAACACCTCACACTGCAGGCCAAGCTAGCCAAGGCAACTCTGGTTCCAGCTCGCCAAATGGTCTTCCTAATGGCCTGGGCCTCTGGGCCGGTCCTGGTCCAGCAGATGCACAGTCGTCAAAGGCGTCCATTCCGCCTATATCACCGGCTGGAATACCGTCGCAACAGCCAACATTCCTCAACACATCCCCCAACCTGGCGCCGCATGTCTCCTTTGCCACAACAACACCACAGCCCATGGATATCGATTCCGAAGTACACGAGTCACCGGCACAGCAACTGAAACAGCAGTTGCGGCGCATCTCAGATCCGAAGGAATCACCATTCCGCATGCCCCGCAGCCGCGGCCACACCCCGCGCAACAGCCTCGGCCAGCTCCCACGCCTTCGAACCCCGTCCCAGCCGGCAGATCCCGACGTGGCGCAGGATCGAAGAGCATCCGGCTCGCAGGCGTCACAAGCAACGACGCCGTCGGAACTCGCTGCGAATGGCATCTCCGTACGGGAGTTCCCCGACATCCCGACGGTAGACAGCCAGGGCCTTGTCGAGAAGATGATGCTGGACCTCAGGAGGGCAAGCATGCAGAGCCAGCAGGGTGCCGTTGATGATGGTACGATTATGAGTGAATTCATTGATCCTGCTGCCACCGCGCCGGACCTGTAGGGTCGGGTAGGCCATGGTCGTGCAGGAAGCCTCGGAAATGGAGGTGTATAGCAAAATTAGGATAAGTGACGGCGCAGGAGGCTGGGTGATACCATGTAATCAGGAGAACCTACGGAAATGGGTGGGACATTCTGGTTGACTTCGGCAACGGCTGGGGCTTAAAGGCCCATAGGTCAGGGCCACGGTACAAGGCGTTTTGAGGATTGATTGACTTCGGAGTTTATTCATGGGCGGCTTTGCCTCTCCGAGAGCACCAGCCTCCGGGCGGGCGGTTTGAAGGTCACCACCGGTTTACGTGGGCACAAATGGGATGGGCGGATGGATGGATGGATCGGATCTATCAAGGGCCCAGGTGGGCGGTTCGTCAGTGGCGCTTTTTGCTATGCGAATCCTGGGTCGGTGGTCTCCCCCCTTTTTATGCTTGTAAGATTATGCTGTACTTTTCTGTGCGGACAACCAAGAAAAACTCCCAACGGAGTGATTGAGCAGGGAAACAACGCGGCTTGACTTGCTACTGGACGCAATGCGAAGAGCATGATTTGGCGAACACATCAGATACAGAGAACAGTCAGAAGAGAAAGTGATTCACGGTATCATCAAGCATGACTTGTTGCGGGTCGAGTAGAAATTTGATGACAGTGACCTACCGTCAGTCATGGGAATATTTTCACGGCTGAGCTGACCCTCTGCCTCAAACTCAGCTGTAGTATGGTTTCCTGGCGGATACGGCCTGTATGTATTCCTACAATTCCAATGTGCCTTCTTGCGGCCAACATCTGCTCCTTCAATGTTTATCATCATCTGCCGCGATGGCTGGTCTATACGATGCAATTAGTAGCCACACCCTTCGTGTCACGATGTGTCGTATTTCGAATCGCTTCTCATACTGGAGTGTGAATTTAAGCCGTGAATCACTGGCAGGAAGAAGTCTATATGAATTTCGACGAATTCTGGGTTCTCTGTACATATCTTGTCTTCAGACATACACTTCACTGACTATCTCCACCCCACCGAAACTTCAACCTCAAGCCTGCTCCAAAATCCATCTCAATGCTGTGTCTACTTATCCTGTTAGCTATTGGGTGAGCATACCTTCGGGCCTACCACTTCGGTACTTAAGATACTGGTACTAATTGACTTGCCCTTCAGTCTCTATGACCTTTACGACCACCTAAGATCCGAGAAGCTCAGAAAGAGCTACAAGCCCTTCCCACTCCCATCAAACGATGACCAGCATCGCCTTGCTTCAAGGGATGTCAGCATTGTTACCCCCTCGATCAAGACAGCCGACAGCTTTCCCACATTTCTCAACACGTTACTGGATCAGGACCCTCTCGAAATCATCATTGTCACCATACCTGAATGGGAAGAACGGATCGAAACCCTTGTTTCAAGCGACCAACGATGCTCCCAAGCTCGCGGCCAGAGACGGATCAGAGTGCTGACGATTGACCACCCAAATCAGCGTGATCAGATTGTCAAGGGCATCGATAGGTGCAAAGGCAAGATCATAGCAATGGTGGACGACGATACATCATGGGTGAACAGCACACGGATCCTGCACCTCCTTGCACCCTTCGAGGAGGATGATGTCGGCTTCGTTGCAGGCCCGGTGTTGCAAGTTGCCCCCTTCTCCTAGCTTATCTATTTATTTCAGACTCTCATTGCGACACCTAACAAACCTCTGTAGGAATTATGTCCCCAAGGAGCGACAGGACCCACGCATCATAACCGCCGTGGAGGCAATAGCGATACAAAAACGACGCATGCGCAACAACGCAATGAAGACCTTCTACGCCGCCGACGGCTCCACAAACTGGTGCCTCCCGGGCCCGACCATCCTCGGCCGGGCCGAGATCCTGCAGGACCCGGCCTTCCAGCGCGCCTTCACCGGCGAGTCCTGGCGGGGCGTCAGGTGCAACATCGGGCACGACGGCTTCCTGACCAAGTGGGTGCTCTTCAACTGGCACCGGCTGGCCCCGCACCGTGGCAGGACCGATATCCCCCAGGCCCGGCGGTGGAGGCTCGGCATACAGCACACGAGGGAGGCCGAGCTGCTGACCTCGGTGGAGCGGGGCGCGGGCCTGACCTTTGGCCAGATGGTGCGCTGGTCCCGGCAGGGGCTACGGACGCGGGTCAGGTGGTTGTGCGACGAGCCTGGGTTCTGGGGGATGCGGCGGTCGCATCCTTACCTGGCGTGGCGGATGGTGGGGGATTGTGTCAAGCCGCTGCTGATGGTTGTCTGGCTGGGTGCATTGTGTGGGACGTGGTTCACACCTGGGTACCGATGGGTCGCGTAAGTCGGTTCCTAATTCTCACCTCCGTACACTGTTGTTTTATCCCATGAATTGGAAGGTACACTTGCGGGTCGACCCGGGGACGAACACGGATACCGATGAACCGCTTGTGAATACGGACGAGAGGGTACACAGCTGTGTGCGATGGATGATTGAATGCTTACGGGTTTCTCTAGGACGCTCGTCTACGTCGTCTACCTTCTACGTATGCTCGCTGATATCCTGGACTTCGTCACAGATTATCCATACTGCTGGGTCCACTTCTGGGTGGTGCCCTTTGTTCGGCTGTGGCCGTACTTTTCTGACATCCTGGTCCTCCTTTATGGGCTAGATGATGAGGTTTGGTCGAATAGAGACCTTGAAGGCTCGTAGCTGGCCAGGGGAAAAGTCAAAGGGAGGCGGCGCGTGGCCAAGATGATCGACAGGAACGAATTTTGGATAGATGAACCTTTTTGTTTATTGTTCGATTAGGTTCGTTCTACTTTATGCGGTGCATTATTCACTGGCTCAAATAGGCGATAAGAACCCAAGATCAATGTTCTGTTTCTGCTTGAAACCATAGAGGTGCATACTGTCCAAATCGATTTTACAGTTCGGCACTGACTGATGGACGGACATGGAGTATGATGTATGTAGCCACTGCATCCTGGATATCGCATCGAGCCCTTCGGGGCGAGAAAGAGAGTCAACTACTCTCGCCAAGTCCGCCCTTAACTTAAATTGGTGTTGGAGTGACGTCGAGATAAACTTTCAACCGGTCCTGCGCCTTAATTACGGGTGGTTCCACCCGAGCACAACTGCCGTGGCCCCTGTCCTTGTCCGGATGTTTTACCTTGGTATTGTTACTGCCAGTCTTAGAGAACAGTAATTTAGAACAATGACGTGTAAGCATGTTGCTGAAGATATTTCGATGTTAACCTTTATAGCTAATGGAGTAGTTTCCTCTCAGTCGGAAAAGACAAGAAAGAAATTTGGATCTCATTTTCTGTCACATGTCACTTCGAGCATACACGGGTGTACGTTGGCATTGTTTCCGGAGTTTCAGTACACGGGAAGCTATCTCGGGGAGTTTTTTCTCCAAGAATAAGATCGTCTCTTCGTAATCTATCTACATGTTCAATGACTTGAAACATGGCTGCCCAAGCTACTGGGCTGTGGTCGGGGCCACCGGGCGACGCCTCTCGATCGAAAGGACCGTCTCGATGAAGCTGCGCTTCAACACACTCTTCTTCCGCGCTGCCAGCAACTGCGCCGTCTTGAGAATGTTCTTGATCTGCCTTCCGTTCAGCTGCAACTTGGCCAGCTCCTCGACATCCTGTTCCGTGAGCTCGGGCTTCACCTTCGCCGCGGCGAGGAAGTTCCGCCAGATCTGCGCCCTCGATTCCGCAGTGAGGTCCGGGTACTCGAGCGAGACGTGGATGCGGGACTGGAAGGCCGCGTCGATGTTGTCCACGCGGTTGGTGGTCATGAACAGGATCCCTTCGTAGTACTCGAGCGTCCGCAGGAAGATGGAGACGACCTTGTTCCTCTCGAGGTCGTGGGTGGATCGCGCCTCGAGGAAGACATCGCACTCGTCCAGCAGCAAGATGGCGTTCCACCGTGCCACCAGCTCGAGGATCCGCGACAGGCCATTCTCCACCTCCCATGGGTCAGAGCCGAGATCACCGGAGCTGAGAGTGTGCAGCGGGACACGCAGGTTCTCGGCGACAGCCTCGGCTGTCAGGGTCTTGCCGACTCCGGGCGGCCCTGACAGGAGACAAATGATGCCCTTGCCCTTGCCAGAGATGACATCGTCAAAGGTCCCCTCACCCTCCAGCTGCGACTCAGAGAAGGCCAGGATGAGCTCCTTCTGGTCGTCGGGCAGCACAAGCTTCTCGAATGCGCTGTTGTTCCACACGATCTCGTCGACCTGCTCGACGAAGAAGTCCAGCCACTCCTTGCGCTTGAGAGAGTAGCCTCGCGTGCGGGAACGGGCCAGCATCTGGTAGTAAGGGCTCAGCTTGAGCTGGCCATCATCAGAAAGACCATGCTCCTGCTTGTATTCTTGCAGGCGCTCCAGGTCCTTGGCGTTCCAGTCCGAGAGGTGGCGCCGGCGCCACATGTTGCTGCGGTTAAACGATTGGATATCGACGACAATGCGGCCGGTGATCTGGATTGGGACCTCGTTACCCTCTCGGTCCCAAGTTATCGCAGTTCCGTCGTAAGACTTGTAGTGGTGTCCGGCCAGGTTCTCGAAGATCTGACCTCTCTTGACCAGCAGCGCCGTGACAGCCTCCTTGTCCTCGTGGAAAGATAGTGGGAAGGCGTTGAGTCCGTCGATCTTCTTGACGCCGATAAATTCAGGGATATCGATCGGCTCCCTGTGTCGACCGAAGCTCTTGCCGCTGTAGTCGACACAGTCGGCTCGTAGCCGCAGGAACTTGCCACACTGGGTCTGCATGTATTCCGACTCTTCCAGCTCAAAAGCAGATAGCGGTCCCTTGTGGGCCGCAAGAATGATAGAGCCCGGCTGGAAGATCATCCTATAGAGCAGTTAGCACTTTGTATACTCGATATATGGAGGTGTAAAAGATGACAAACTTACCAGAGATGCTCAAATGTGATGACACCGTTGAGTACATAGTCTTCGAAGGCCTTGATGCTGTCTCCGATCTCATACTTGAGAATATCGTGAAGAATGACCAGGTGCTCTTTTGTCTTCTCATCCAGATCAGGCTGGTTCATGTACTCGACCAGGGCGACCCAACGGTGAACGAAGGGCTTGAATGGAGCCTCGAATGTTAGACGCTTCAGCTCACAAGCCACACCAGGATAGTCCTTCAGGATGACTTCGCCGAGGGCTTTCTGTAGCCAAGGGCTCTGGATGACAATGGAGTGGGCCTCAAGCTTTTTTCGGCCGTCCTGACTCTTGATGTTCCGGACCAGGACGGCGTACGTGTCTGTGATGGCGTTCTCTGCAGGGTCTGCCACGTCTTCGGGGTATTGGTTCACCCAGGTCCAGTTGCCGTCCTTGTCTTTTGAAGACTTGTAGATGTTTTTTACTTCGCTGACTGAACCAACTGGCAGGTTGACCTTCTCTTCTTCAGGGGTGTCGGCTTCATCCTCTTCGTCGGAGCTGTCGTCGGAATTCGTTTCCTCGTTATCATCCTTCTTCTGCATCAGCTTGGAGAGTTCCTTGATGCTAAGCATCTTGGGGTCCTCGCCCTCGCCGAAGTTCACGGCAACAGTTGGCTTGGTGATCGCCATGGCTCTGAAAGTATGATAATCTGAGTGAGAATGGCAAAGAGGTTGGGTTGTGTTTGATTGCTAGTGATGATGGCCAGACAGAGAACTGGCAATGCTGGGTTTTATATCCAAGTGATCCGAACTACATACTCTAATTCTTCCCTTTATTGATGTGATCCTCGTAGATCGGCGGTGAGTCAGCTCACTGGTCTATTGCTGCCTTCATGTAACTGACCTATCTTGTGTCTCTCTGTAGTGTTGGCCTCACATGTGCAAACCCCATCTCTACTAGCGACGCATCCTATGGAGCCAGGTGGCGATACCTGCAACCATTCAGTATACTTAGTGCAAGCTTAAAGGTAGCATAGCATGCCTGGAGATCTGGCATTATGTGAGGCCAAATCCAACAACAGCCACACACATGCGTATAAGTGCTTCTGGTGGAGCAGCGGGAGGATTGCTGTTGCCTGAGGGGGGGGGCTGAGTCACGCCGGTCACCACGCTGAGTGGACAGAAGGGTTTTGGGCAGGCAATCGAAGAAAGCAGCACGTGCCTAAAGTTTCAACTGATGAGGTCGAGTCTGACATGGTGAATCCTTCTGTGGGGAGTGATACCTAAGCGCACTCCACAGTAAGCAGATGTGGTGTAACACCACCGCTAAGCACGATTCGCTGCAGTGCCGTCGCTGAACCTCGTTGAACTTTCATTCACAACAAAATTTATTTACTTTAAGTCTTCAGGTTGATACGTTGGCGTATTGATAAATCGTCAACATGCCGCACCAGAAAGTCTTGCTGTTTATGTGATATTGCCTTGTCAGTACAGGTTGTCTCAAACCTGAAGATAGACACCACCAAGAGGCTCTATACAATGACAATATCTTACTATCTACGACTATGGAGTGAGTCTTTGTGTCTTGATTCCTGCAGGTGCGATCGTACTGGTCTGGAGCAATGGACGGCTACATAATGGAGGACTGAACGATGAAGACTATGTGGATATTCCGCGGGAGACTTCCCACCATCCACATAACATTATAGAATTCGAAGGCCAAAGGACCGGTGTGCGCAGCCACACGGACGCTGTTGTGCGAGTCGTTATCTTGGTCCCTGAGGAGGCGTATGACACGGGAAATAATAATGGCGATGTTGATTCAGTTTGTCAAGCTGACAGCAGATCGTGCGAGACAGTGGGTTGATAGTCGTGCTTATGTGAGCTTGCCCTTGAGATCTTCACAACCTATAAAATCATTACCGATACGCTGGTCCTCATTGGTTCTGCACCGGTATGAAGGAGAGGGTGGTTGGATTGTCATTAGTATTCAAAATGTTAGGACCCAAGGGAACCCCGGGATTTGGCCCGAGCAAGAAATTGACCAGTAGAGGGCATTTGCTCTTTTGAGTAAATATATGTCGAGCTGAGTGCATTCTGGGGATTGCTATACTGGCATGGGTCCACTCGTGGAGTCAGTCCACGATAGCGAGTGGGATAGGCGAACCTTCTTGCGATATGTATAGTACCTAGGTACATACTCTATCTCCGAGCCGATTAACCGGTGCAGTTCACCAGGTAATCATCCCACCAAATGTAGGCCTTGTTTTCGCAAGCCATAATGGGTAAGTAAATTCCTGCTAACCGTACGTAAATACAGCGGGTGACTAGTCACATGCTATATAATCGCACTGAAGAGTTGGTGGTGAGTTGATTACGAGTTGGTTGCGGCGTGCTATATAATAATATAGTAGCTATTGATGAGCTGACAGGCCAGAGGATCAGCGCATAACATTGCTATACTAGAACGATACGCCTTTGATTTGACAACGAGTATACGGCCCACACATTTCAGTTCTTGTTCTATCCCCAAAAAAAGCCGAGAGCTCATGCAGTTGGTCCCAAAACGCTCAGCTGGCTGGGGCCCTTGCTGCCGGTAATGAGCTGTCATTACGGAAGTGGGCCCGATACAAGCAATGCTACCAAATCCCAAGAAACCCCTGGAACACAGTGAAACAGAGACGGTCAGGGGCGCATCGACATGCCCTTACCCGCAGGGCGCTTTGACACCCGATGGGCAATGCGCTTCGAAAGCTTCTGCTATCCCACTGATCTCTTCTCAAATACTCATGTCTCTCTCTGGTCGACAACCTTCCTGATGCTGAGCGATACAGCCAGCACTCCTTCATCCAGAACCATCCGACACAGAAGCCTGCATATTCCCAGGTGCTGATAACGATGAAATCATCCCGACGACCATGGGAGGACTTCTGGACCAACCATCCCATGATAGCGGATGGCCTGGCTAATGTGTGGTCGACCATCCGGCCATACCTGCCGCCCATCAACTTCATCACGATGCACTATGCCTACTTCATCTTCCTGGGATTGATTTTCGGCGTCATATTCTGGGGAGCGGCAAAGCCCGCCGAGAGCGTCAGCTTCTGCGACAGTTGGTTCCTCGTCGTTTCGGCATTCACGGGATCCGGCCTGAACCCGGTAAACCTCAGCCAGCTTACGACGGGCCAGCAGGTCATACTCACCATCATGATGATTCTGGGAAGCCCTGTGCTGATATCCTTGTTTACGATCTGGTTCCGGACGCGCATCTTCGAGAAGCGTTTCGAGGACATTGTCGAGATGGAGCGGAGCAGGAAGATGAAGGCGACGGGTACGGTGGTCGGTATGGCAGGTGCCATGATTGGGCTACCCGTCATGTCATCCTTTCGGGCGTCTAAGCGGCGGCCTGGGGACAACGCGGGTGGTGGTGGTGGTAGTAATGGCAGTCAGAAGCACTGGCAACGCGCCGAGGCGGACGCCTTCGAATTGTCGAGCCCGGGCGGCCGGACATCAAGGGGTCGGGATCGGGAACTTCCTAGAGCGCAAGATCATACTGATCATCTTCTGAATCCCATCCAGGAGGGTCAGAAGCTGGATGATATATCGAGCACTTCAGGACGGCAGCTCTCGCCCGTCTCCCACACGACTAGAAGGAGGCCTCCCACCCGGGACTCGGGCCGCCAGGGCGCCTCGGAAGGCTTTGACTTCAGGACCTTTGTACGGGAAAACAGGAAATCCATCGGGAGGAACGGCCAGTTCTTCGACCTCACCGAGGAGCAGCGCGAGTATCTGGGTGGCGTTGAGTACCGCGCGTTGAAGATTCTCTTCGTTATCGTGGGCGTCTATTTTGTTCTCTGGCAGGTGCTTGGTGCTATCACATTGGGCGCATGGATCTCCGTGCATGGCACCAGCGCCTCGGCTGTTAACTCTCAGAACCCATGGTGGTCTGGGATATTTCTCGCTATCTCATCTTTCAACAGTGCTGGGATGACTCTTCTCGACGCCGGCATAGCAGCTTTCGAAGACGATGCGTTCGTGTTGACCATCGTCACGATTCTAGCACTCGCGGGCAGCTCGATATTTCCGGCCTTCCTCCGAGCTACGGTCTACTTCTGCAGCTTTGTGCTGAAGCACGTGGTTGATGACGAGGACTATGTCGTCTGGAAAGAAGCCTTCGACTTCATCTTGAAATACCCACGTCGTCTTTACATGATGATGTTCCCCGCAAAAGCCAATTGGATCTTTGTCGCCATCTTTTCGGCATTTGCGATCTCTGGCTGGTTATTCTTGTTGATCCTCAGCATCGGAAACTCCGTCCTCTCAGTCTTTTCCGTTGGGAAGCAAGTTGGACTGGCACTCTTCCAGTCGTTGAGTAAGTATAGACCCTTTTACGGACATCACTTCTAGAGGTTCAAAGTCATATATTTCAAGATATTGATTGCTAACTCGTTTACCTTCAGCCATATCGTCGCCAGGGTTCGCCGTTGTCTCGGTATCAGGCCTCTACTTTGACGTCCAAGTTCTCTGGGTGATCGTGATGTATATCTCTGCCTACCCCGAGATCATTGTCATGCGTAATTCGAACGTATGTATATCGATTGCTTCTTTTTATTTCCTCTTAATCCTTCCCTCTGATCAGTTTCACTGTCATTATACTTTCCAGCGCTGACTTTGGCTCTTTAAGGTCTACGAGGAACGCTCCCTAGGTATCTACGCCAGCGAGGATTCCGACAGCGAAACCGACGAGTCCGACAACGACTCGGCTCTAGCCAAACCGCTCATCCCTCCTCAGGGGCCCCTGCTGTCCGCACAAATATCCAACGACCCCCATGGTCCGCCCCGCACGCCTGTCTCCATCTCTGGGAGGTCGCAGGCGGAGTCCCGCTATTCGACCACCTCGCTCAGGTCCATCAGGAAACTCGCCACCGTCGGCAGGCGTGGCACGGCCTTTGTAGGCAAACAGATCCAGAGGCGGATGAACAACTTCCAGGGCGTGGGCGTCGCAGCCAAGCCGCGCCTCAAGCGCGCCACCGAGATCCGCTTCGACGACCACCCCTCGCCAGTCATGGCACAGGAGGGCCAGGTCAGCCTGGTCTCCCAGCACCTGAGAGGCCAACTGTCTCACGACATCTGGTTCATCGCGCTCGCGCTGTTGTTGATCACGCTGATCGAGACGTCGCACTCGATCGAGGATCCAAAGTCTTACAGTGTCTTCAACTTTCTCTTCGAGATTGTGTCTGGCTATACCAACATCGGTCTGTCGGTCGGCGTCACGGGGCAGTCGTACAGCTTCAGTGGGGGCTGGTATACTGGGAGTAAGCTCATCATGATTCTGATGATGCTGCGGGGGAGGCACAGGGGTCTTCCCGTGGCGCTTGACCACGCGGTGAAGCTGCCTGGGTGGGACAATGTGAAGAAGCAAGAGGAAGATGCTGAGATCAGACGGAGTATGGGCAGGAGTAGGGCGAGCTTGGACGCGGTTTAGAAGGGACGGCGTGCCCAATGGACAGATAATTATGAAGGTTATGACTATTTGCAGGTAATATACTTGGTGGATCTCCTCGTTAAAGATAATGCGCCTCGAGATTGTCGTGACGAATGATGCTATGTGCACGTTTCCAAGCTGTCCAGCCGACAATTGAGGAGAAAGGACTCTGTCGTCGTACCTAGCACCTAGAACAGGCTTTGGTACAAAGGTATGACAGGCTAGATGCTGCAACCCTTCTCGTCCTCCTGCAAGTATTGTTGTCGTCACGTGAAATGTGATGCATGTTGAGCGCCGCAGAGCCGCATCTTAACTCCACCTCAATGGTACATTGATATTTCAGCTTTGGAGTACCTAGGTACCTAGATACTTCCAGAACCACATGGACACCTACTAGCTATACTCTGCAGGTGCGAGTTCCACAGGCCTGGAACCACCTGAAGTATTGCTGTAAACACTCCAGGCTCCCTCAAATAGGCCAATGAGAGCGAGCTGGGAGAATTCTTGAGGACACCCTCTGCCTGACCACTGCGCCCAATGGGGCGCTGTGATTGGTTCACAGATACCTGCTACTGATATGAGAGAGCCGTTCCAAGCTCTCAATATATATACCGACCAGATCTATCTTGAGCTTGCTCTTGCCTTCCTTCTTTCCCTCCATATCGTGGGATTGACCAAAACCACCGCTGCGTGCGGTTGGGGTCGAGACCGCCAGCCCTTGAGGTGCTCTGAAGATGGCTCACTGCTTGCAAAGACATTTTTCATCTCTTCTTTACACTGCACGTTCCGTGAAGTCGGTTGGGCCACTGGTACAATCGACGGGACCATCGAAGCACTGTCACACCGCATTCTGTTCAAAGGAAAGAAGCTGCTGGGGAGCTTCTGGTGTGGCACGCCGATTTGGCGACGCATGCGAGTACTTCTTGAGGGGTTCTGACATTGAGGGTGATTCCTCGCTTTGTTTCTGCGAAACATACAATGTTTCCCTCGCTGCGGCCATTTGCGGGGCATCCGGGGCATTGGGTCCAACTCCCAAGCCACATTAGCGACTGTCCATTCAACATGGCAGCACGCGGTGCCCATCGGATCGGTAGCTGGGGCCTGGCGCTTGGCTCGGAGTTCTTTCGTTGATCAGGAACTCGCAAAAGATCAACGGCTCCCTGACATATTGTTACGCATTGTTTCCTCTCTGGCAGGGGGCCGACTCCTCCTCGCCTGCGTACTCTGTCCTGAGCCTTGCAAAAGCCGTGTGACGTTGGGTTTCTCCCTTATCATGGGGTGCGTGAGGGTGGCACTGGATCGCTGGTGAGAAACAACTGTTCCCTGAGGGTTCGTGGCGTTCCTCTGCCGCGGCGGTCTCAATATTCAATTTTTTGTCATATTCGTCCTTGAGGCGATGTTTTTACACTTTTTCATTGCGGTCTTCAGCTTGCTGGCGATGCGACGAAGAAGTACTGGTGCAGGCTTATGGCATTGTGGTCAGTCATCCATCTCCTACCCTACCTTCCAACAACGGTGTCTGTCACCTGCTGTCTACTTAAGGTCCTAATGACCAAGATGTTGAGGTCGGGATCCCCGTTCAATATTCGAGAAAGGTTTGCTAATATTTACTGACGATATTGGCGATACAGCTCGAGGAGGATATACACCAAGCATGGAACGCTGCTCCGCCCGCCTAATAGTGCCCGAACCGAAACCACCCCGATCTCGACACCGCTCTTCATAAGTTCTTGGAAAGAAATCTCCCTCTATGCGATCCCAATTCAGGCCATACGAGTCTTCTAGCAGAAGTGCACAACCTCCACGAACGCCAGGTTTCTAGGTCCACGGGGACCGTGATGAAATAATGAGCTCACAGAACAGCTCCATCCGTGTTCGCAACTCTCTGCCTATTCTCGGGTCATCAATTACACCACCAGCCAAAGTAACAAAAAATGGAGGACAACGGGGAAACTCAGATGAGGCCCACCAAGAAGACATATCGTCCGCGTTTGCTACGGAATTTCCTCCGGGGAGGTGATTTTGGTATCAATAATCCATAGTTTTCAATCTTGTCCGCCATAATCAAATGCCTTGCAGTTCACATCATTGCTCAAGTGGGTCATGGAAGCTAGCACCCAACATTAATAATGATCCATCATATATACAACAATGGATGCACATGGGCTTGATCGAAGAACAGAAGAAAGGTTACGTCCTCAAGGTGACCAGGAACTACGGCAGACGTCATCGACAGCTGGTGGTCACCCCTGGCCAGCTGGCAGTCAGTTGTGAGCAGAGTGCCTCGCTCGACTACTTCAACCCTCGGATGAAATATTCGGCTCCCTGAAACGACAGGGAAAGTATATAGGCATGTTGGGACGTACTTATCTACAGCCGTGACATTGCGCCGTCATCTCGCCAACGCCAAAACCATTGCCATCCCGTCACACCAACAGCTAACACTCCTGTCAGCTGAAATTCCCGTCCAGCCGGTCAAAAACTGTAGCAAATGCAGCTCAGCACCAACATGGAAGTAATTGAAAACCTAATATTCAGATATATGACAGCGAGGATTCTTGCTTACCATGTTAACCGTACAAATCTTCCGACAGCTTCGCCTACCCCTGCGGCAAAGACTCACACATATCTTGAGACCCCTTAGGTCCCCTGAGACGAGTTCACTTCCGCCCACCTCCACACATCCACCTTGCCCCTCGTCAACGCCAAAAGGTGCCGCTCCCAATATCCCGCCATGGGCTCCTCAGGAAGAATCTTCAACGGCGGTTTGATCCGCTGCCCAAGCCCATTTTTCACCACGGCGTTCTCATCAAATACCCACCGCCACTGTCCATCACCCCTCTCAAATTGGTACACCCAGTCCTCATCATACCCATCTCTCCCCACGACCTGAGGCCCTATCGTCCGTTCTACCTGCGACGCATCACCCCTCTCGAGCCTCCATACGGGTCTGTCGTTGCCGCTATCGTCCTGGAGCAGAGACTCACACGGCCAGACACGACGATCATCCATGCCCATACCCTGACAGGTCAGCCTCACTCGCACACAGCTGTGTACCCTCTCGTCCGTATTCACAAGCGGTTCATCGGTATCCGTGTTCGTCCCCGGGTCGACCCTCATGAAACATCCTGGATGCCGCACAATCGTCCCCGCCGCGAGGGTCAGCCAGCTGTCGGGATACCGTGTCTGGCCCAGCGCCCAGGACCGCGGGGGGCCTTCTGTCCAGAGCTGCTGGGGGCTTCCTCCTGGGTGATGGTCCTTGCCAGAGCAGTTGGCCGTGTCGATTGTCTGGGACCTAGAGGGGGGCGGACAGATGGTGGGGGATTTGGCCCAGGGCTTGGGGGCCGGGTGGCGGTGTTTGAGGAGGAAGGTCCATATGAAGTTCGGTATGAACATGGACGATCGTGGTATATACGGATATGGATGGGCTGCATTGTAACGCAGGCCTTCAATGAAGATCCGGTCGAGACGTCTCTGGCTGAATTCTACGCCTACACTGGTGAGCTGGTCACACATCCCTGAGTTTGACCAGAGTCAGTCAAGTTGATGATGATTTAGCCATAGCAGGACGGACGGCCGGAATTCACCTACACGCAAGGGTAATGTTGGCTAACTGCTGGTCATACCAGCCACCTCCGACGTTTGAATGACTGCCCGGGAACCATACTTGTCGCAGATTTGTTACCTTGTTGCCCTCGAGACGCTCCCACAAAGCAGGTCGGAAGGAACCTCGGGGCTCGTCGAGTGACAAGGCCTGGAACGCGTTCTCGACCTTGCTGGAGATTTGAGTATTGGTGAACTTCCATTGTTCGGCTGAACCCTGGATGCCGATCACTGGGACAGGTGGGATCCCAAGCGACCCGACCGTGTCCCACACGGCGACGGCTTTGATCCTGATTTCAGTCGGACTGTCCTGGTACGTATCTCGGGTCCATAATTCCTGGGCGCACGTCAGCATCGAGATGCAAGTAATATGCTTGACCCACTTGAGATCAACTCACGGTCTTTAACCATTGCTTATATTCTTCCTTGCGCATGTTCTCCCAGAGAATTTTGGCCTTGCCCTTTTCACCATTATATGGCGTAAGCCCTTGATAAAGGAACTTGCCAATAGGTCTTTCCTCGTCCCCTATATTCTCGTAGTCCTCGAAGATGGCATAGAAATGGTCCATGCCTTCGGTGGTGAGAAGACCCACCGAGGCGAGCAAGTCAGCCACGGAACGAGCAGTAAATGCTCCTCGCGAGAATCCAATCAAGATAATGGAGTCCCCGTCGACATAGTTGGCACAGGCGAAGTTGTAACATTCGCGGATGTCCTAGTGACAAGTGTCAACGCTGAAGCTGTTCTTCCCTTGATCCCGGCGGCAAAACAGACGCACCTCGTCTAGACCATAACCGAAGGCGCCTCCAGTGATCTGGTCAATCATAGAAGGGCCAGTACCTATTCCCGGGTGGTACATGACGACCTGACTGGTCCCATCATAGCAGACTCGGTTGAGGCTGCGTGAGATCCTCGTCACGTTCGACGGCGGTCCGTCAGAACTTCCCAGGGAGTTCGCCCAAGTCCCGTCGCAACAAACCACAATTCGCTTAGGTCTATACCCGCATTTCTGATAGGCCGTTTCGGAATACATTTTCACACGGTTATATCTTCAATGGTGTTGTTAGTCTCACTCTCTGGTCGTCCAGGCGTGCAGGAGACACGAGATTGATATCGGATGGGTTTCGATGATACCCGTACCGGAACTGACTCAAGAGCCGTGGCCCTTTGTCGACGAACCGGAAGCGGTTTTATATTGGCTTCCTCAAGATGGCAGCTGAACTGTGGCGCTGATATACCATTGCCCCCTCAGCTGCCTATTCGAGTGATACCACATAGCGGCGGCCTGTTCATTCAGCCAGGCCCTCCCTCGGGCTCCCAACACATTTCGCCCATGGTGAGTAAGACGTGTCAGCCGCGGCTTTAGGGTCCTGGGCCACGCGACACGGAATAGAGGCATCTTGGGCTGGGCAGTCGAGTCAAGATGTTGTTGGTGGTGGTCAGACTGAAGGAGTTGCGTAATAAGAATAAGACACGGCTTGGGTGTAATACAAAACGATACTCAGCCACGGGCTTGCGGTGGCCTTTATCCGGTCAGCAAGCTCAGAACCGGCGCGGCTTGGGGGTTTCTGGTGCAACCGCTTCAGGTTGAAGCTTGTGGCCATGATTGGAAAGGATGCCAGAGCTTCGCCATATCAGGACATATGTGATTAGTTGCACTATGCATATACGTATGGCAACTTTGGTTCGACAGAAATGCCTTGGCGAAGGATGAATCAGGGGTTGGACACTCTGATTGGACAAGTATGGTGCGATGTAGGCAATGATAGTGCAGCCCATAAAGCCTGGGCGGACAGCTAGCATTTGTTACGGAACACGATTGATTGTACTTTGTTGTACACAAGATACGCTGTCTACTGAATGTATGCTTGTGTTCAGCAACGTGCTGAAGGAATATTGTGTAGACAAGAATTGAATATAAGTGAAAAAGAAAAAAAAAAGATTTTGAGTATTCCCGCTTCAATAGTAAGGTGACCTTGAACGTTTTGAGTGCTTTTGCTATGAATGCTCAGGTGCTCAAATTCAAGTGGTGAGATTCCAAAACGGTGGCTTGCAGTGCCCGGGCGCTAAAACAACCCAGGCTCCGCGATGCCCGACGCCCCTTCCCAGGAAAAGCTCGTGTCGTGCAGGTATTCCAGTACTTACGGAGATCGATCGACGACTTGAATTATGCGAGTTCTTTGTCTCTCGGGGGTTGTGGTTGAAACGAGACAAGTGTTTGGTGCATCGATACTTTAGTTTTGTCGAGTGAGGGCTATGTAACTCTTATTTATCTGCTTGTTTCCCGTCAATCATGCCTCAGTCGCGTCCCACGGCTAGTACATAAAATGCATCCATACGTATCATCCATGGATGATTGTTTGCTTGTCTTGAAAGGCGGTTGGAATGCTCCTTTAAATAGCATCAATGCCTGTACAGGATGATACGGATCTGTACTAACAGTGTAATCCGTGGTCCCCGTTCCCATCACTGAGGTCACTGAGGAGACGCAACGAGTGGGTCAGTGCACCGTTATGACATCACTCCCGGTTTTCTCGCGCACTCTCCCCCCTACTGCATAGTACACTTACATAGTACACTTACATAGTACACTGACTTACACACTGCACGACCCGCAGAAACGGTCTGACGGGGCTGACGGGTTGGACGGTTTGCAGGGGCCGTTAGACCTGTTCGTCGACGCTATGATATCACCAGACGCAGTGGGATGCCACACCCAGGCCTTTCTTTTCTCCTCCACAAACCATTGAACGGGGACTTGCTATTACGGCTATTCAATTCTCTTGGCCTATGCCACCGACACGTCACTTATTGAACTTCTCATCCTTTAGTACTTAATCAGCCTACCCAGTAAATCTTCCATCCCAAAAACGCCACTATTGTATCTCTGGACCTTTGGTCTCTATATCCGTATCAGTCAAAACAACCACACCTCCTCCCGACTCTAAACTCGACCGGCCCTTGGCTGGCACGGCGATAGAGCGACAAATGGGGCAACACGAGCAACCGCATTCGGAAGATGCGGCGCCCAGCCCGCTGGCCGACCGCGGCGCCGGCCACGAACTAAATAGCATGGGCGAGAAATCCCGACACAGCCTACACTCAGATAGGAAACCGAGTCGATTTGGGAGACATTCCATCGACGCCAACAGGCGTGCCGACGGTCCCCTACAGACCGAGAAGACCAGGACGCACAGCTTACCAGGCTTCGACAATGATACCCAACCTCCCCAGTCGCCGCCGCCCGTCCACGCGCCGACGGGGGCCCAGTCTCCACGAACGAGGACGGTCCGATCGAGTACCGAATTCGACCGCCGCTTCGATGGACCATTCGCGCGGCCCAGTCTGGCCATGACCAGGCGGTTGTCGTCCCAGCAGGCACGACCTAGTGAACATTCTATCGGGGGTGTCATCGACGGTCAAGAATCGGGCGTGGCAGCCGATACCGAGTCGGCACCGCAACTTCTCGAGCCGGAGCCCCCACCATTGAACTACACGCTTCGCACCCGATACAAGGCCATCTTTATCTTCTGGACCTTCATCGTCATTGACTCCGTCTTCATGCCCATTGCGTTGTACTATGGGCTCTGGTATGGTGTCGGACCTGGGAGTGTTACAGATGACGACAAGGAGGTCATGTCGGCCAACACCGTCTACTCCATCGTCACCGCTGCCATCGGTGGTGCCAGTATTATGGAATACTTTGTGCGATTCTGGAGACTGTTCAAGAAAGGGAGCACTTGCCGAGTGATAGGGGCGCGGAGGTGGTACCTGGATGCCTTCCATTGGAACTATACTTTGGCTTGGCTGATCGTCATGGTCGAATTGATCGTGTAAGTAAAGGCATCGCTTACCTTTGTGGCGAATCCGGACCGTGGACTGACGCGAACAACCAACAGGGGCACCGTCCAGTACTGGCCACCCATTCGATTGGTCGCCATGCCACTCACGACCATGCTTTACGCTTTCGGCACCGAGATGCTCCTCATCGATATTTTGCGGCTCTTCCGGGTCCCGGCGCCCGTCCGCCTGTCATCGGTCCCGAAAGGCGCCCAGCTACGTCCATGTGTGTACACCATCATCGAGGATATTTGTGCTGTGGACGGGTCGGGCGGGACGGATTTCCGTGAGGCGCTCAACAGGAGGTACGAGGCCAGTCACGTCTTCCGTACCATGCTCCGACGACTGGGTGTCTTCTGGGCGGTCGGGGCTGAGGGTATGGCTGTCGTGTGCACGATTCTCATCTTCACCGTCAGCGATAATGCTGCATATGCCATCGGCTGGTCAGTACCGTTCGGATGGGCTGGAGTCTGGTCGGTTTGCACCATATACTATGTGAAGGCGGAACTGAAAAGAGAGAAGATAGCATGGGCAGAAGAGGTCTCGAAGATTACAGCTTGAGTTTGGCTGGGCTGATGGATCAAGAAGGAGAAGGAAAAGGAGTCCCATTACGGCTGTTGAGAACACGGTGCAGGCCTGGACGTCAATGAGGTGGAGACAGGAATTGTGCAGTCGTTCATTGTATGAGTAATGCTGTTGCGAAAGTCTCCCACCCAGAGTCTTCCCAATACCCATACCGGCCCCACCAGAGCAGGCGAGGCGGCGTCTTTTCATAAACTCGGATAGAAACCACCAAACATAGACCAACTTCTTCGAGAAATTAATATGGCAATGAAGGATCCGAGCGGCTACACCCCCTTGAATATTGGAAAACCGAGGATTTACTGTCGTTGGTCCGAAAAGGGGGCTGATTGAATGACTGTTTGATTCTCCCACGCCTCGAGTACGGCACGCTTGTTTACCCCGTGCCAAGACCGCTCAGGCGGCTGCTCGAAGCAATTTCATCTCGGTTCTGTCCCACTTCTCCGGGACTGAGTGGCACATGTGCATCTGGACTCTTCCAAAGGGGCCACATACGGGATGGCCAAGCTCTGGAAAATCCGTAGATCCAACTGGTCTTGGACTGGTGTCAAAACTCTCGTCTCGTCTCGGGCCGGTCGATCTTACTTAAGCCTCCTCCTCCTCCCCTCAGGTCACAACAAGCAGGTCCAGGCAGATGCCGTCCCCTTTCCTGCTTGTCTTCTTGTGCCGTGTAACGTACATGATGGCATGGCACTGCACACCATCAGCAAGCAATCTTGGAAACACCAGGGCAGGGCATTGATCTTTGATTAAAATGCAAGGTACCCTACTCAAAAGGTACTGTACACACTTGCAAGGTTGGTACGTAAGCCGCGACACTCCCGCCTGCACGTCTTAGGGTGAGCCATGCATCATCGCGAAATTACATTCTATGTCGGGATGAATGAATTAATTTGGGGCTTTTACCCCGATGGAGGAGGTTCGAGCGGGATTGGAAGGGCCTCGGCCGAGAGCCTACAGCCGGAGTGTGGGTATTGTATCAGTGCACACGCACGGCGCAGTGGTGGTTACGGTGAGTCTGGTGGGTGTTGTTTTGAAGTCCGGCCAATGGGTCTCCACTATGACCCCTGGCATCTGTGGCGGCAAAGTAGGGGGAGGGGAGGGATTCCAATGTTTGGGGTAACATAATTACAGATCTTGGTACTGTCAGTGTTTATTATGTGTATTGTGTGTGCCTGTGTGCCTGTGTGCATGCATCAAGCCTTGAGATTCTGCAAAACCAAGAGGGGATGATCTGAAATTGAAACAACCGTCGGTATTGGGCTGGTTGTTGCTTGTCCTTGCAACTTGTACAATGGCCGGGATCATTGATGCATCTGGACCCATCCTCATGGATCAATAAGCAAACAGGATTGGCTGGCAGGGCTGGTTTTGCGCCTTATGGGGGCCGGACCTTGCAGCTATGGTACAAATGGCTAAATGGTGAGAGCCTCAAAGTTTCAAACCTTGTAGCTAACCTTGTCCATCAACCTTGTCTGCCAAGAAACGCTAAGAACGCCAAGAAAGGTGCCAAAGTCCTCATTCATTTGGCGTACCTAGGTACCACACTCTACCTCCATCGACCTCCACCCCCCCTTCAACCCACCCCTATCCTTAACCGAAACCGCCATGTAAGGCACAGGGTTGTAACCGTGGTCAGGGTGGATATGACCTCCTTGTCAACCGAGAAACCCATGCGCGCAACACCCACGACGCCCACGATGCAGCCATCATAAGAAGGGCCTGTCCGTCGGCCGGAAAACATGCCATCTTTTTCCTTTGCTCTCCAGACTCATTCTCGTCAAGCACGACTCTCACCACATCCATTCTTTTCCAGTTTCACCCACTCGTTTACTGTATTGACTACAGTATCATTCATTCATTCCATCCCCGCAAGTCGGTTCATACTACGTACAAATCGTGCATCTGGTCCAAATTTCAGTCCTTCCGACAAATTAAAAACCCAATCACCCAAAACAACTCTTCTTCAAGATGCCTTCCAAGTCTCCTCTCGCTCTGGCTGTGGCCGCTGGTGCCAGCCTTGTCTCCGCCCACGGATATGTCTCCTCATGGAACATTGGCGGTACCGCCTACAAGGGTTTCGACGAGATGTGGGCTGTCGCTCAGGGAACTGACACCGGTAACGAGTTCATCGCCTGGTCCACCAGCGCCTCGGACAACGGCTACGTCGCCCCTGACGCCTACGCCTCCGCCGACATCATCTGCCACCGTGGTGCCACCAACGGCGCCCTGAACAACGCCACCGTCGCCGCCGGTGACAGCATCCAGGTCACCTGGAACACCTGGCCCGACTCTCACCACGGTCCCATCATCGACTACATCGCCTCTGCCGATGACCCGACCACCGTCGACAAGACCACCCTGGAGTTCGTCAAGATCCAGGAGTCCGGCCTCATCTCCGGCTCCAACCCGGGCACCTGGGCCACCGACAACCTCATCTCCAACGGCCTGACCTGGGAGATCCCCATCCCCGCCGACCTCAAGCCCGGCAACTACGTTCTCCGTCACGAGATCATTGCCCTGCACTCGGCCTACTCCTCCGACGGCGCCCAGAACTACCCCCAGTGCGTCAACATCCAGGTCACCGGCTCCGGCAGCTCCCTGCCCGCCGGCACCAAGGGTGAGGCCCTCTACACCGAGAACGACGAGAGCATCGTCTTCAACATCTACGCCGACTTCGACAGCTACACCGTCCCCGGCCCCGAGCTGGCCTTCTCCGGCTCCGCCTCCACCGGCAGCTCCGCCGTCGTCTCCAGCTCTGCTGTCTCCTCCGCCGCCGCCCAGGCCACCAGCGCCGCCCCCGTTGCTTCTTCCAGCGCCGCCGCCCAGGTCGCTACCAGCGCCGCCCCCGTCGCCGCCTCCAGCAGCGCTGCCCCCGTCGTCTCCAGCGCCGCCCCTGCCACCAGCTCTTCTGCTGCCAAGACCTGCAAGAAGCGCCGTCACGCCCGTGACGTCAAGGCCTAAATTTACTACTATTACTGCTAGTGAATACTTAGACCTTGTTTTTCTGGTTTCTGGGTTCCCCGGTTCTTCTGGGTGAGGATTTGAAAAGATGAAAACAGAGGTGGAAGGATTTGGGGTCTGGGTTATATGAACCCCCAATTTTTGGCTCGGATAGATCTTTCAATCTTCCTGGATTTGGACCTTTTAACACTTTTTCTTGTACAATAATTCCGACGGAAGTGTGACATTTGGGTTTCCCCCTTCTCCTTTTGCTTGGATAGCGTGGAGTTGGGTTCTCAAGTGTTGCATGAGCATGTATCCATAGCGTGGTCAAGAGTCAATACATGTGTGCTTGTGTATATCTAAAAAAAGGAACGGCTGTCTTCTGCCTCCTGTGTCTGTTGTTTCTTCGCAGTGATGTTCTGTAACAATCTCTGATCATGACAGACCAAACCTTTCCGTTGCCATTAATTGTAATACGCCTCATTGGTGGATTGAAATACTGCCGGGCTTCCCTCGTTGGTTGTCCATCCTTTCAATGTCAAACCCTCCAGTTCCACTCCAATCTCGCTCGATCTCACCTGCATGTATGTTCCCGTTGATAATAATGGTCTAGTGTTGATCAGGAAGGTTGCTGGAAAGAGGCACGGGTTACATAATTATGTAGGCCCTCAGGGAACCTTGTAGAATGTGTTGGTGACCGAAATTGCGCTTAGGTGTTTCAAGTACTCGTGAGCGCTTACATCCTAGGATTAATGGACGCAAACTGTTGTTTTGCTGTGACTTCTCTGCCTCTGCAGTCTTCAGGGATGGTTGGGGAGATATTAGTGTCATTCGAATCACTGGAGACTGAATCATGATTTATCCATCCCAATGTACATACAAGTCGGGCTTGTTAGACCCTCTTCTCTTTGATGACTACCTAGGCAAGTCGCTTCTCATTGCCTGTTGGCTCATGGCATCAATCACACTTGTCACGGCTTTCCTGCTACTTTCTGTCTGCTCTGTGGGGCCGATATCAATTTCCGTTTTGTGAACCTCCTGGGTACATGTACATATACAATACTGCTTCAGTGTCTTGTCCCGAAAGTCCTTGATCCTTCCACGGCCGTCCTTACTTACGCGCCTTGCAAGATGTCTGGTCCTTCACCTTCTCTAGAGGCTCCTCCTCCTCCTCCTCTTCTTCTTCCTCTCCTTCGTCTTTCTCAGGCAACCTCGCTCCGCACCTGAGACAGGAGGGGGCCGGCACCAGGTCACATTCGCAAGGGTGCTGTACGGGTCGAGGGTAGACGCGCTTCGGATCGTATCCCTGTACATGCATGACATCCATCTTGAAGCGGAGCTGGCGCAGCTTTCCCTTCTCTGTGATTGACCATCCCTCGAGGATCCTGTCTGTCTGAAAGTCCTCCAACTGACGAGCAGTAAGTGGACTTCCCTGATGCACATCGGAGTGGTTCTGTATGGCGCTTAAAGGCGACCACCAGTACTGGATAATGGGGTCAGTTGGAACCCAAGGGGTCTTGCTCGGTAGCGAGAGGGTATAATGCTTGTGAAAGTTGCAGTGACTCCAGTCTGGCAGTTCCATGTCCCAGGCAAGGTAAAACCTCTCCAAGTCCGGAATGCCCTGCTGGATCTCGAAAAGCATGCTTTTCGACCAGTCCTTCAAGGTAGAGCTAATTGTCCTGGGCGAGCCTCCGCGGAGACCTAACGCCAAGTATCTGATACCGCTCCACGAGAAGTCTCGGACGTCTTTGTTCGCCGTGAAGGAGAATGTTGGATCTCCGCGTATCTCTGAGTTCTCGTGAATCATCACGATGTCTCGTTGGCTATCGAATCGAACGAGGCCTCTTTTGCAGTGCCTCATATACTCGTTTTCGTACTTCTCGTGACCGATCGGGAACACATCAGGGAAAGCCTTGTCGACTAATTCACGCGTCTCGTGGTTGATGGAGAGCAATATGCTTATGTACCTGTGCTGTTCGCGGAGGAAGATACCGGAGGATATGCAAGGGCCTTGACAGACATGATCGTCACAGGGGCATCGTACGATCTCAACCTCCAAGACGCGCGGTTTCTCTCTGGCGCTTGCTTCGATTTCAGGACAGACAAGCTGCCAGATGCGTAAGCGAATCTGCGGGGGCAGGTCTGTGAGGCTGCAGCCTTTCGTCGCCTTGGTTGGCGGTGGTGATTCGGACGTGGAACTGGGCTCGTTAGGCTCGCGTTTCATGATTGTTAGGTTATGGCTCTCGAAAGACTGTGATGGAAGGATGTCTCTGAGAAGAAATTACTATTCCAGCAATGGTTTTGTTGGAGAAGTAGGTTGATGCCTCACACATCGAACTAGGTGCAACTCTCACTGCTGTGTGCCCAAGTCACACCCTGAGGCTACCACAAGTACTTTTACATGGGCACTTGCTGTTGTCTCAGATATTAGGCAACACCTTCGGAAGACTGATACGTCTCGAATTTCTTTATGCCTAAACAGATGGAAGGGGGCCTCAACAATAGCTTTCACGACGTGCTTTAGCCTTCACATACTGGTAACTACATAAGGTCCTTGCCCAATATATACTACTGAACAGGAACAACTCCATTCCCGGGAAGCAAGAAGACTTAGAGTCTATTCAGGCTGATATGATTATAAATCAAGAGACTGATACTGGAGTTGGGTACTCGACGAGGAATAAAGAGTGCCCATGTTGCTGTAGTGATGTTGAGCCATTCGTAACGGTCGTCAAATGCAGGGGGTCTCACGTAATGCTACCTAGGCAGACCCAAGTAGAAGGGCTCTGAGCCAGGAGGCCTATAATATATCTCCTTCTTGAGTCAATATCACTTCTTATAAACAGCAACCTGAACTAGCATTGTCATCAAATAATTAGAAATCTTGCGGGGTTAACCTGCTTCCACAGTTCAGAGAACCGTACCTCGCCAACACTTTGAAAAGAGCCAACTCGCCTATAACAGTGCTGTGCTCTATCGGTCGCTTTGATGAGCACTAAACCAGAATACTTCCATCCAGAGATTGCAATCTCTACCGCGTGTCCATCGCCCCTATCTCGATAATACCTCTGGACTGGCACACAGTACACCCGATTTCCAATTTCCTCGACAGCATCTAAATAAATTTCATCCGTATGTTGCCCAGTATCGTCGCTATTCTGGGACATCAGGAATGACTTCGAGGCTGGATCCCAATCTACCTCATTTAGCAGCCCACACGCCTCTATATAGCATCCCTCTACCACGCGCCCAAACGAGTAGGCGGGGTTGTGAAGCGGGACGTGAAGCTGAAGTATCTCAAAGTTATACACCTCGCCCAAGGAAGCCAAGTGAATCATGCCATCGATACTTGCCCACGACCACGAAGGAGCACGATATGTACGAGGCCGTGGTGTCAATTCTGTGTCCAAGTCGCGCCTCCAAGTTAGGGCTTGTGGCATCTGGTGGCGCCAAAGACCGGCGAAGTAATCGGAAGTATCCCTCAGGCCTGAGTCATTGTGGGTAGCCGGTAGGCTCAAGAAGAACAGTGCATATTGCTCGGCAAGCCCCGAGAGGGCCTGCAGTTTGTCGCTTTCGCGGGTGAGCTTGCGGCTCGTGTACAGGCGCAGACACGCCGCCCATGCGATCCGGGCGCTTTCCAGAGCTTCTTCCGCGTGTACGGATGCATCGCTTCCCAGAGTACTGCAAGATGAGGAGCCCCCCTGGAATATTGACCGAGGTAGCCGATAGTGAGCGTTTCGGGCGCCAAACGTGACGTGGTTCCCGGCACCTTGACACGCAACATCGTTGCCCTCCTGACATTGCCAAAGCAGGCCGCAGGCGCTGTAGATGAGGAGCCGGGGGCTGAGAAGCGCCTCCTCCAGCGTCCAGGCCCGCTCGTTGACGGGATCGTCTGAATACTCGTGGATGTACGTCTGCACGAGGTGGAATGTGCCCACTGTCGAACCACTTGGGCTGTAATACGGAAGCGGACCCGACTTCTGACGTGTGCTTCTAGGTTTGCCGAGGAATCCATCGTACACAGTCTTCGATCGGCTGGCCACAATGGTCACGGTTGAGAAGTGGAAGGTACTGCGGATTTGAGGGATTTGCCTGCGTTTGTCCGACGAATCATCTTGGATGATGCAGAGTGCGTCGACCCAGAGGTATCGCAGCCCGATCTGTTTCGTGCAAAAGATGGCGTCCTGGACTGTCTGGGGAAGATTCTTGATCTCGATGCCGTCTTCTTCAAACGAGTTGATAGTCTTCATTGTACTCACGAAATTTGCTTCGCCTCCCCATGAGTAACTCAGCGCTGCATAACCCGGGCAGACATCCGTGTTGCTATTGGGAATCTTGGAAGTAACGAAGACGCGACTGGACTTTGCGTCTCCTTGTCCATAACGATCAACATCGATGATTCGCAGAGGGAAAAAGTCCTCTTTATTGGAATTGGAGCATGCATCATGAGTGAGCGTGCATTCTCGAATCCATGATCGTGCCTGGTCCAGCGCCTTATGCGACCTCAGATCTTCGAGGAGAGGTCTTCCTGAAATGTACATTCCGGCTTCATCATCTAGAAGACATTAGGTTTAGAGAGTCACATGTATGGAATTGGAAGGTTTTTGAGGCACTTACTCGGTAGTGCAACTGCTGAGAAGTACCGAGAGTGCTCGAATCCACTTCCAACCCAGATTTCTACCACCTTTTCCGTAAAAGATTGGACCTCCTTCATATCACGGATGGCGACAGTGATATGGAATGTCCCTGTCCCCTTCTTGAAGTGTTCGACTTCCAAGTCTGTAAGGCCGCAGTCGGCTACCATACTGTCGTTTGGCTTCCCGTCAGATATTGACATCTTTTCTAATAGATCTTGCACATATTCGAAAACAATGCCGCACCAGCTACAGGAATCCTGACTAGTGGACAATTGCAAGTCTTGTATGCCCACATCGTACTCAAAGGAGCCTCTGCTAGGGTGCATGTACTTTATGAATGATGAGGGATGAAAATGTGTTTGACTGCATCGTGTACAAAGAGTGGCTGTAATCGAAGTCTCCATTCGATCGGTCTATCAGTGTCATCTACGATAGTAGAAGGCTTTCGCTTTGGATTATGGTAGTTCTAAAGTCCCCGGTCAGAGATCCTCTCATCTGTCATCATGCACGCACAGTTGAAATCATGCAGAACACAACCTTGGAAGCCACGTCACATGCTAACTTGTATGCTAACGCCTCAGACAATACGCCTCTACTCCACCCACCTGGGCACCCGCTGAATTCCAGGACTTATAATTGCATATCCCCGGGAATGAATCCTGTACAGCTTACGCTAAGCGGTGTCTAGAGATTGACTAGATACCATGGATCCTACTGCCCCTTTCTCAAACTGCCTTCAACTGAGTGAAAACTCTCTGATATCTGCAAATACCATCAAAGACATGCGGGCACCCCACCGGTCAGCTCACTTGATAGTGACCTGGAGATATGGTCAATATCGACCGCATTAGCCAGCAAAGATACAACCACGTCCTATTCTGGGCTTTTGACAAGGCTCCCAGAGCCATACATACCACAATAAATGGGAAGCTATCGCCGCTAATGCAACCCCTGTGAGATATTTGAGGGAGCAGACTTCAAAATCATTATCTACGGTGGTCGCAGAGAGCGTGCTGATCCGTCTAGATTTGACCCGTGGCAGTCTGGTCTATCATACGTCCCGGCCCTTTGTACATCCATGACGAGGAGATACCAAGTCAACCCGGCGTGTATGTCAAGATGGTGCGTCTATCTGTGTCTTGAGCCCTGTTGGGTATATCAAACTCCAAACATCTCACGGTCGTGTATCTTCTGCTTTACAGTCCAGTACTGGTCCCACCATGGCTTTTCCCCCTTTTTCGCTGGTGGCAACTTCAAATGGATGCTATGCGCCTCACCCTTGGCCTCTGCCTTCTTCTTTTTCTGCACATGGTCGCGGACTTCATAGTGGTCAAACATGGACACGGCCTGGATCATGTACGCCGTTGCCACACGCTGATCCCTAATGAGGAACAGGTTCTCGGCATTCTTTGTGTCAGCCGCCACGCTGAAATTGTGGGAGCCCGTGTACACACGCGCGGTCGGCTTGTTGAAGTCAATGACCACAAACTTGTGGTGCATCCTCGCGCCTGAGCCGCCCGCTGACTCGTCGTCGAAGTCCTCGGGGTAGGCCACGGGCGGGTTGCCGTCGTTGGTTTTGACGTCGAGTCCGCCAACGGACTTGTCAGATAGACCGTAGACCATGATGCCCTTCTGTTGTGTCTTCTTCTCGATGGCGTCACGGATAACCCCGGGGGTCTCGTATAAGAAGGCCAGGGAATAGAATAGGCTGGACTCGGCGGCCTTGATGTCAGATGCGATGCTGTCAAGGGTGCCTGCGTTGGAGCTATGGGGGGAGAATGTCACTTGAGCGTCAACATCTTTGAGGCCAAGGTCGATCCATTGGGAAGATGCGGTCTTGTAGAAACCGTCGGTGTCGTTGGGGTGCGTCCAGTAATTATCAAAGGCCTGGCTGAACACATTCACCGGTTGAGCCCCCTGAAGGGCAACAAGGTTGTTGTTCTGAACGTAAAGTCCACGCCACGAAAAGTTGGTCGATCCCCCGATAGCGATCTTGGTCCTTTCCCCGTCCACAATGATAACCTTGTTGTGCTGCAGGCTCCCCATGTGCTGGCGTTGGACATTATCCTTGCCCGCAGTCTTCTGCAGCATCTCAGCTGCCTTTGTCTCAGCGTCGCCAGCCTCACCATGCGAGCCCGAGTCATCGATGATGATCTTGACACGTTTGCCAATTCTTTGAAGTCGTTGGACTATCTCGGGGTTGTTGAGATCGTATGCCAGCACGCGAACCTGGGCTGTGGTATCTTCGATGGCCGCATCAAGTGTGGCGAGTATCACCTCACGTGCTTCAAATCCCATCCAGCTCAAGGCTTTCTCTTCGACCTCTGCGTCCTTAGGCTTGAAGTCGAGGCCTTCATCGGCTTTGGACGGAAGAATATTCCCAATGCCGCCATCGGTACCAAACTTCTTAACGAAAGCCTTCGAGGAAACGAAGCCTCGCGTGAAGGCAACATTCATTCTGCCTGGGTACGTCTCGGCCATGAGCTGAATAGATACTTCTTGAGCCTCTCCATAAGTAAGTTCGCGGTCTTCGGCTGCGTTGTGCATGAACACGGGAGTGACGCGATAGTGGAAATACCCTGGGACGTCGACGGTGAATGGGAAGTGCACCCAACGGAATCTCTGGATCGGCGATAGACGACTCGAGTAAGCGTCGGGTCCTGACCGTGCCGCCTCGCCGGGAAATGTGAGATAGTTGGGAATTGGCCACCACTTCCTTGACTGGGGTTCTCTGTACTCAATGACGAACCCGACAAAGTCGTTGGGAGGTGTGCCTTCTCTCCAATTCATAGCCAACATACACGAGCCTTCTCCCCGGTATACTGCGAATGTAAATGGGGCCGCAGGGTTCTCGCCTTGCACAAGGTAGGTAGGGGGCTTCTTGTTGGCGGCCTGTGTAAGGCGATGCGTCGGCTGGGGTGGGGGCTTCTTGTGCTCCACGGGACTCCCAGCAGAACTTGCGGCAGGTCGCTTTTTCGTCTTCTTGGGAGTGTGCTTTCCAACTGTAGGCGCATCACCGGCGCTGTCATCGGTTTCAAGCTCCTCGTCCTCCTCGTCCTCATCTAATTTTCCACCATCTGGTCTCCACGTCTCATCTTCCTGGTGACCAGATCGGTGGCCAACCTTCTTGCGACCAGTGGATTTTGTGCTCCTTGGAGGGGTTCTGTGTCTTTCATCCTCGCTCAATAGCTGGTCGTTCACCATCTCTTGAACTTCCATCTCCTCGGCCTCAAGGTCCTCGGCCTCAGAGTCCTCGTCTGTCGGCTTCCAAGTCTCATCGTCCGAGGTCTTCGGCTTCCGACCCGTCTTCTGGGTCATCTTCTGGGTCGTCTTCTGGTCCTTCTTCTGGTCCTTCTTCGGGTCCTTCTTCTGGTCCGTCTTCTGGTCCGTCTTCTTGTGATGGGCTATAGGAGCTTTCCGTGACGATGAAGCGGCCTTCCCACCTCCAGGCGTCTCGCCCATCATCTCCTCTTCTAATATCTCATCAGCGTCCAGTATATCGGCATCCTCGGCCGACGGCCTCCAAGTCGAGTCCGCCTCCGCTGTCCGCCCGCCTCTGGCCATAATAGTTGCTACGTGGGGTAACGGGATAAGATAGGTAGGCAGTAAATATTGAAGTAAGTCTGGGATTATAATGCTGATTGCGGATTTGCAAGTGTTCAAAATGGTAATGTAAAGGTCTGCATGTGGGAATCATCTCTAACACACTTCCCACCAGCCTTCCTAATGTATATGACACGTCACCGCCTCCGCTCTGGGGCGATTCCCATTCATGATTGTGGTACCCACTGCCCCATAAACGCTTGGCTGGCAGGGCTTTTGTCCGATACTCGGTACGTTTGTGAGGCATGTATGTGATTTGCTCACTTGCACATGCACAATGGGATAATAGTATGACTTAGTAAGCACCTACGTAGATATACAGGTCGCCGGGGCTTTGAAAGTCAAATCGCGACCGTACTTGTGGATTGGATGCACATGTGGAAACAGCTCCACGTTGGCCACGAGAGAGTCGATGATTGGGAGGATGCGTCGCAGGTGGGCCTTGAATGAGCTATGCAGTTAGACCCACGAAGCCCTATCCTATAGAGATTACAAGAACCAGTACAAAAATAGGGCCCCTTGTCAGTGCGGTCAGCATTTAAACCTTATTGCCCCGGCAAAGTGTTAGGAGAAAGAGGAAGCCCTAATCAGAGATCAATGATGGCACGCAAACGTAGAAAACATAGACACTGCAATGGCGAGCATGAAATAGAGCCAGATATATAAATAAATATACAGGAAATACGAAAAGCTTGCTTTTTAGAGGACTACTTCTTTTGAATACTCAGCTGACTACATGCAAGGCGGGAAAACATCCCATCCGAAGCCACGCAACCAGGGGTGGATGGATTCTGGCAGCCATTGTTTTCTATTCCATTTCCATTCCACTGCAAATCTAAAGTGAGTGGCCAATCCACTGACAATGGTGCTGCGTGGGTGGGTGGAACTGAGTGTAAAGTACATAAGTATCGTGAGATCTTTTGGTGTTTTGGTTCTCGACGGTAAGGAAGGTGCTAAAGCCGATTGCCTCGAAACCCCTCTTGAACTAAGTACTTAGTAAGCGAGTAGTTTCTTGAGGGTTTCGAGAGGTCTCATTAACACATTCTACTAAGGTTTTGCATGATCATCCCCATTCCAATTCCACTACTAAATTTAAAGTTGAGTGGGCGGAACTGGGATTGCTTCCTGCGCTGTCTACAGCCACTTCACGGATATCCGCTGCCTTCCCAGGGTTGCACCGGCCTGCTAACCGAAACCCTTTGTCCACCTCAGGCCAATTCTAACCAATTATTGAAAACCCATTCATACATGCTTACATGTGTACATTGGGTGGGTTCGGGGCAAGTTAGTAGAAGACTGGACTTGAATCCTCCTCCAACTTTCGTGTGAAATCACCTGTAATTAATATAAGCTGTTGTGTTAGAACATTCGGTCTTTCAGTGTTCGAGATAGAATTTAGCATCTGAATTGACGTTACTGGGATCCAAATACGAGAATCTCGTTCAAGCACCAATCCCTTCCATCAGACATTTCCCAGTTCCTTCCAAGTAACTGTCGCCAAATATTCCGTCCACCAGCAAAAGGCCTCTGCACGTTGATTGTTGAGGGAAATCAACGCCCAATCATGTTCTCGTTTTCAGACGTCCTTTGAGCGGTCAAGCTTCTTTTATGCACTTTGCTTACGTGAGGTTGGTCTGTTGTAGCTAAGCATTTGAATCCTTCCCGGGGTTTCTACCTATTACAGCGCAGCCGAAGAACCCATAGGGCATCTTGGGCATGCCAAGTCCAGCTGAAATGTTAAATACTGTAGTGATTGCAAGAACGCAAACAGCAGCCTGTCCACCACACGTGGGCCTGTAATACATCCACCCATGTCTATGTCGGGCTGTCCGAGAGGGTGGTGTAATACTTGTGACGCCAGGTGTTCCTCTCGTTGTAGCAAGTCTTCTCAAGGGTTCTCCTGGGGAGATGAAAACGACTAGCGTTAAGAAAGTAGTGGGGATTACAACCTTATTTAGGTCCTTATCGGACCATTTAGTGTGTAACCTGGGCCACGTTCATTGTTGTACATTGTGAAGACGGCCCGAGCCTGATGGATCAGTTCTCACATTCAATTGCTCCTTCTCATGCACGTCCAAAGAAACGGTCAACGCTAAGTCGTTGCTGACACACATGCCAACCTTGGAACTCACCAAGTCTGTAGGATCCTACGATAAATCGGCTCATTGAATATGACCGAGTCCATCCTAGAAGAGCAATGTTCCGCAATGTGGCTTACGTGAGGTGAGAAGTCTCGTCTCACTCCCACGTGGTGTCTGGCTGGTGATATGCCTGTCTGATTGGATGGAGGAATACCCACAGATGCAGCCTGAACAGCAAGTGGGTTACCATGGGATGCATTCCGAACAAAACGGGTTAAACACTCAAGCCCACGTTCCTTCTATTTTGAGAAGCAGTAGCATATGTAAGTGCATCAATACTCATAGTGGGACTATTCCATGGGATGGCCGTGATCTCAGTAGCTTAGGGCACACAAATCAATGAAGATGTCAAGGTATAAAGTGGTGGAGGAACGTCCATATATCTTGAAGAGCCACGACCCTCAAACCCAAGCCTCATTGGCATCATCTAACCCATTGAGAAATTTGACGACCTTGGGAGTTCTAACCTGGAGACTACACCATGTCTGCTTCGCCATCTACCTCTTCGAGCGGCCTGGATGTCCACTCAGTCTTTCATCATGTGGCATTGACAGACAGAAGCTTGTCTGGCCCAAGCAGCATCGCCAGTGACACCAATTCACACACGGATTCTACGTTGACACCTCAATCCCACAGTCCTATGGGTGCAAACTCCAACTCTACCAAAGTGACATTGGCAGACTCCAACCAGCCCGATCAGGATGACCCCATAAGCCAAAAAAGTTCTCCCGAGCCTTCTTCGTCTATACGCCATGATACTGGAGTCACACTGAACGCAACTATGTCACCTTCCATGACCTCTCCTACACTGACCCCGTCTTCTACCATGAAGCCGGCAATGATCATGACTTCTACCATGGAGAAGTCTTCCTCTTCCAAAGTCACGACTGCCAAGTCCAAAATGACGTCCCAGCAGTCTCCGGTTCCATCCGAAGGCATCAAAGCTCGCTTGACGTTATGGTATCAGAAATTCTATGTGCAATCTTCCATGGTTGGACTTGCGTTCCTGGGCCTCTTCACGGCTCTAGCCCATCACCTCTACAACGCGAGCCTGAACGGACGTGAAGTCTCCGGTGACCCACAATGGCCCCCGAGATACGGAAGTGCTCTTTCCTTCTTTGTAAGGATGGTCTTGGTTGGGTCTGTTCAGATCGCATATAAGCAGCAAGCATGGGTATGCCAATTCTTTGGCTCGAATATTGTGCAGTATTGAGTAATCACGCTAATTTTATTACTGCTGTTCAGCTCGCCGTGAAGAAAAGGGCATTGAAAGTTTCAACTTTGGACGCCATCTTCGCAGTAAGTTATTATACTTCCTGCGTGTTCCACTCCCACTCTATCGAATCTCGAGAGAAAGGAAACATCTTACTAATTGCTTTCCCAGGTCTACTATGACCCGTTTCAGTTCACCAACATCGAGTTCCTTTTCAAGACAAGGTTGCCAGCGATACTCGCCGTTGTTTCGTGGTAAGAATAAATCTAAGCCGAAGTGGCGTACCGGAAGACTAATCGAATTGTGATAGGGCATTGCCACTATGCGCCATCGCATCACCATCCACTCTGATCTCTCAAAGTGGACATCGGACGGTTAATACCACCTGCCCCAACACTCCCGTGATGAACTTCACGAGAGAGTTCGATTACACACTGGACGGGGCCGACGACAACTTGTCAGGCCTCGCGTATTGGAATATCAATTCTAACAATGAATACTGGTATACATCGCCATCTAAGGAGATGCAGCGTATTTTTACATTGGCGACGCTGTCGACAACTGGACCACTCGCACCAGCCAATCCATGCCCAGCCGGCACGAACTGCACATATACTGTTCAATTCAACGCTCCAGCCTATGGTTGCGAAGAACGAGATGACTTTGGGGGGCCGTACCAGCTCTACAACAAGTCGCAGATGGCGCCGGCCGGGGATTTGCTCTACGCCACTTACTCCTCTTTACCTATGGGGCCTGAAGATGAGAATGGCGAGCCTCTTGTTTGGTACAACATGACCGACTCTGACCCGGAAGTTGGAGTTTTCACGGGTCTTCCGTCGCTTTGGTTGGGCTGGGCAACAGGCATTTCCGACGGGCCATCGCTCTGGAGCAACCTCACCACTCACATTGCTGAATGCCAAATGTACGATGCCACATACTCCTTCACTGTTACCTTTGCAAGCGGCAATATGGTTGTCAACAACAGTGCGACAACACTGAACAGTCTGCTTCTGCCTCCTGGTAGTACGAAGAGTCCTAATGAGTTAGATTATATGCGATTTGGGTAAGTCGATATCGCCAATCTCTCAACACCCAGAGTGACTAACATCTATCAATCAGGTCATATCATGCAACGGGTAGCCTATTTCGCACCCTCCTTTCCGGGAATGTCACTCTGGGATACGAGTCCGATATAGGTTCATACGCGATCACCTACACCGATGCCACCCAGACCGACCTCCTTGAGCGCGATAGCCAGCTTCCAGTATCTGACGATCTAGCTGCGGCCGTGGAGAGCATGTATCGAGATGTCTTCTTTTCAATGATGTCTGACATCATGCTTCACGACCGACAGCTATCCACGGTTCCCTGCACAGTGACGTCCACGGTACCTGTGTGGAAGTATGAGCCGTTCTGGCTGGCTTTGTCTTACCTCCTCGCGGTGGGTGTCACCTTCATCATCCTCTTCGTCGGCATGCACGGCTTCATCAAGAATGGATATGCAGCCGATGCCAACTTCTCAACCTTCATGGCCACCACTCGGAGCAAGGACGTAGACGAGCTATCGAGGGGCTCGTGTTTGGGTCAGTGGCCGAAGAGCAAGGACTTCAAGCAAACTAGGCTACGGTTTGGGGAGATCGAAACAGGTGGAATTGATCCGCATGCTGCGTTTGGTTTTCCCGAGAACATCAATGGCTTCGACAAGACCAAGAGTTATGGTCAACGGACCGATAGCATGTAGGCGGTGTTCTTGATGGTGATATGACCATCCAAGTAATGATTTTCTATAAGAAGCTGTGGCTGCATCTATCTTATCTTTCAGACAAGAAATTCGTATGTCGTGGCTCGGTATTACTGGGTGTGGTCTTAGTTGTGTTATCTGATGTTCCGCAACGTTTGAAGTCAAGTCCGTTTTGCTTGTGAATGATTGGTCTTCAACGTGAAGATAACATACTATGTAGGCACCTCGGCACGCTAGACACACAAGGATAATCACGAGGAAGCCAAATGGCTCGAAATACTAAGCTATCTATAAATGTCACACAACCATGAGCAGCCCCGCACCAGCTTTATCAAGGAGACCAGACAAGACCCACGGGATTCCGGAGGTTTCTGGTATATCTCCTCCTTCAGGATAAACTCTCACCAGGTTAGATACCAAAAACACTCAAGATGTCAGGCCCCAAACTCGCCGCGGAGTACAACGCCCAAGCCTCCGACTACGAGGCCTTCACAATCACCACCCCGCTCGGCCGCCTCGAGACCGACCTCTACCTGAAAGCGCTCGGGGACCCAACCGGCCTCACCATCCTCGATCTCGGAGGCGGCACAGGCCTGCGAGCCCGACAGGCCGTTGAGCGCGGGGCCAAATCTGTCGATGTGGTGGACTTCTCCGTACAAATGCTTCGCGTTGGGGAGCAGGAGGCCAGCAAGGTCGGACTCGGTGATCGGATCCGGTGGCACGAAGCGGACGTGTCAAAGCCCCTGAGCGGATTGGACCTCGAGAAATCCTATGACCTGGTCATGGCAAACTGGGTGTTCGACCACGCCGAGAACATCGAGGCCTTGGAGGGAATGTTCGCCAATGCAACTGCATACCTGAAGCCTGGTGGTAGACTCATATCCGTCTATACAAGTAACCCTCACCGACTGGTCAAGCACGGGAACAAATATGGGTCGTCGTTTTCCAACTTGGAGGAGATTCCTGGGGGTTTGAAGTACTGGGTCATTTTGTATACTGATCCGCCGGTCGAGTTCGGTGGTTCATCACTGGAGGTGTTATATGGCGGTTCTTTCGAAATGTTTGAGAAGTTTGGACTCGAAGATCCACAGTTTGTGCCCTTCGAGGACACGGAGACAATGAGGAACGACGCGGAATTCTGGAAGGAGTACCTGGAACATCCGGTCTTGAGGTTCGTCACCGCTCGGAAGGGCATTTCAAAGTGAGATATCTCGTCTTACGAGCGGGAAAGTTTCGTTTGCAATATCTAAGTTGAACCCACAAAGGACAATGGGACAGGGCGAGGGCTCTGCTTTGAGGGATATGAAAAAAAGGGCATAAGAAAACCGGGTTACCATCTCTTCAATCACAATCAGTTCTCGGGGTTTCCAGTTGCCTACTGTACACAACAGTACTGATAAATGAGCAGTGCTTAAATGGGGCGTGAATCGTGATTTCGAGATTTCGTTCCATGTGGTTGGAAAGTTTTCCTGAAACGTAACTCGTAACAGCCCGGGCCGCTGTAGTTTCTCCGAAATCATCAAATTAACCAGGTACAGGTGTAAATTCGATGATTTGCTTTCAATCTTGTACGCTGAATTTCGTATATATTTGGGATCTGATTAGAGTTTCGCAATTGCCTGCTGAGAGCTCTTTATTCCCAGATTCTGGCGCCATATTCTGTATCAATGAGAAACCTAATAAGCCAAGATTCTCACCAAGAACCTGGGCCATGATTCATCCTTGTGACTCTGGTTGGGTCATATTTAACTCCGTGGTGCAGCTCTGCTTGTGGCCACCAATGGGGAGGTGGGTGGCTGATGCATCTAGACATCAGACGAGAGGTGGTGGTCAGCTCTGCTCTGGATTACTAACGGTCTATATGGTCGATTTAGTACCCAGGTAGTAAGGGGTGGCCTGAAAGCAGATGTCGAGAGGGAAAGGAGGATTTGTGGGAGACCGCGTCGCTGTGAGGTCTGGTGTGTCCATAAGCAAATTTGGTGGCGCCGGAGTCTGCGTTCCTCACTGGAATCTGGCCATAGCCCACCACGTCCATGTCTCTCATTGCGGATGATGATCATCCAGAATTAATACTTGTTCCCATGTTGTGGGACAGTCTCCTTTCCTTCCCTCTCAGCCATGAGGGAATTTTATATGCACTTGTATAAGAGGCTCCAGCCACATCGGGAGGTAAGATCATATGTCTTTGTTTCGTGTCATATAATATCTCCATGTACAGGCGTCTTTTCACGCAAAGACATGTGTCAGACAAATCCTCAGCAGGAAAAAGCTTGTTCGCATTACTTAGAAGAGCTCACTAATCACGGTGCATGTCTACGCCTTCAAGGCCGAAGAGCCGCCATAGCCCAGTCCAGACCAATATTGTAACAATGGACAAGAGCACCAAAAAGGGCCAAGAGGCCCCGTGGCCCAAATCGTCGGCTTTCCAGTCTCCCTAGTCCTGACCGCCCTCATCTCTTCCCAACGGACAACACACCACGAACCCTGCGATAGCTTGAACTCAATGAACCCAGTCCACATGGTACTATATAGGCTCGCCGGCCCATCGAAGAGATATACCTAGGAAGGGACTCTGCCGTTCTAGCTACGGTTTGGCTGTTCAGTGATTACTCGACTGCTCGCCCACAATGATATCACGCAAGTCCTTCAATATCGTCCTCCTCGCAGTAATCTCTGCCGGTGTCTTTCTCATTACAGCAAGACGTCTTGATGACTGGGGCTGGGACCGCGGGAAGTATCACACTGGGCAGTTTAGCCCAAACATTATTGATACCCTGAACGCGACAAGTACAAGCCCGCACAATCATGCCAATACCCATTCAACCGCGACTGCATCACCAGGCGAAAAGTCCATCAGGCCCGAACTGGTCCTACCGCACCCTGGTCGCGATCCCGTCTGCGATGGCTTCCCCGATACCTCTGGCATTTTCCTCGTCATGAAGACGGGCGCGACCGAATCTTTCGACAAAATCCCTATGCAGCTCATGACAGTCCTCAAATGTCTCACAGACTATCAGATATTCTCTGACTTGGAGCAACGTATTGCCGGCCACCCCATCCATGACAGTCTAAATACGGTCCTCGCAGAGGCGAAAGACGGAAATGCCGACTTTGACCTCTATCGACAACAGAAGGCCTGCGCTATTGACCAGGACATGTGTACCAGGACCGTTGAAGGATCAAAGGACGCAGGGTGGAATTTGGACAAGTACAAGAACATCCACATGGCCGAGAAAATATTTAGGCTACGACCAGGCTATGATTGGTATGTCTTCGTTGACGCCGATACATACGTGTCGTGGCCCAACCTCGTCTATATGCTTCACAGACTCGACCCATCAAAGGAGCGGTATATCGGCAGTCCCACCCTGATTGGGAGCACGCCGTTCGCCCATGGAGGTAGTGGGTATGTTATGTCCGGCGCAGCGATGAAGGAGTTCGTGGGAAAGAACCCTGGTGTCGCAGACCGCTTCGATCTCCGCGTCAAGAACGAATGCTGTGGTGACTACATGTTCGCAGTGGCCTTGAGCGAGACCATTGGGATAAAAGTCGAAAGCATTGTAAGTGATTAGACATTGGGAGACGATTCTCTGATGGATCTGGTGTGTGTGTCCTCAAGGAGTGACAAGATGTGCTAACAACATTCGTTTCCACAGTGGCCCACCATCAACGGCGAGAAACCATCCACCTTACCATTCGGCCACAACCACTGGTGTCAGGCCATAGCAACAATGCACCACATGAACAGCGAAGAAGTCTCCGAGTTCTGGGAATTCGAGCGTCGGCGGTACGCCAAGAACCAGAGGCCCCTTGTCCTGAAGGAGGTGTACCATGCGTTCATGGAGCCTAAACTCGTGAAGATGCGGGAAGACTGGGACAATCAGTCCGACGACTGGTTCTATATCGACTTCGATGCCCAAGACCACAGTTGGGAGGACTGGCGGGTCGGGCGGGCCGTCGGGGAAGAGGACAAGAGCGAGCTCCAAAAGAAGGCACACGAGAGCTTTGATGACTGTGCTAGGGCATGTGAGGAACACGACGAGTGCTTCCAGTTCGTCTGGCAGGATGACTGCTGCGGCATGAAGAGGTCGATCATGCTTGGCAGACCGGTCAAGAAAGATAATGAGGAAAAGAAGAGGCCGAAGAGCGGCTGGGATGTTGTAAAGATCAAGAAATGGGTCGAGGATCAGGGAGAGTGTAAACAGGTCATCTGGCCCGAGATTGGACCCTGATAGGTCAGTTAGCCTTCATCGCCAATGGTATACATAACAATCTTAGGACGTCGATGGTCCATTTGACGCGGCCTTTGTACAGGCGACGTTAGATTAACGTTAGACCATCGGGCTCGGCCCGCAATGTCGCAACCCACTGTATCATCTACCATGCCGCTAAAGAAGCTTGTCAGGCTTTGTTGAGCCCTAAAATTGGGTCTGGCAAGCCACATGCAGGTCCCTGTGGACAAGCACGAGAGGGTCCCCTCCCCATGGCCTCCCGGGGCTGGGGCTGTCTCTGTATCTAGTATTGGTGTGTATTTCTGATGAGTTTTGGAAATGGGTAGCAGTGATAGTAACATATCGATACTATAATAGGATCATGGTGGTATGTAGGTGGGAAGTGCCACAGTGGTTTTGGCCAATTGTCATCATGTAAAGGGGTGCCCTTCTTCTGGGTTGCCTCAATCTGGCAGCTGAAACCTGTACCCGCTGTTCCACACAATGTCAATACCGGGGTCGGAAACTCTTACCAACTTACAACTCCAAAGGTTGAAGTGAACAAATATCAGAGATACTATTCGCGGTTGTTGTGGTGGTTTTTCTTTTGGTTTCCCCCCGCCCCCCCCCCCTTATTTTCTTTGGAGTAATCATCATGGAGGCAGGCTATGTGCTGCAGAAAGCAAACATGCGCCATCCGTCGTCGAGATTAGATTGGTTGAAATACGGGTTTAGGTCCACTACATATGTACTGAAAACCTATCATGGTGATTTGGGCCCAGTGTTCGAGTGGCGGCATAGTCGAGTTGTATTTCAAAGCCCCAGGGGCTAATCTGGATGTCCCCAGCTGGGCTGATACAGAAGTCTATATGTACTGTCAATTCGTGTGAGACCCAAGGGAAAATACTCGAACTCAGTTACACTGTCTTTCCCGCCCCCCTCCCCGGCCCACCATTCTACGAAGCCATGAGCGGAGTCTCCTCCGCCAGTTTTGACACCGGCGGAGTGTCGTCATTCTGTCGCATGTGCCGTGGTATCGTCGATCATGGTAAACGATGGTACCACTGGAACACACTCAGTGTTCCTCCAACCAAAAATGCGGTATACATCCACTACCAAACCGTCCAAACCTTACAGTCGAGCAAGGAAAAGGGATGCAGGGCGTGCGAGCTGATATGTCTCAGCTTGGAGAACATAGTGGAAGATGACACAAACTTGGATAGGCTGGTTCAGGAGGGGGCTGATCCAGAGCCCACAAGGGGGCTCCGTGACTGCGATTTCCGTGACTATGATGAGAATTCGAGGTACCTCCATGAGAACCTGGAGACCGACAAGTGTTATGAAGATGAAGACTCGGCACTGCTCGACATACTCTATGCTTATGGTGAAGGGACAGTTGTGCTCATCGACAGATTTAGTCCCACGCGATGGTTGGATGTGAAATTGCTCAGCAGCACTTATGGGTACCTGACTGGTACTTGTCTACAGGTCCACATGCACCGGGAAATTCCTCACACCAGCTCAAAAACACTTGCTGCAGCGAATGATGGTCACACACCAGTCTCAGACTATGTCAATATTTCGAAGAGTCTTTTGGATGAAACCCTATTACAGAGAATCAGGGGCTGGATGGAAAAGTGCTCTTTAGAACACGATATATGCTGTCATCTGCGTGGCGATGAGGGTCTCCCCACTCGTGTGCTTGAAATTTGTGGCCTAAATCAGGTGAGATTAACGGAAGATCGGGGAAGAAAGGAGCCTTATTGCTGCCTCTCTTATTGCTGGGGACCTGGGGCTAGTGAGGTCCAAGCCCTTACAATAAGCAGACGGGGAAAGTACATGATAGGAATCCCGTGGCAAGTTCTACCAAGCACTGTGGCGGGTGCGATCGAGTTGGCCAGACAACTGGGGTTCCGGTATATATGGGTTGATGCCTTTTGTATCATCCAAGATGATCCAGACGATTGGCTCACTGAGGCCGGCAAGATGGCAGAAATCTATGGGCAGTCCTCCCTCACCATCACCACACCGCAGTCCAGTGGTGCCTCGCACGATATTACGACGCGACAGGTCGATGCATGTTCCCTGTCCGTCAAATCTCCGGACAGCAGTTTCGACAGCAAAAGCATGCTGATGCTGCGTCCGCGACAGGACTGTAGGGCCATGTTCACGAAGGACACCTCATCATGGATGAGGCGCGGCTGGACATTCCAGGAATGGCTCCTCTCGCCTCGCGTACTACACTGTGGGGACATGGTGGTATGGAATTGCTTCGAAGCAACACAATACGAAGACCGTGCCGACGACCGCCCCAGGATCCACAGGGGATACGACCGAAGGTCAAGGGGCAAGGTTTCGCTTGCCTGCATGATCGGGAGACTGAGGCGTCTCAAGTCTGCCAGCTACGATGGGCCTACCATACCACACGGCATTCACCTTGCAGACTGGAATGAAGCTTGGAGCGAGCTCGTGGAGGAACTGACTTCCCGACACTTCACCCAACCTAAGGATAAATTGCCTGCTCTATCAGGTCTTGCCGTCCGGTACATGAAAGATGAGTTTGCCAAAGAAGTTGGTTCAGAATACCTCGCTGGCATTTGGCGTTACAACTCGGAGACGCAAGAAGACCCAGGCCCCTACAGATCAGAATTTCCAGCAGGCCTGTTATGGCGGCGGCGGGATGGATCGCCATATATGATCGAACCCCCATCGTACCGTGCTCCATCCTGGACCTGGGCTTCCTTGGATGGGCCGGTCAGTTTCATGCGGGACATGGAGCGCGGCCAATTCTACCATGAAGAGTTGTCCCTGATATCTCACGAGGCCTCTTGCGAATATCGCCCTAGCGGATCCATGTCCAGTGTGACCGCAGGCCGCATCGTCGCTGATGCCCCGATCAAGCGGGCATGGATGGCTAATAGGGGAGAGATCAAAGCAACAGATGAAGTTAGATTGGCCACCGTTGGCTTCCCAGAACTGGAATACCAAGGCACCGGCTGGACGGCGACATTTGACCAAGCCCCAGATCAACAAGCGGAGATATATCTACTCCGCGTCATCTCAAAATCAATGCCTGGTTATCATGAGCCGGAGGTGATGCATTGGGCCTTGATTCTGAAGCCGCTCAGGACATATAAAGAGCCTGCGACATTCGTTAGACTAGGAGTGGCCTCATACAAGGCAGTCCTTCCGTTTAGCGACAGTCGGGAGCAGCGGGAGAGCTGGACGGCGAGCCACTTACATGGAGATTGGGAACGTGAAAGGGTGGTCATTATATAACTTTCTCAGAGAATTTGAAACGATGGTTCTATATTTAAATTCTTAATTGAGCTCCCGTATTGACCATCTTCTATTTTCGAAGTCATCTGTTGTCAGTGTCATTCAAGAACATGCGCCCTTGAAGTGAGTTCTTTACTCCCCGGGTCTGCTGTCGGTCTCTGATTACAGTACTTCCCCCTGTCAAGAGCTCTCCCATACAATAAATCGACATGGTCACTATATTAGAGAATAACGATTGCTTAGCTTACCATTTTCTCAGAATGGTACCTCCCACATTACTTGGAGGAGATTATGCGGGCAACTGCCCAGTTGATGGATTGTGTTTCGTATTTCATGTTGACTCCAATAAATTGGACCGCGAGTCTTTCATCTTGATGACCAAAAAAGGGACTTGCCATGAAAGGCAAAAAAAACAAATGTCCTCGGAGAGACTCGAACTCTCGACCTTTGGATTGGATCTCTTGGTGGTTACCCATCAAGTCATAGATATATGAGACCAACGCTCTAACCAACTGAGCCACGAAGACGGATTGATGATTTGTCATTGGAAGTGGGCTTCATGACTAGCGACTCAACTCGCGACGGGGCCGCATCTCGACATCTCGGCGGCACATCCGAAACCAAGGACCTTAACGAATGGACCAAAGATAGCAAAAGACATAGCTTCAACCAGAGCGTGTTCTGAGAGGTTCCATGTAAGGAACAAAAATAATTACACAGGTAGACTGAGAGCCACAGTATGGCCGGCACCAGAAGAAATCAAAAAAGGGTGCGGAGAAGCAAAACCGGGAGAGGATTTGAAACATTTGACTTGAGAGGAAGGAAAGGGAAGGGGAAGGGAAGAGAGAGTGACACACTGCTTATAGTTTTTGCATCGCATGGTTATACTAGATAGGCACAGTCTTCAGGCACTGGCGAGTACCTAGGTAGCTTACAAGATGCTGCATGAACATCACAATGTATGAGTGTGGTAACATCAGGGGCTGAACATGCTGGTCTGTGAGACTGCAGGTGTGGATCGCCTTCCCAAGTAAATATCAGAGTACTACCTGGAGCAAGGTAGAAGGACGTCGTTGTCTCGCAGATTACGGGAGATGGAGACTTGATTTTCACGGCTCCGATTATCCCGAAGGTTTAAGGTCCGGATCAAAATACCCCGGCCGTCGTTGCTTTTAAGCAGACCTAAACCATTCAGAGACATGCTTATCAGCAAGGGTCCTGTCATCCGGACCCCAGAACGAGGATATCTTTACCCCGGACTGCCAAGACATATGGGCATATCCGCAATCGTCTCTCCATCTGTGCCAGGACTGCCTGCAAGGTCGTTTGTAAACCCCGTGGCAAGCACTCAAGTGCCGTTCGGGCCACAGTCAGATGCCGCCCCAAGACATCTCAAGAGTAGAGCTACTACTCGTATCAAGTACATTATATGTCGATCCTCGATCCAGGAGTCACTTCTGCATGCTTTTAGAGTTTTAATCATATCACTTTCGTCCGCGGAGTGCGAGCATCTGCACGCATCTTGCCGATCCCAAGGTGGAGTCCTATCGAGCTTATCTTGCCATCCATTAGGGTGGCATCACTAGGTAAGTCGCCAGTTAAGGATAACTCCTTATGTAGTCTAAGCCGGACACCAAGCCTGAGATTGACTTGCATGGGGGCAATGTCACGTCGCAGCAATGCGCCGGACCGCCGGGTAGCCCATGCTGCTGCGTGCAGTAGCACTGAGTGTTGCCTTTAAGGATGATAGACACCCTTCACCTTCTGACATGGCCACGCACCATCCGGCTTCATGGTCCATTCTTCCTTCTTTCTATTCTTTCTCCATCAAAGACACTGTACTACACTATCCTGGCAAGCCACCGCCATATGCGAATATGAGCGATATGGACTCTCCTGTCTGGGAGAAGCATGTGGCCGCGGATACCACTATCGACGTGAACCAGGCAGCCACAGACCTAGATAAGATCAAGCACACCCATCAGTTCGACCCCAACCTGCCTCAGGAGAAGCTCGACTTCATCAACAAGGCTCTGCACGATGGCGACGCCGGTGAGATCATCGAGGCCGATGCGCTTTTCATCGAGGACTCGCCATACGAAGAGGTCCGAGCTGCCGTCAGAAATACTGACGGCGAAGAGGTGGCCAACACTGTGCGAGCCTGGATACTGGGCATGTTCTTCGTGACCATCGGGAGCGGCCTTAACATGTTTCTGAGCATGAGGAGCCCGGCGATCAATTTCCCCTCCCTGGTGGTCCAGTTGCTGGTCTACCCTATCGGTTGCTTCTGGGCGAGGGTGGTGCCTACCAGGGTATTCAACACCTTTGGCTTGAAATGGACGTTTAACACTGGGCCCTTCACTATCAAGGAGCATGTCGTGGTCACTCTTATGTCGAACGTGAGCATCGGCTACGCGTATAGTACGGATGCGCTGTTGGCGCTTCAAGGAAAACCGTTTTACGACATCAATTTTGGATGGGGTTTCCAAATCCTGTTCACTTTGAGTTCCCAACTCATTGGGATTGGGCTTGCTGGCTTATCCAGACGTTTCCTGGTCTGGCCAGCGGCTATGATTTGTACGCAGAGTTTGAAACCCATAATGATTTCTTTTCCAAGCGATAGAGGAACATCTCAGGAGGGATGCAATCGGGCCTACCACTGACTTCATATTAGGGCCCAATCAGTTCAGCAGCACCTCTCTCTTCTTTGCACTACACGATAAGAGCAAGAGTGATGGGACACACAGTAATGGTTGGACCATCAGTCGTTACCGATACTTCTTCTACGTTCTTGTGGCTATGTTTTGCTACTATTGGTTAGTTATCTATGGATTTACAACTGATATATCCCGAGGTTGTGACTTACAATTGTCTTGAAGGATTCCCGCCGTACTTTGGCAAGGGCTCTCTGTCTTTGCCTTCATTACCTGGATCAAGCCTAACAGTGTCGTCGTTAACCAACTCTTCGGTGGCTTCACTGGACTTTCGTTGATACCTATTACATTTGACTGTAAGTGTTGGTAACTATACCTAACCGGATGCTTCTTGTTGACCCGGAGTCTAGGGACTTATGTGACGGCCTACCTCGGCGACCCTTTGCTTGCTCCCGTGCATACTGCTATCTCGGAGCTTGTGGGTTTGTTCATATTTGTGATCATTGCCACTATTGGTATCACATACTCAGGTGCGATCTATAGCCAGTACCTACCTATCAACACATCCCAGACGTACGACAACACGCAAAACTCCTATAATGTCAGCCGGATCCTGGGAGACGGCTTTACATTTAACCTTCAGAAGTACAAGGAGTATTCCCCCTTATTCTTGCCGCCAACATTCGCTCTGAACTATGGACTGTCCTTCGCTGCTCTAACTGCTGCACTGGTGCATTGCGGCCTGTTCCATGGCAAGGAGATATACTACCGCTTGCGGGCTGCCAGGGACCAGGAGCCTGATATCCATATGAAGTTTATGAGCAAGTACAAGGACGCACCAGAATGGTGGTACCTTGTGTTGTTCGTCATCTCGATGGCCTTAGGTCTTGGTACTGCTTTGGGGTATGAATCCCAGCTTCCCTGGTGGGCTTTCTTCGTTGCCATCATTCTCGCCATCGTATTTATGATCCCGACCTGTACAATCTTGGCCATCTCGAACCTGGCCCTTGCCTTAAACGTTCTGTCTCCGTTCCTGGCGGGGTTCATGATCCCCGGGCGGCCTGTGGGAGTCATGATTTTCAAAGTCTACAGCACAATCGTCCTTGGTCAAGCGCAGACATATGCTGGCGATCTTAAGATGGGCCATTACATGAAAATTCCGCCAAGGATCACCTTCTGGTGCCAGGTGGTGGCAACCGTCTGGGCTTCGTTTGTGCAAATTGCCGTAATGAACTGGACGCTGGGAAACATCGACGGCGTTTGTGATCTGTAAGCTGAGTTCTTATGTCGCTTGCACCCTCAAAGGGCCCTCAACTAATGTTATGGTCAATAGTGAACAACCAGCCAAGTTCTCCTGCCCCAACGGGCGAGCATTCTTCAGCTCATCAATTGTATGGGGAGTCATTGGTCCATCACGAATGTTTGGCAGCGGGTCTATCTACCGGTACTTTAACGTCTTCTGGGTCATCGGCGCTATACTACCCTGCATCTTCTACATCATTGTCAAGTTTGGCGGTCGCCTCAGCTGGATTGGCCGCACACTTAGTGCTCCAATCATGCTGGGGGCAATGGGCTGGCTCCCTCCAGCAACGCCATTGTCCTTCTCAACCTGGGGAATAGTGGCACTGCTGTTCAACCATGTTATCCGTAAGCGATACCATGGATGGTGGAGCACTTATAATTATGTGACGGCCGCGGCGCTCGACGCTGGTTTGATTATCTGTACTATTGTGGTTTTCTTTGCCATTACATTTCCCAATATCACAATTCCTCAGTGGTGGGGAAATGTTGGCGTCTACAACACGATGGTAAGTCACCTACACATTCCCTTCTTCAAATCCAGAAGTCGATGCGTTACGGTATTGATATACTGAACCATTTCAAATTGTAGGACTCCGCATATACGGCCATCCTCAAGACGGTTGGAGAAGGCGAGACGTTTGGGCCGGCGACGTGGTAATCAGTCGGTTGAAAGCATGCTTTGCATTGCAACGGAGGTGCCATGGTCAACTGGCAGATAATCTGAGAGAATATGTATGGGGCCCGAACTATTTAGACTGAGAGTCTTCAAGGTCTTGGCCATTTTAAATAATAATTAAGGCCAAAGACATGCTGGTTTTCACCGGGCCCCGCCTGTTCATGGGAGCCCTGAAATGTTGGACTGACGCATGTGTTTGACCCAAATCAAATGCCGCCACTGATTTAAAATTGATATGCTATTGGAAAAAGTATTCGTCATTATGACCAACGTAGCTAGACTCCACGTTGCCTAACAAAGTAAGTGAGAGACTTTTGACATGTTTTTGGCCAACACCAAAGAATGGAATAGTTCGTCACCATCATAAGCCTACAATTCTCTAGGCCATGCCTCATTTTCTTCGCCATCAATGATTGCCCAGGTGACTCATATCCTCGTCCGATCCAATCTCCCTTTCGTTGAGACGGCTCAGGGGCTCGGCCTCCCGGTGTATCACGAATTTCGTCCCAATATATTGCGCCCAGTCGTTATATTTGATTTCATAAAAGCTATCCCATGGGTATCTCTCAGTTTTGCCCCAACGCTCTCGTGTGTTTGTGTGACAAGCTTCAAACCTCGTCGCCCGTGATACCCCTATTCTCCTCTCTTTTGTAAAGTCATTCTTGATATCTCACATATTGGAAACATCATGTGATGGTAACGGCAGAGCCCCGTATCTTCAAGTTAATGATGACAGCCACGCGACGCTGCCCGGCGGCGGTCAAGTCATGCCACCGCCGATGACCCTCCTTGCTGCGTTTGACAGATACTGCTGAATGACATCGCTGTCACAGTTGCCGTGCATCAAGACCTCATTCTTCAGCTCGAGCACCTCGTTCTGCAGGCTCGATGCCTGCGCCGACAGCTTCCGGTGCTTCGATTCCGTCTCCCTCTCCATCGTCTCCAGCTCTGTCGCGGCGGCTTTTGCCTTGGCCCGGCATTTCGTGGCTGCCGTGCGGTTGCGTGCTCGATGATCCGAATTAGACTGTAGCGGTGGAGCTGGCGAGCACGCTCTGCTAACGTTGCCGCTCGGGAGGTCGTCGTGGTCTGCTTCGCTGTCCGGCTCGTCGTCGGGAATGGTGATTGTGTTGTCGTTCAGCCACCGTGTCTGCTCCGAGGCATTTGGACCCATGTCCATCGTGGTATGATAGCTTTCTTCGGTCTTCTGTGCTCCAGCCGGATGTTTCCTCTTCTTGTTTGGCGCCATCTCTGGCCAAGGTTCAAACCGCGTGTCTAGGTGACTGGGGTCGACCGTAGTGCTCATGTCGTTCGTAGGATGTTGTCGGCTCCTCTTGCCATTGTTATTCCCCGCGCTTGTCGATCCTTTGCCATTCGCTGATTGTTTTGTGCTGCCACTGTCCTGTCCTGAGGTTGCTGTTGTTCTTTGCATTGAAGACGTCCCACTGGGGGGCCATATCGTGGTTACCAGTGGGTCAAAGCTGCTCATGCCTGACATGGTTGGTATAGATGTCGGTGCTTCTGTTATCGGCGCCGAGTTTGAAGGGACTTGTGGCTTTGAGTTGTCAATGTCACTGCTGCTCATGGTTGTCTGGGACGCAGGCTGTTCACCAGGACATGCAAGGCTTGGATCGATCGGAGTCATATCCCCGTCCTTCAAGTCGATGACGCTCGGGCCGGATGGACAATCTTCATTATCCTGGCGGCATCGAAGCAGGATATTGGCCTTGTGGTCCCTTGATCTTGGCGCGCACTTCCCGCTGAGGGGTAAGGGGGTATCTTGATCCCGGTGCATGAGATGGCCCTAATCTTTCCGTCTTGATAGCTTGAAAGCTTCGCTGGTTGCTCGCCTGCTCGTCTCTTCCTTGCAAACTATAGATAGCGTCCGACTAGGGTACAACGTTCGTCAATGGCTGGGATAGTTTGTACTTTGTCTTAATCTTGAATTATTTTGTGTGACGTGAAGGAGTGGGTTGAATTTCAAATCATGTTCCTGAGCAAACCAGCCAGCATGTTCCTGGTGGGATAAGTGCTCTCTTTTGGAACAATCTTGCCATGGAAGTCGCGCAATGAGACAGTAATGGATCCTGGTCGATGACACCAGTGCCGTCTGTGACAAATCGTACGGGAGTGAACGGAGTGAGTTCCCGGAGCCCTTCCATCTGAGCCACTCGGAGGGCTCAACGGGCGGATAACCGAAAGGGTGGGGAGCAAGATATGCGGGCAACGTGCCAACTATGGAGAGAAATGTGGGAAGAACTGGGCGGCCACGAAGACGTGCGCATCGTCGATCGCAAGTACCGGGGGGCCGGAAGTCGAGGTCGTCAGGGACAGCAACGTGGGCTGTTGTTAGCCGGGGGCCGAGACGATCTAGGCGTTTGCATTCATCTTCATGGTATAACATCCCACACAATCTCCCCTCTACTAACTCTGTCACAATATTCTAAGCATCTGGACGGGAAGGATGTCGTGAGTAGATGTGTGGTTGAACACCTGTTGTGAGATGGTGGTTTCATAAGACTTGAAGAAATCAAGTAGAAGTACCTAGGTAAGTACACCCAATACCACTTCCCCTGTCAGCCTGTCAGTGCCAGTACATTTGCTAGTGTCGAGATTCTCTGGCAACGATTAAGCTCAGGGACCAAAGTTTGCGCTAACAAAGGTTCAGGGTATAGGCATGTAATTGTCAGTGGAGTCAGATATACGAATTTCTACGTACACTCTGGAGTCAGATCATCCTCACCTGCGCATACCCAGATCCCGAGCCATCTCCAACACCCAGACAGGGGTTGTTCTATAATCTCAGCTACACTTCTACGTATTTACCTGATATGCAGGTGAAAGTGAAAACGGTGAGCCAGGTATTCCCAGGGTTCCTGGCCTAAGAATTCCATCGTCTGGAAAATTCTCCTGCCAACAATATAAACATTCTCACCAAACGTGTGCGTGGTTTTGTCTTTGTTTTTCTTCTGACGTATCCAACCCAGCAAACAATCAATTCTCGGGCCTATCCAGTCCCAGAGTCACCAAGGCGCTGCAAATCTAACTCTGTTAAGAGCATATGAAGAATTCCCACACCGACTGAGCGACGATAGCCTACTGGGCTCCTTTCAAACCAGGGACACTCCATCATATCTGGTCAAATGCGCAGGCGGACGTTGACGAGCGATGCCGTTGCATGCAACGGTCGTGGGTAACATGCGATGGGGCCCGCAGTAGCTTGCATTATCGCTGCGTCCAGATGTCTCCCCATGTCATTGTTAGCCAGTGGAACCTGGCCCGTCCAACGGGTAGGCCATACTCGGCAGTCATACCGTATCATTTTCACGTGCTCGCCCTCCTACGTGCATATATAGCTGCAGATCTATCACCAATCTTGTTACAACGTGGACGACTGGATGGTGTCCTCATCTCGCGTCCCTCAAATCGCAGAATTTGCCGAAGTAATCATCGTATGCTTCTCAAACATTTGAATCAAGGGTTAACACCATCTTTTTCTGAGGGTTGCACCCCCACTCGCAGTATACCCATTCGTACGATCGAGAAGAAGACGCTCCTCGTAGGTTGATCGGATTTCTCCAAGTATTTCAGAACAGCTGTATCTCAGTGTGCATGCAATAAAAGTGGAGAATTAGAGGGAAATGTGCGAAAACGTGGCACGTCTAGTGTACATGAGAAACAAGAATTCTTCAACGGTCTTGTTACCGGATTCGGCAACCTGCTGTGAAGGATTCTGCTACGAAGGACTTGGTCCACGCTCTGCCTTGTGTCGATCTTAGGCTGTGCTGAGTTCTTACTACATAAATAAGTCCGATAGTGGCTTGACGGCTGTGCTTTGAAGGATGATGTGCTGTTATGTTTCTCTTGACACGCGCCACAGCTTATAAAGGCTGCATCTCCTGTCCCGAGGCGAGGTCAATTGAAGAAGTGAAAATGTACGAAAGATCGGGTTACGATAATACTGCGATATAAGCGATTGCATGACCCTATTCGAAATCTGGAGGATCAATATATGTACATTAGTTTCATATTGATCAGAGCGACAATTGGGTCAAATTGACTTGTTAATTGATTGTGGCAGTTCAAAGTGATTGCCGTAACATGTGTGGGGGGTGCTTGTGATATAAATATTTACTTCAGTGGGCAGGGCAAGTGGTTTCCACCTGGGCAATGATGACGGCCAGCACCCTGACTGCCTGACGGGTACTTAAGTCGTTTTGGGCGCCTATATGCCAAACTGACTGCTGTGGCGCATGGATACCCTTAGTACAGCCAGAGGCTGAGTCCGATTGACCCACCAAGGGGGAATCCTTCAGACCCGTTCAAGCAAGGCAACAGCCAGCGTACCTTCGGTAATTATCTAAGTAATGTGTGAGGTGTTGCTGACTTGGTTGCACAGAACAGGATATATATTCCTCGCCATCAGACACCTGGACATTTTCATGTTATGCAGTAAGCCGGTCAATTTATCATTGAACAAATCACTTAGTACCTTCAGTAAACATTTGAACATTTAAAGATGCCTCAATACAACAGCCAAACGACCATAAACTCGACAGTCTTGCTACGTCGCATAACTGTTTTCAGCTTCCCTCCGGCTTTCATCATGCTTCTCATTCATGGTATATCGAGCGGCAATGCCTTCCCCGCCCTTGGTATCCTCCCCCATGCGGCCTCGGTCGTCTTTGGTACCTTGCTCCTATTTCGCGAGACCGTCGCCTCGTTCGGCTCTTCAGTCCAGGCGCTCTCGGCATACAACGTCTTTTGTGCCGATATTGCCCTGACTATCTGGTACTTTGGCTTCCTCATTCCAACCTGGCTGCTATTAGACAACACATGGGATGTTATGATCATCCTGGGCACTTATGGGTCGGTATTCATGATGGTGAACTTGTGAGTACAGTCCTGTTCAAGATAACCGATGATATTGTTTGCTCAAGCTAACGACTATCCACAGCGCCATCCATTTCTACTTTGCTGCGGCCGAGGCGTTGCATATTGTTACTTCTCGCCAGAGCCCATTCAAATCCCTGGCGGCGGAATACACCCCTCTCAACGGGGATTATGAGGATGATCTGGGAGTTATCGAGGAGGGTAACTAGTGGAGTGGTAGTCTGAAATTGGTGAGAGGAAGGAACATGGCCTTTGCCACAAGTTGTCTATGATAGTTGAGAGTTAAGGCTATAGCTAGATTGATAATATTGGTACTGCAACCCGGTAATTAGATGCCGTTTTGCAAGATGAGTTTTCTCCCTGTCGATTCCTAAAAAAATCTCGAAAGCTCATTCTCACATCAGGGGGCCATACCTCGTCTCTGGTGTGAATTCCATTGGATACAACGTTCAATTGTGTAAGGTTTGACCTTGATAAGATGGGAAATGATTTCGAGTTTTTGTACGCCCTTCAAGGACTTGAGGGTGGCCGTTGTATGATACATGCATACCCCAGTAGGTAGGTTTCCAGCCCGGGATATATCCCCCCAATGTACATTGAATATAATCTAGGGTATTCTAGAGACTCCAATAAGGCTTTTATCATCTGCTTGAAGCATTACGTACATGTAGTTCGAATATCAAAAATTAGTCCTAGTTACGTTATCAAGAGATCTCGCGTACCTGCCCGTGTCCAGGACTATAGGGCGGCATCATTGCAACTTGACCCGAGCAAACGGTCAGGCCAGAAGTGATAAAGAGGTTCAAACCTACATTGATGAACACAGTCAATGCACTTATCTAAGTACCAGTTATCAGGTATCTAGGCTTAGCTTGAGTGCCCCTCCAATTGGACATCCTCAACCTCTCCAACTACATGTGCACTACAAGGAAATACCATACAGAGGATACCTGGGATCCACGGGTATAGCAATCTCGAGGCAACCTCTTGCCAGGGTTGGTTCAACTAGCCAGGTACACATTCGCCCTGCCTTTGGAGCCACGTCTGATCTTTCTGCAAAACAACCTTCTACTCACATCCTCAGGACAGGCAACATTGAGCTTCATCCTAACCCTCTACAGTATCTAAATCCACTACACTCTCTCGAGCATAGGCTTCTTAAAACTATCCTCTAGCAACTTTGCGCTGAGAATTTCTCAACGAACAGCTCCCATACCATCGCGACTTGGCGCACCTCAACTCCTGATGCTTCCTTCGCTAGTCTCGACCAAGTATGGTCGATACAAAGTCAACCAAGATGACCTCGCAACCTACCTCGCAGTGACAGGCACCTTGTGTGGGGCCCCAAGAAGCTTGACCAAGTCTGGTGGCTGCTCTTCTGGCATCAAGTCAACGAGGCTCAAGGGCAAAGATCGCAAACTAGCCAAACGACAAGCTGCTGATGCGTTCATTGACGCGACGACGCGTCAGAGGGCCCCCAAGCTCGAGCTTGACAGCTACGTACCCCTTGCTGAGATTATTGCCAAATCTACCAGCATCCATTCACGAGTCCCTCGCTGGGTCATCAGCATCATCGACAAGATTATTCAGGATCGCCAGGACTGCTTTCAGCATATCAATGGTGAGGACGTGGCTACGTTTCTCTCCAAGGGGCAGTATGATGGCCATATTCATCCCATCAATGTTTTGGAGAAAGTTCGAGCGATTCTTTTCCGGAAATATGAGAAGCAGGTCGCCATTGCTCAGCAGAAGACTCAGCCCAAGACTCTAGTCAAGCGAGTTGTGGGTGAGATCTCGGGAAACGCCTTCGCCAAGCTGAAGATCGACTCACCTGACGAATCGCCCTCATTGACTGGTGTTTCGGACGCCCAGACTGAGGAAGCAGACGCTCGTGACCAAGCTCAGGCCGACGCTTGGAGGAAGTCTCTTGGTCAGTCTCGTCAACGCCACCGGTTCCTAATCTACCTTTGCAAGTGTTCACACGCTGACGAAAACTGGCGCAGGTTCTTCCCAAGTGTTTTCGGCCTACCCCGAAGCGAGCCATGAGGAGGCACTTGTAGCCCTCGGATCCCTACGAAAGGACATGATCTCGATGAGAGAGGTGGTTCACGAGGCTTGGTATGCTTACAAGTTAGGCAATGTTGACCTAGCTTCTGCTGCCGTCACGACCAACACCGCCATAGATCTCGCTCGATCCCTAGAAAGCCAGGCCCGGCCCGTCATCGAATCTTACATGCGAACTCTCGACGCCAAGGAGATCGAGCTTCCTGTGTACTTCTATTCCCTGGGAGAATGGGTCCGGGACATCAACGGAAAGACCTGCGGGACGAACATTTACGCTGGGCTACTGGGCTGTGACCCTCCTGACCAGGCCGAGCTGCCTGCCGAGCTCAAGGCGGTGGATACGGAAAATGCGCAGGACATCGACTTGATCACCTTTCGCTGGGCTTACAAACTGGTCCAGATGTACTGCATGGAGTTCTTCAGCAAGACCAAGAAGTTCCAGACTGGTCCAGACTATGGGCCAAGACGTTGGGGCAAGGGAGAGCGCCCAGACGACGCAAAGCTGCTCGAGGTTACCCGTTCGTGCTGCGGGAGGGACATCCAATGGCTCTATGACCTATCGTGGCTTGGAAACTACGGTTACGGTCCGGTCTTCCCCGTTCTGGACGAAGTGTCCCGGAGTTTCCGCGTCATGCATGAGGAGATCGACCTCAAGCTGTGGGCCGTCTTTGGCGTCCAGATGTTCCACGAGATCAACCTCATCCTTGCTCCTGAGGAGCAGGTAGAGGCGCTTCAAAAAGTGGGCAAGTACCTGCGTGACGGCTTTGAAATGTTTCGGGGTGCCGAAAAGTCCTACTTCGACATCTACCATGGCAGGTGTGACATGGGGAGGACTTATCTTGGCGACAAAGACTCACCTTTGCAGAGAGCCAAAGTGGGGAAGACCATGCTCACTTGCCTGTTCCCCTCACGTGTTGACCAAGCAATTGAGAATGCAGGGCACGTTCAGTATCCAAATTTGGACGAGGCCTACCTCATGAGCCAACATCCAATTCTCTGCGGCATCCTCCTCCACACGGGCCGCCTGGTGATGCAGGATTGGGGTATTGCTGTGGAGAAGGCTACGAGGTCCATCTTGAAGATGGCCCATTTCTACAACGCGTGCTGTTGCGAAAACTTGCTCAACAAGAGCTGGCTGGACCTTGAGTATTGCGCGAGTAAACTGCAGGGTCCGAACCTCTTCATGGACAGCAAGGGGCCAGACAAGGGGGAAAACTGTGGCAAGGCATACTTGCTCGCCGCCGGGGCTGTGTCTTTGACCTATGCTGCGCCGGATTGCCGGGACGACCCACGAAACGGACGTCGCAACGCCCGGGGGGATAAGGGTGTCAAAGGGCGCAAGAACAACCGGGGAAAAACCCTTCAAAAACTGGGAAAGGTCTCTCTGATGTTTGAGGACCGTTTCTGTCATTCTGGAGAGCGCTATGATATCAACGAGGACGACGTCAGGGCCATTGCTGAACATGCAGCCGTCTACAGGTGCGATAACAAGAACGAGAACCGTGGCAAACCCCAATCCAAAACCGGCCGCTCTGCCGCAAAGAAGCCCACCGCGCTCGACGAGATCCTCCGCAATCTCTGTCATGGCCTTGACTACGAAGTCCCCATGATCTCCTTCCCGTACATCACCCTCAACGCCGACTGCTCCCGGGTTCTCTGGGACTTTGAGACGCAAGTGCAGTCGAGGCACCATCTTTTGGCTGACCTAGATGCTGCACATCTCAGTCTCGGGCAAATAGCTGTGGCCTTCCTCATTGACCACGGCTCCAAGATGTCGATACCCGCCGAGTGTATCAACAAGCACACCAAAGAAAACGCCAACGGCGGTAACGATGGGATGGATGCGATCTCGTGGGTATTCTCTAAAATGCCTAAGCGGATGAGAACCAGTTACCCCGAGGAAGTCCATGAATTTTTTCGAAAGAATCCGAGCAAAACGAACGAGACGGCCAAGGAAACGGGACATCGGCTTGCCAAGTGCGTGAACTGCGTTCATTGCGGTGGTCCTTCACATTTAGAGATGGAGGACGCTGGTAGGAAGCAGGATGGCCACCCCACAATGCTTCCCGACAATGTGAGAGAGGTTCTCATCCAAGTTCCCGTGCAGACGAAAGCAACGGACGGGGGAGAGATGCCCGTGGCGCACGACGTCGATGAGGCCAGGCCAAGGCTCAATATCGTTTACCAGACGCACTACGAGCGTTATGACTGATTGAGCGTGAGACTCTCGGTTTGTTGTGATCTTATGCAGTCTTTGGTTTCCCCCGATGGTTTGGAGCTGTATCAACAGCTGCTGGCCTTCCAAATCTATGGACCTTCGGGTGACTCTGGACTGCTCGAACAGGTGGCCTTGCGAGATCAATCTGAGACCTTTTGTATCATCTTCTGTATGCTCTTCTACACACTTTTTGTATCATGATATGTATCCTGCTTAATGTCCTGAAGACAACTCAACAGGATATGTCTCCAAGCTGCCTCGGACAAGACATTGCCTGTTGCTCGAGACGCTTTGGCTTTCACATTTCACTTATCCATCCCCCCCCCCCCAA
>LKEA01000009.1:550429-605850 GCA_003795315.1 Cytospora schulzeri | reverse complement strand
CAGCAACGACACAGATTATGTCCCACGAGTAATTGTTTGGAAAAGCTGAAATATCATATTCGTTCAGGGCATCTCCTCGACTCCCTGCTCTCGCTCTCGGTACATGGCCGTGGTCGATGACGCTTGTTCCGTCCTGTGTCCATAGCTATGATATCTATTTTCTATGAGTCGTACGCTTAGGTATCCAACTCGTCTTCATGTTGGTTCTAGGCGCTCGAACTAGCCACTTATAGCAGGTCGAATATTGAGAGTGGAGGCGTTTGAGTATACGAAGTGAAGCACTAAATTGAAATTGTGGGCCAGTTGATGATGAGGAGAACAGAATCCCAGTAGGTGATACTGCATCAAGAATTTCCCTATAAGCACGTAATTCCACCGCTGCTTCTTCCGCTACCACACTAGGTAGGGGCACGTTCAGCTCCGTTCCCAATCAGTCCATGGAGGGAAGGTCGATGTAACCTTATCGATCGTGACCACATCACCACCAATCGCCGGCGCTTAACTTGGCATTCTCCAGTACACTTAAGTACCCAGGTCCCCACAGGCCTTGATTGTATATTTCGTCATCCTATCGGGGATATTTAGAAACTCGATTCGGTGGTATTGTGGAACAAGAGAAGACACTGTCTAGGAGACCTTCCTGATTCTCGTGTTTAGTCCTAGAATAAGGGAACGTATCATTCAATGTTCCGTTCCACCTCTGATCCTCTCGGTGAGCACGCATACATGTGTCACGAGGGCTGCAAGCCACATCACTACCCTAGGGTATCGACGAAGCCTGTTTTCGTGCCATGGCTTTCTCCTCACCTCCTCACCATCCACAGTATAGTTATTGGAGGAAATAGGAAGGTCCATTGCCCCAACAACACGTGCTACCACAAGGCACTCCTTTACAGGATCTCTATCTTACCGCGTCCCTTTCCGATTGGCTCGGCTGTATTTGAGACGTCTATACGACCATGTTCTCTCTTGTCTACTTACTAAGGCTATTGCGATATTTTACTACACCTCTGCTAGATACTTCCCCTTTCAGTAACATTTGCGCAGCAAGCAAGTATATGTAGTTGAATCTGAGCTCCACCGATGTTAGCATTAGCAGTGAAGAGGGAACCATAGGTGTGAGAGAATACGGTACTCATGTTGGTGACGATGGTAATGAAGGTAGACCAGCCTCCAAAGGACCCCATCTGTTTCGTCACACGGCATCCTTCCGGGTTCTCGGGCTAATGCAGACGCGCCATATGCATAATTCTCGTACACGACCTCGGCATGAACATGGAGTGAATGATGATAAAAGGATGGGCTACACGGGCTTCACGAAATATTAGTTGTCCTCCATCGATGGCCTTTTAAGCTTCTCGTCAAGGTTATCGCGCATCTATGTCTTCACGACTGAGCCTCGAACGTGCTCTGGGCCTTGTTGCCTCGGGCTTCTTTTCCCTCGTCGCCGCCGGGCCTTGTGACATATACTCATCAGGTGGCACCCCCTGTGTTGCCGCACACAGTAAGTTATCCGCGAGCATATCTCTTCGCTATTCGCCTATACTCCTGAGTTGCGCAGCAACATAGTCTTAGGGGTAGTAAATTCAACGCTGCTGGGTCTTTATCACAGATCATGAGTTCGCATTGATCGATTTGTAACTGACTTTCGATGACGGATAGGTACCACTCGCGCCCTGTACGATGATTACTCTGGCGAACTCTACCAGGTGCAACGCGGCTCCGACAGCACCACAACCGATATTTCGCCGCTGACGGCCGGCGGTGTCGCCGATGCCGCGGCCCAAGACACGTTCTGCGCCGACACTACCTGTGTCATCACCATCATTTACGACCAGTCTGGCAATGGTAACCACCTCACCCAGGCTCCCCCTGGCGGCTTCGACGGCCCGCAAAGTGATGGCTACGACAACCTGGCCAGCGCGATAGGCGCACCGGTCACGCTGAATGGTCAAAAGGCGTATGGCGTCTTCATCGAGCCGCATACCGGCTACCGCAACGACGAGACCAATGGCATAGCTACGGCTGATGTTTCTGAGGGCATGTATGCGGTTCTTGATGGAACCCACTACAACGATCAGTGCTGTTTCGACTACGGCAATGCCGAGACTAGCAATACCGATACTGGAGCTCGCCACATGGAGGCTATCTACTTTGGTACTTGCACCAGCTGGGGCTATGGTGCCGGCGATGGTCCTTGGATTATGGCCGACCTCGAGAACAACTTGTTCTCCGGCTACGACACTGGCGAGAATGACGACGACCCGACCATCTCCGACCGGTTCATTACTGCCATTGTCAAGGGGGGAGCAGACGAGTGGGCCCTCCGTGGCGGTAACGCTGCGTCCGGCTCGCTGTCAACGTACTATAGCGGCGTGCGCCCTTCTGGCTACGACCCGATGCTCAAAGAAGGCGCCATTATCCTCGGCATCGGCGGTGATAACAGCAACGGCGCCCAGGGCACCTTTTACGAGGGCGCCATGATCTCGGGCTACCCGTCTGATGACACCGAAGCCTCGGTGCAGGCGAATATTGTAGCCGCCAAATATGCTACTACTTCGTTGACCGATGGCGCGGCTCTCACTGTCGGCTCTTCCATCTCGTTCCAGGCCACTACGCCCGGATATACGACACGTTACATTGCACACGACGACGATACAGTCAACACCCAAGAAGTCACGTCGTCCAGCAACACCACGCTCAAACAGGCGGCCAGCTGGACAGTCGTCACCGGCCTGGCCAACAGCGCTTGCTTCTCGTTCGAGTCCGTCGACACTCCGGGCAGCTACATACGGCACTATGACTACGAGCTCTACCTCAATGCCGACGACGGCACCAAGGGTTTCTCCGAGGACGCTACCTTCTGCCCGCAGTCCGGCCTCGAGGGTGACGGCACCTCGATCCGGTCCTGGAGCTATCCCACCCGCTACTTCCGCCACTATTCCAACGTGCTGTACGCTGCGAGCAACGGGGGCCCCGAGACGTTCGACGCTACCTCTGAGTTCAACTATGACGTGACCTGGAATATCACCACCGGCTTCGCTTCTTGAGTCCGGTAAGGAATGTGCGACTTTATGCATATACGATATCGCTTGTATAGGTATAGTGTGCGATCAACTTCAGTACGATTATGTACCCATACATGTACGGATATATACGAGTGATGACAAATACTTCATACACACATAGTACAATTAAGCCATTTTCAACCACTGCCGTCTGAGAGAGGAGGGCATCCTCCACTAAGAGTTTGAGCCCACGTCTATCAGGTACCGTTCACTCCGCCGCCGCAGTTCAGGGCCATACCTGGCTACGATGTCCTTCCCAGTATCTAAGACCAGGCCTGCTAAAAGTTCTGGCCAAAAACCAGACGCGCACGTAGAAAAGACCCTCGGGCATGTACTAATTATGGCGGCAAGGTTTGGTGGCGAAGAGATTGATTGGTGGGCAGTGTGCAGCGTCTGAAACGCGCCTAATTGGGCGGTTGGCTGCCCAAGGTGTGGATACTTGGGTGCGTATATTTTTGTCGGAGGTCGACCCATGCAAGATCCATTCAAGTACCCGGTCGCTAACCTTTCCTTTGTGTCTCCTCGTTCTGTGCCACTTGTCGGGCGCTGTCCTTGGTTGTTCTATTGGTTGGGGTGTGTTTGTTTCAAACACCATGGCAGTGCAGCGCTTCACTTTGACAAAGACGACCTCATGTCTCAAAGAGACGCCTGCTAACCCTGCTAAGGTCTCATTATACATTCCAAGGTTGTATGTACTAAGTATGTATGTATATAGATAGCATCTTTGATGCCGCTGGGCGACAATGAAAACAACATTGAAACCCCCCTCCCCTTTCTAGTATTTTTTTCTTTCTTTTTCTGTTTGACATTTTGATCATTATATTCTGCTGAATAAAACTTCAAGTTGTCGTATTTTCGTTCTTTTCTTCCTTCTTCGGACAACACGGATCCATTTAATATGAATTCATCATTTACACACGCTGGAGCTGGGCTCCCCGAGAATGACTGGCAGTCACGGACCTCCAGCCAAGAGCCTTATTACCAAGAAAAGCAGTCGCCCGAACAAAAGCCGAGGCCATCAAAACGAAGACTATGGAGGCTGTTCCGACTAGGCATTGCTCTAATACTCACTATCACCGGACTCGTTTTGAACCTCGTTATTCTGGTCGACGCTGGCGGCGACCTTTCTCTGTTGACTGTAAGTGATGGATGTCGATCAATCCGAACTATCAATCTTGAACGACACCCTGTTTGTGCTCATGGCTGACATGATACATAGATTGACATGAGCAACTTCGCCCAATGGGATCCACCAACCATCACCCTCGTCCACAACTCCACAGACCCCTCAAAGACTCGTCGGGGCTTAGGGTCGTGGGCGAGCGATGTGGCGAGTGCCGCCGGAAGCGCAGAGGACTCAGTCGAGAGCGCCGTTTCGGGTGCTGCAGACGCGGCCGAGAGTGCGGCCGGGAGCGCCGTTACTGCTGTTGGGTCGGCCGTTTCAGCAGCCGAGACCGCCGCGGTGGCCGAGGCGGACAAGATCATCGACGACATTGGAGATGGCCTGGAAGAGCTCGAAAACGCTGTGACGGGCCTCATGGACAAGGTGCTAGACACTATCCAGGACAAGCTTAACGAATGGCTTCAGGATGTCGCCAGTTCACTCGACGACCTTACCATCCCCAAGAAGTTATCAGTCCACATGACGACCTACTGTGTCTCCAACAGTTCGGACTCCTCGAACTCATCGAACTCCACCAGCAACGAGACCACGACTTCGGCGCCATCGTGTAATGGACTCTTCTCCCTTGGTAGGTGATCCTCTCACATCTCATGGCTTCATGTTCGCCAATACTAATCTTTTCTTCCAGGTGGAGACGATTCCTTCAATTCAACCACCAACAACGGCACAGTATTCGGCTTCCAGCCCGGAAGCGTCCTCTCCAAAGCCCTCGGTGTCTTCTTCGTACCCGAGAGTGCACGGGAAGACATCCGAGAGCCAGTCGACAGCGCCGCCAACGAGGTCGAGAAGCTAGTACACGAGGCCGGGAACGACATCTCCAGCTGGACCCGCAATATTCTGTTCGGGCCCATCGTGGCCGTCTTCATCATCGCCTGTGTCTTCACCGGTATCCTCCTGCTGATGCTCCTTGCGGCCGGTGTCTTCAGTCTGCGCACCGGCGAGTCACTTCCGCCGATGGTCTATTCGCTGTGCGGCACCCTCGGTGCTTTGGCCGCCTTCTTCCTTTTGCTGGGCAGCGTCATAGTGACCGTGATTGGCCTTGTCGCCTGGGTCGTGGGTAAGGCCCTTGACGTGGTTGATATCTCTGTGTCTTCCAGCTCCGAGCTCAAGTGGTTATCATGGGCGGCCTGCGTCATCATGGTGGTGGTAGCTGGCTGCTTGAAGGTGGAAGAGTTCGTGGCTGATTGCCTTGTTTGGTGGAGGTTCTTGCGCAGTATCCTGCGGGCGCGGAAGAACAAGGACGAATTTAGAGAAGTGATCAGGAAGGCTTAGAAGGAGCTAAGCGTTGATCGCACCAAGCCTGCACTAGACTTCTTGAACTTTATACGTTGTAATGAATCGAGTTTGTTCTCTATAATCATACCGAGATAAGTGTGACCGTCTCCCTCAATATGGTATGTGTTGGTGTGGGAGGGGGGGCAGGGATGGATGGGCTGACAACCGGAAACTCTGACAATCCAGACGAGTCTCATCCTCAAGACTCAAGAGCCTTGTACAATCAAAAGAAGAGCTGTCTGGGGCCACGAGCCAGCTTTTCACTCCCCTCAGAAGAGACCTAAGAGAGATGTGGACCAAAAAGGGCGTCTGAGTGTGCCTTGAGGATGTGCCATATCACACAGTAGATTGATTAGACGCCAGCCCACGTCGGCGCATGATACATATGTAAAACGGGAACAAACAGGTGTCCAAGGTATCAGACGGCCAATGATGTTATGTATGAGTACAGCATGAAGCGCCTCCAAGGTTGTGGTCTGATTGTTTGCCGGCTGGGAGCGACAATCAGGGAGGGGGCTGTGGACATGTACGGCTCAACGGCATCAACAGGCGGAACATGTCGGATTTACATACATGAACCGTGCAACACATCTCTGGTACAGCCGTAGGCGTATCAGGACATAAAGTGGGTTCTGTGTCCCCGGACATGCGCGGTCAGCATGAATCGATAGCACGGAGAACGCGTTCTCTTGCTACCACTTTCGCAGCAGCGATCCAAAGACTCGTCTTACTGCAGTAGATCTGTAACTATTGTCCTTTCTCATGCAGGAATCACTGCATTTCCAAACATGATATAGCGAGGTCTCACCCTCAAACGAATCTAAAGTCCACTTGCATGTGGTCAATCCACGCCACCCCCCTGAGTCCCACTTGTCCACCAGGCGACTCCACCCAGCTGTCATCACAATATAATTTTACTCTTTGAACATGATTCATACAACAAGGGTGCCGTGGCAGAGTGGTCTAATGCGATAGACTAGAAATCTATTCTCTTCGGAGGCGTCTGTTCGAATCAGGCCGGCATCGAATTCTTTTGTTTTTGTCGTTCAGACCATATCTACCCTAGGGTACTCAAGTAATATTAGGACTTCTCAAAGGAGACTGGTTACAGTACTTCTAACTTTTGACTCACAAGTCCTTTTGTTCCTGCTCATGCTGTATTCTATTGTTTTGTTTCTGCATAGAGTATATCTTCCCGCTCACTGTTTCCCGGTTCCCTTTCTTTGATCTCTCGCCGTAGCTTTCCAGGAAACTCAATGGTGGCATGTGGAGGACGAGACAAGACCTAGAGGTATATGACGAGTACCTTGAAAGCATTAATATGTTAGCACACAGTGCTATGGGAACGTGCATGTGGCGCGGAGAATGAGTTCCAAGATGTGAGCTCAGCCCTGGGTATCAGCGGCCTTCCCTTTAAATCCGTTGCTCAAGCTTGAGTACTTCGTTTGGTTGCATCTGCGCGGCACCAGACATGCGCATATAGGCTTCCCAGACATTGGAGAGTTGAACTTGCTGGCCGTGTTCAAGGCAGGATATTCTGAAAGGTCGCCCCCAAGGACCTCACCAGAACCACCGTTGAAGCCACCAACTTTTACCTGTGACCAAAATAGCCAATGGGGCAACGTTTCTATCCTCTGCATCAGCCTGCGTTGAAATCAAGATGCGGTTCTCTGCATGTGGGCTGCCACTTTCTAGTTACAAGCCTGGTGGCGCATCTGGGTCCGCCTTCTTCATAAGGATGGAAGAACATCGCCGTCAGGTTCCAGAGCGGGGGAAACGTGGCCCATGAGTCCGGTCAATAGATACGTGAATTTTCACCAAGGATTCTTTGGCATGGCCCTCATCATATGAGTTTGGAGGCAGCTGTGTGAATGTCGGAGCCTGGGAGTGCTCATATGATCGTTAACGACATCTGGATCTACATATCCCACCCAAACCTCCAGTTTCCTCGAATTTCCAGAGGCCTATGTCCTAGCACTTGAGTCTCTTCTGACCTGGTAAAAGAAGGTTGAAGGCCCGAGTCAAAGACCAGTGTTTGACCATGAATGCTTTTAGCGGTGGATATAGTATTGTTTGGCATGCTCAATTATATTGGCGGCGTGTGGAAACAGTTCAGGGATCACTCTCAAGGAGACAGAGGCGTGCAATTTGACCCTTGACGGTAGAAACATATGAGAATATTTTCAAGTAATTAGTAGGTATTGTAACGCTACTAGGCCACTAGGTAATAAATAATGCTATATTCCTTGCGCTCAGATCGACCTTGCGATGAGACTGAGACCTCACAGTTCCCAGGCTTACTTATATATAACAGCTTCCCGTGTATGTCTACATTCCTCGATATCACCCAATCTTTCTCTCCAATTAGGAGCGACTTCCGCATATAATTAGCTATATCGATTGTCCTGAATCTGACGAGCTGCAACTGACCTCGTATCTCGGCCCTCAGGTTTGCAAGCAGTTGGCAAGCATGATGAATGGCAAGATAGCTTAGTAGCTCAATGTCTTCCCTACAAAGTTGAGGTCCTGCTCACATATAGACTACATAACGTTTTCCTAGTTGAAATGCAATTGCTTTGACCTGGGCGACATGGGCTCACCAGGACGTCCTACCACAAGGGCTCACGATATCCAGTAGCCTCATGCAATGATGTTAAATACACGCAGAGTAGGCTTCGGCGTAAGGTTGTATAGTGCCAGCTGGCCTCTCCGTATCTAGGTGGTATGTACCCATAAACACAAACCTATTCATCAGCTTGCAGCTCAATGCAAGATATCTGACTTCACTACGAGAAAGTTGTATATGTGCAGTCCCTTGGTCGACTGAAATTCCCGCGGCCCAGAAAGCCCATGGCCATACATTCAACACTATAAATTTCGGTCCTTAAATGCGGACAGTAGCTTGCTCAGTCCGGGGGACCGTCGCAAATGTCACTAATTCCTTCACGTGGGATAGTTGTATTCGATAACCCCTGGTGACATCCAACAACCCTGGAAGCGAGCTGAAACATCAACACATGGACCCAAAGCCTAACCGTGCCTATGCTGATTATGGGTATGTCTGCCTATCTTGGCGCCGAGCTTTCTATCCTGCCAGCATCCAATGATGAGCATATCTTCCACGGCAGGGAAGAACTGACGAAGCTCGGCAACATAGCCAGCGTTGCCGTGTACGCAGTCGTCCTGGACCTCGCCTAAGTCATTGGCATGGTTTCCTGCCTGGAAGCTCTCGAGCTACAGATGTCAGCAACCTTATGGAACAACCTCGTGGTCATGACGGCTTCGTCGACGCCGATGGGCAGACCAAAGGAAAGCTAGTCTGCGACAACGTCTGGCCCCACAGGTGCCATGTGCGCCGACCAAACATTCACCCTCACAATCACGGCGAGCTCTCACCCGGGTGGGAACCCCGTTACAAAGTCTGATCAGCGCGGTCCGCGCCGCGTACGGTCCCCTATTCACCCTGGGGCATATCAATGGGAGCGTGTAAGGGCGCGCGCGTGTGTGTATGAGACGATAGAGAAGATCGAGGCTCCGCAGATAAGCCCAGTGGCAAAAAAAAAGAAAAGAGCCCGCCTCCTCGGATTCGGCCACCGGCTTCACCGCACTGACCTGAGGATCCACACGTCCCGCGCAGCTAGGCCATCGCCGAGGTGCTCACTGCCGTTGCGGGTTGCCGAGGGCGAGACAGATCGATTCGGCGGTTAGAGACCTCGGGATGGCCCATGGCGCCATCAATCCCAAGATGTTGCCGGCAATCATGCAAATCCAAATCCAAGGCGCCACATACGTGACTCGCCATCTTCGAGATGCCATCCTCATGATGGAGCCTCGGCTCGTATGCTGGCCAGCTGGTCGAGGCATTTCTCAACCGCCACAAGACAGGGCTTGAGCCGCTTCATCCGGCTACGTTTCTGCGCCCAGTGTGCGATTAGATCGCACCGGACTTTCACTGTATAGTACTGAATTGTCATTGACGATGTTAGTACAGCAAGACGGTTTGGATGGCCCACTGTACTGCAAATAACCAGGTCCATTTCTCTACAAACTAGGTACTGAGCAGGAATTAATCGTCGATTCACTCAATACGAACCGCCAAGTCTCGTTGCGCCATTGTCGGGGGGAAGCAAGAGAAAAAAAAAAAGTCTTCCCCGAGCGCGAGGATCGACCAGAATGCGGTCATTTCAGGGTTGTTGTTGACATTCCGAGTCATTCGATGAAGCCATCCCAACAAAGGCCTGCAAGCCAGGCAAAGCCAGGGGAAAGAAAACCCCTTTCGTGTTCGTTCTCCAGCAGGGCAAACCGGGGAAAAACGCCCCCCTCCTCCTCCCCATGAAAACCACCCCCGCAGCCGAACAGGATGGATTTAGCTGGGCCCCAGCTTGTTGCAGTAGGGCTGGTTCGGTTTTTTCTGTATAATCCTGGAGTAAATGGGGCTCCCCCGGAAGTCGGGTTTTGTCCGAAGGGGCCACGCTCGTTTCTCCAGCGGAAGGCCCGGAAGCTGTCCGAATCATTCAATCTCCCCCTTCCCCCCCCCCCGTTCCAATGCTGCTTGACATCATCACGAGCAATCGTGGTCAACAACAACCTGTACAACAAATGCACGTCTCTTGTGTACCACGTCTTCATTTGTTTTAGTGGCGACTTGCGTGACATGCGTGACTTGCGTGACTTGAGTGCGACCGGCAGGCAGGCAGGCAGGCAAAGCTTGACGAGAAGCAGGTGAACCTTGCACAGGGGGGGGGGCAATCTATGTGATTCGGTGCATGCTGATTATGACGGCGGGTTTGGATGGGATTTTGTATGGTTAGATACGGCGTTGAAGTCCATGCAGACAGGAATGGTATAACAAAACCAATGCCATACAGTCCTGTCTATACTAGTTGTATGATTGTTGAATAAGTGCTGGTTGATAGTGGAGGAGTTTCTGTTCAAGTTGTCCGGTCCTTTGTCAGCTGTCCGTCTGGTGACTTGCACGCATTGTCTGTTTGGGTATCCATCTTCGGGGTGACTTACCATGCATATTTTTGCTTTTTGATCGAAATTGAGCCTCCACTGTCGAGATAGTTGGGTTGCAGTTGAAACCACAGGAGAATGAAAAACAGTCACAGAAAACAGCGAGAATTTTTTTGACTTGTTCGTGACTTAATGCCAGATATCATTATGTAGTAGGGGTATCTGATATGCCTAGGAGGCAGTGTGCGGTTCTCCTTTGGAGACCATTATAAAAACAAATAGCTCTTCTCTCTCACTCCCGCTCTCTCTCTCTCTCTCTGTTCCAACATTATATACAATTCATCCGAAGTTTCTTTTCCCTGTCCACCCTCCTGAACTCTCTTTCTCGTTTAATTCGTGATTTGTGTGTGGTCTTGGACTCGTGAGGTGATGAGGGCCGGACCATATCCTCAAGGTTGAGGAGATGGCAACGGCTCTAGGTCATCCTGCGACCAAGTAGCCAGTCGTGGGTTTCTTTCTTTCATCTCATGAAATATTATATCGTCTCCAAAAACAAAGCTTGAATTCTTCTCGTTTTTGTCGTTGCTGCTTTAGACAGCGACACCGTTGTCGTGGTGACCAGCAGCCGGGACCTCAGGCTTGGCAAAGCCGCGAGCGCCGGGAGCAAGGTGCATGTTGTCGGTGTTGACGGGCTCGTCGAGTGGCTGCCAGCTCTTGGACTTCCAGGGCACAACGCCGAGGACGTACATGGAGTCGACCTCCTCGAGGGAGCGCTGCTGGGACTCGTTGACGAAGAAGAAGGTGACCAGGACACCGAGGGCGCAGCAGCCGGCGAAGACGTAACCGTACTTGTAGCTGATGGCGGCGGTGATCCAGGGGGTGAAGAAGGAGATGAGGAAGTTCCACAGCCAGTTGGCGGCGGTGCAGAGACCCATGGCGACGGCACGGTAACGCGAGGGGAACATCTCACCGACGATGGCCCAGACGAGGGGACCCCACTATTTCGGCACGTGTTAGTGGGTCTGGTTCTTCTTTGACAGGTTTGTGGGGGTGGGGGTGAGTAAAGACTTACAGTGACGGCGAAGCCGACGATGAAGAAGCAGGCGGAGACAATCATAGCAGATCCAGCAGACTTGTTGGTGCGGGCATTGACATCGTTGGGGTTGTTGTCGGGGTACAGGGCGAAAGAACCCAGGGAGGCGAAGATGATGAGCCAGATGAACATCCAGATACCACCGACGATCATGGAGATACGACGACCGAACTTCTGACCGACGTAGAGACCACCGAAGGTAGCAGCGACGTTGACGGTACCCAGGATGATGGAGGTGACGTAGGAGTTGGAGATACCGACGGAGTCGAAGACCTCTGTGCCGTAGTAGAAGAAGAAGTTGGCGCCGGTGAGCTGCTGCAGGGCCTGCAGGGCCATACCGATCAAGACACGGCGCATCATAGCCGGAGCAGTGAAGATCTCGTACCACTTCTGATCACCACCGGCGCTCTCGGCCTCGAAGTGCTCGCGGATCTCGTGGAGCTCGTGCTGGATCTCGGGGTGGTCCTCGGGGAGGTTGGAGACCAGAGCAAGGGTGCGAGCAGCCTCGATCTCGCCGCCCCTACGGTATTGCCAACGGGGGGACTCGCGCATGAAGAGCATACCGACGGCCATGATAGCGGGGGCAATGAAACCGATGCCCATGGTGATGCGCCATGATGATTGGGAGTCAATATCCTCAGTGCCGTAGTTGACACAGTAGGCGACTAAGATTCCGAGGGTGATGAACAGCTGGTAGGCGGAGACGAGGGCACCACGGACCTTGCGGGGCGCGGTCTCGGACTGGTACATGGGGGTCAAGACGGAGAGGGCGCCGATGCCGAAACCCTCGACGAGACGACCAACGACAATCTGGTACCACTTGCTGGAGCCGGTAGTGATGGAGACAACGTTGCCGACAATGTAGATGACGTTCCAGAAGGTGATGGAGTACTTGCGACCGAACTTATCGGCGACGGGGGCGGAGACGAGAGCACCGATCAAGCAGCCGGCGCAAAGCATACCGACGAGAAGACCCTGTCGAACGTGACCGAGAGTCTTGTGCTCGCCATCTTGAACATCACCGAAGCGATCCCTGAAGTCGTTCATCTGAGTGTAACCGGAGATGGCACCACCTTCCCAACCGAAGATGAAACCACCAAGAGAGACGAGGAGGCCCATGAAGAGGACCCGGAGGTTGAAGGCCTTGACGGGGGCATAGTCGCCGTTGTCGTGGTGAGCGACATGGTCCTTCTCAGTTTGGCCATGTGGTGGCGTTGAGTTGCCACTGGCCGGTGCTTCTGCCGAAGACATGTTTTGATATATTGGTCGTGCGTACACGTGTGAATGATGGGGTAGATCAAAGTAGTAATGAAGATGTTTGGAGTAAATCCTGGGGAAGGAAGATGGGGTTTTAGTATCTGAGGATGAAGCCTGATAGACAAGTTCCAACCAAACATGACGACAAAGGAAAGTAGAGCCTTTTATGGTCTGGGGAAAATTCCATTTGGCCTTCTGTGGATACTTTTTTGAGGGTGACTCCAGACCTCCGTAAACTTCTCCATGGGCCCCGTAGACCCCATGATGGGCTAGCATGGAGACAATGGAGACTCCGGCCGGGCACCACTTTGGGGAGCGTGACTAGGCCAGGTCTTTGGCGTGGGGTGAGGATCATTGCACTGCAATGCCATTGCAGAATCGTCGCTAGGGACCCACCGGGGCCCTCCTGAGAGCCACGATACTTTTTCAGGGTACCATGCTTGGCGGGGTGGCCAAACCAACGGCCTGGAATGATCGCTCACGGTCTCGGCGATGAACCTTGTGGGGAAAGGGCGAAAGATTTGCGGATCTGGAACTGGATATCTCTCATTCCCCCCCGTAGAGTGCCCGCGCCGAGAGAACGGCCGAATAGGAAGAGTGTCCTGCTATGAACCCGGGTCGGTCGGACGATCATTCCCATCATCAGGCGTGGCAGTCTGGCAGTCTGGTAGTCCCGAGGTCTAGCAGACCAGCAGACCAGCAGGCGCAGTCATGGCCGTCGCCGCGGGCCATAGACGAGGGTCAAGACCAAAAAAAAAACAAAAAAACTTCCTCTATCTCATCACCTACATCAGGAATGCATCAACATGTGATGTACATGGCTGCAATGGTTTGCATTGCCAAGCATCTGAGCCGTGGCCCTGTTGGCCCGAGGGATGGGACCGAGGCCGCGAGGATGCAGTGATGCGCACCGGTCCCTGTGTCCGTCGAGATCAAATCAGCCTCATCTCGACCCCAGACTATCAAGGTACTATAGGCACGAGTCAAGGTGGCGAGGTACAGTGGTACGTAGGTACACAATTACTTAGGGATGTCCGGGACTTGGCTAGTACATAGTATCAGACCAGTAGAGCCAAAAGGTGAGACGCTCAGACGGGAAACCCTCTAAGTCCTTGACGTAATCAAGGATCTGCCGTTGAAAATTCCACGAAGACTGACAAAGTCGTAGATCAGAAGTCTGGGGGACCTGGGGACTTGACTCGGACCAAGTTGGCCGTCCTGGAGGATCTGCTTTCTCGAGTCTGTTGGGTATTCCCACCATGAAGTGACCACGGGCCAGCAAGTGGCAAGGCACTGCCAGGAACAGGAGGCATTTCTCAGAGGTCGTCAGATGTGGACTCGGATACTCGCCGATGGACATTGGTGCTCGAGACAGAACGACTGATTTAAACCGGATCCAGGGCGACCATATGTGGGTCCAAACACGATGCCGAGGCGGCTTCCGCCTACGAGATCTCGAGATGACATCAAGAGCGGGCCCAAATGCCGTGTTTGATAGCCTTGATGGCCTCTGGGACCCACATAAACAGGCCAGACCCGTCAAACGGGCCGTTTACATATTCGGGAAGGTCGGATCTCATTTTGAGCCGCAATATGGCCGAAAATGGCACGTCCTTCGCCTGAGGCTCTTTCGAGAGCGAAAAAACACCCCAAGGGCGACGCCGGGTCCCTCCTTGCTTGGTACATACGGATCCGTCCATAGGGGGCAGACTTGGCGAGTCTAGGGACAGGCAAATGCCACGTTGATCTGAGCTGGGAATGTTTGAAAACGGCGCTGACACCCGGCCGAGATCAAGGCTGACTGACCTGCGTGCTTGGTGTTTTCGTGAAATATACAATTTGACTGTAGTCCTGGAAATCTAGGGATGCATTTGATTTTCAATTCTCGCGGGCGATCACGTTTAAACAGCGGAGAGCCTGTCACTCAAAAACAACCAGACCAACGACCGTCGCCTCAGCACGACGTTGCGTTGCATGATTATCCCCGTCACTTTACGGAAATATTGGGCCAAGCCTACCCTGGCACCCCCCTTTTTTTTATCTTCAGCGGCGCCAGCCGATAGCGGCACCGACACGCACTGTTGCAAGTCGGTCTTTGCACGATCACGTTCTGGACCATTTGTGACCGTGAACTGACAGTTGCAAGAAGCTCGTCTGTTGATATCGTCTTCACGAAGTTCACCAGCGTTGGGCCTCAGTGAGATCCGAGCAGTGCAGACAAGACGGCGGCAGTCTTCCAAATGGCTCGAAAGTCGCCCCGGGCCGGGGCAAACTGAACCCTCTCGCGGAAATTGGCCGACACGCCAAACTGCCGCAGTGTGTTTGGCCGAGACCACGCCGCCCGGGAGAAGGATCGGCTTTGCCGTGAGATGAGGCGGCGCCAACAGAGGCCTGGAGACAAACCAAGCGACCAGTTTGCAGTGAGGGCCGCCGTCATCGCTTACCCATACTAGGCTTGGCGACATGTATTACGTTTGCGCGAGTTGTCCTTTCAGGTCGAATTCACGAGAATCCAGGCAGAGGTGTCCACGACGCCCCCTTTCCTCGCTGGTGCCCAGTCGTAGCGAGAGCAAATTTCCCTGTCAACGAATCGGGGGCGACGATCCGAAGCCGTGTGTGAGTTCAAGTGGGAGCCGGGTCCGGGCATGTTGTTGTTGTCGTTCTCCTGTGTCGATGATGGTCGGGGAACCGCCATATTGCCAGTGATATCGAGTTGCGCCGGTGATGATGGTTATCAGAACACACAAACTGCATAGAGGGACGGCCAACACCTTTATAGCCAGCAAGGTTGAGGCCGTGAAGGCGAAGACGTGGAGCCTCATGCAGTGCGAAAAAAAATTGCAATCGTAGGATGCGATATCAGGCAAGGTACAGATACTGCTGCTTATCTCTGATTGAGCCTTTTGCCCTACGTGAGACTTCTCGCTGTTTCTGGGTGATGCGGGCCCTGACCGAGACCATGGTATCCTCGACGCCCACGCCTCTTAGCCCCAACAACGGTCGACAAGCGTGTGCTTCTCATACGCAGTGTCGGCCGGGAACTCATTCCCCATTCCAGCATTGTTCGATTCCAAAGCATACCCCTTTTTTTACCGGCTGGTGTGGTAATTATTAGCAAGAACAATCAGGATCGCAACGGCTGCTCTCGTCCGTTGTGACCGTGATGTTGGCGCCGAGTATCCTGAGGCCGGGACGCCTTCGCCCTGAGTTCACATGGTCGCCTGGTTGACGGAAGATGGCCGCCTGACCATGGGGAACCCCAGGCTGCGATAACATCGCCCCGATTTTTCCCCTGGTCCAGATGCGCCTCTGAAGATGGAATCACAGTGTGCAGGACATGCTCTGACCAAAGCTTGCGGTGGCCAATGCCAACCAATTCATTTCGCCGTGGTAACGACAACACGTGTGTCTGGTTGTTATGTACGAGCGTGCGCATTTGGGTAGTAACTGAGAGCATTTGATCTCTCGTCAATCTGCTTCCACCCTGATTGACGTGACGTGCATTGTCACGTCGTCATAGATCTCGTTGTCGACAAGACATCGCGAGCCCGGCAAGATTCGAAACATCCCATGCGTACCGATCGTGAAAGGGTCCTCGCCATCCATTTTGACGGTGAGCTTCCCCGACGCGATGGAGCAGAGACACATGGTGTCTTTTTGGGGTCTCAACTGTTTTGAGTGGCCGGAGCGGATGATCTCAACCCTGAACGCAGCCTCTCTACAGACTGAGATCTCGTGGCCATTGGCGAGATATGACTTGGAGAAAGCGATATCTGGATACCAGTCAGTTCAGTAGCTTCGCAGGTGAGTGAGAACGGATGTGGAACCATTTCAGGGGAACTTACTCTCCATTGTTTCCGAGTTTCGAGAACGGATACGGCCTGGGGCCTTCTCCCATGGTTCCATTATGAGCGGCGATCCAAGACTCCCGCCAACGGATACGAGAGATGCGTCCTGGTTTTGGGTCGGTCTCGCTCTCGTGGTGGTGCCATCATTGTTTTCCAACGCAGCATGTCCCAAGTTGTGGTTTTGCGCAGTCTTAGCTTTGGCCGTAGTGGTCTCTGCAGCACTTGCTTCGCTTTGGTCCATGTCCTCGGACGACTTTACCTCTGCATCTCGATCGCGGCTCTGCTTTTTCGGGGCTACTGAAGGGGCTGTCTCTCTCGGAGCCCGTTTCCTACTCCAACTCTTGAGGCTGCAGTATGTCTGCTTGCCATGGTATACACAGTTGGCACAACCGTAAATTCTCCACGCATCACCTACCATCTTTGATGACATGACCTTACATCCCACCCATTGGCCATACTTGGGGTCAGACGCGCACCGGTCACAAGGGGTGGGTGAATCTTCCCCAGTGAGCTGCATCAATAAGGCGACAATGTCAATCTTGGCGCTGACACCCCAACGATTTCGGCTGTCATTGTTCCACTCGATCGTGCGTTGCATAGGAAGGGCCAGCATATTCGCTATGCGCTCATCGTCTGTGATACCATTTGGGTCCAAGACGCCGCCACCTTGGTGAATCCAGGGGATGATGTATTGCAACAATGCCGATGGCTCCTGCAACATCGGCGGGACAACGTCATCTCTTCCTGGGCCATTGGCAACAGATTTCGAGGCGGAGCCACGTTTCTGTATCGTGGTATTCGTCACGTCAGGACCTTTAGAAGCAAAGCTATCAGCAATGCTGGTGTCCGGGTTGACCCGTTGACGTTTCGAGAGGATGTCTTCGTCGTCACTGTCATCACTCACACGCCACTTCCTTACGTGGCCACTTGTCTGACCATTGATACTGGCGTTTTCTTTGCCAGATCTTTTTGCAACCCCATTTGCCTGTTTTTGGGTGCCTGAGGGCAGACCTCGAGTCCGCTGAACAAGCTCTTTCAAGTTGTACGTGGGTGGCTTTGATTTTCGTCGCGAGCCTTGGTCAAGGACTAAAGATTGGCGCTTCTTGGGCGAATAGTCAGAATATCCTATAGCCTGGCGGCTGAGCGACAGGAGATTGTAGGTAGCAGAGTTTCGCGGGCGGCGTGGAGATTGCGACATGAGCTTAGTCCCAGAGCCTTTCATGATTCCCGTGCCCGTCTTGGACGTAGGCGCAGATGTAAGTTTGGGGGATGGATTGGTCTGCGAACGCGCTGATGAAGTGTGCTGCCTTTGGTCTTCAGCAAAAGAATGTACACCTCCTCCATCACTTTCCTCTCCGTCACTCTCTGCGTCGCTCTCCTCTGTATCGTTCTGCTCTGGGTCACTCTCCTCTGCATCGCTTCTGAGCGACCCTTGGGCGGAATAGCCCTCACCAGGCGCATCTTCCCCTGATGAGTCTTCGTCATCCTCGTCATCCTCGATAATCAGAGGGGCGTCATTATATCTTTTCCCAATCAACTTGGAGAGGGCCGGCCGTGGCATGCTGAGTACCAAAGCGTGATTGGCAGGCCGATAGTATAGTAAAGGAGTTGTGAATTATGGACTGTGGTGACAGCATGTGATGAGTAGGTGGGTGAGTGAGTGAGTGAGTGGCATGTCGCAGTGAGAGCCGAACCGCGTCGCGAGAACCGAGCGCGCGCGCCTTACCATTCAGGGTCAATTCAGGGGGGGCGGCAAACCCCGCCTGGGGTCAAAATGGGGTCAACTGGTCTGAAGCCTTTTTGTGTGGAGGTGGTAAAGGGTTAGGGTTGTATGCTCAGTCCGTGTCTTAACCCCCCCCTGCCTCCCACCAGCCAAAATATCATCACGCCTACATCCACGGGGGACTTGGGGGTAGACTGCATACTGTATTATGATCCTTGGAGACATATAAACTTCATCGTACGTACAGACTACTAAGTATCTAGGTAGTGTATTTAGGTGAACATAAAGTCTGAAAGCCATGAGAAGGTAATCGTTACCCTCTCATATTTATCCCGGCATTCACCGATGCTCACCTTACTTACTGTGGCATGGTATGTAAGTACCCTCCTACACCCTCCCTCCATCCCACCTCAACTTACCACCCTGCCTCCTCCTTGGCTTATTTTAGGTTCTAACTGCATCCAAGCCACACATGCACGACATGATCAGATCTGAGATGGCCAAGGAATCCCACGAGCTGGTGTGACCAACTGACATCCACATAAACCCCCACGCTTACGCTTCTTCGCTTTGGCCCGAGGTTTCTTTCCGGAGACGTTGGGTTAGTTCTTACTTGAGTACCTCAGTACTAAAGTACTTAAGTACTTATGTGGAGCCGCACTGCAAGGATTCTACTTCTTCAAATTTTTGAACGACGCCTCGTCCTAAACCTCTTTAGCCTTTATTGACTTTTATTCCGCGACGACTTCAATCTGTGCTTTTTTTCGGGTTTCAAATCCTCTCACGGCACGGTAAAGGAAGCAAAAGAAGAAAAGAAAGAAAAAGAAGATTCAATAACCGTTTCCCTTTTCCCAACATCACCCGTCAAAATGGTGGTAACACGCTCAGCCTCCCGCTCACAAAGAGCCAATCCCACCTCTCAACCTCCTCAGACTCCTTCTGCTACCACCACCCCTACCGCCACCACCACCACCACCACCAAAACCGACGTCAACCCCAGTGCCCGAACAATCGCCCACATGAACAAGGACCACCTAGGCGACATGATCGCCATCCTGCAACACCACGCCCGCCTCTCGGCCTCTGAGGCCGCCGGCGCCGAGATGCTCGACCTGGACCTCACTTCCATGACCATCCGCTCCGCCTCAGGCGTGCACACCATCCCCCTGACCCCGCCGATGGCCACCTGGGACGACCGCCGGGTAAGACTGGCCGACATGAGCAACGATGCACGCAGGGCCCTGGAGTCTACGAAGGAGGAAGAGCCAGTCAGCGCTCCTACTTCGTCTCCCCCTCCCCCGTCGTCGTCTGGCGCCGCTGCCAGCGCCGGGGCCGGGGCCAACAGCAGCAGCACCACCCCGGCAGCGATCCCGTACCACTGGCCGCGCGGCGCGGACTGGATCAGCTTCGCGGGCCTGACCTTCTACTGGGTGAGCTGCGTGCTCGTGTACGGCGGGTTCGTCACGCCCGGGTCTGGCATCTGGCGGGTCCTGGAGCTGGTCCGTTTCCCCTACGGCCCCGTGGGGTACATCTGGCTCGTGAGGAGGATCTTCGCGCTGGTGCTGGCCATCCACGCGTTCGAGTCCTTCTGGCTGGACCGCAGCCGGTTGGCGCCCGGTGGGCTGCGGAGGGGTTCCAAGGTGTGGTTCTTGTGGGTTGCGGCGGGTTTCTTTGAGGGTTTGCCGGCTTATAGGCGGTGGGACCGGCTTGTGGTTGGTAAGGGGGTGAAGAGTGAGTAAGGGGAGGAAGGCATTGGGGACTGAGAGAAAATGTCAAGTCATCGAGGTAGTCTAAAAGAAGGAAAAGAATAGAAATGCATACATGTTCTCATAAGTGAAGCGTGCGTGTATTCCCTTCCAGTACGGCCAACATCGAGCGGTTTGTTCGTACCGAAGCCCCTCTCAGGCTCTATACATTTGTTTTATGAGACTACAATTTGTCTAGGCTACAACCTTGAGAGAAATGAAAAATATTCCAGGACTCATGTGGAAGGGCTCAGAAATAAAACATCTATGAATATCTCCTGCACCTATTTGTGAGAGAACAAGCCCATGAAGGCGTAAGTGAATGGAATTTTATATGGAATAGCGACCACCTGATTGATAAGGCTCCCAATTAATTCTTTCATTTCAAGCTGCCAGAAAATAATGTTGCGGTATTTAATTGATGGGCCATTATTATATCTAAATGCACACATAATATCCAGTGCCCATTCATTCAAAATTGGAATCAAAACTAATGTACGGAATGAAACTTGGCCTATCGACGCACATAATGAAGAAGGAAAGGAATCGATTAGTGACTTACAAGGGAAACTTGAATTGATCAAACGAGATAATTTTCCTTAGTGTAACAAGATGGAAGTTATCACGCAGATATTTTAGATATAGAGGAATTTAACCCCTCAAAAATGGTAAACTTGCTTAGTTTATTGATACAGATTAAACTTCGCACGCTTGCTACGTATTCTACACTCGCAGAAACAGTTACTGCACTCAAATCAACCATACCAAGTACCACATGAAACCAGGCCTGCACGTATATATCTCGCCTGGAAAACCATCATCTCGAAACACGCGTCACTAAAGATAAGATAATTAATCATCACCAACAAGCACCTGGACATTGCAAACACACCCAGCATGTCCAGATTCGTATCAAACTTTGTCTTTATGTATTATACCTTTCTGATATGGTCCTCTCGTTTGTCCAGTTCACCAGACGAGAAAGAAAAGAGGAAGAAAAAAGAATATAACATAGAAACGTATTTCTCGTCCATCGTACAAAATCAGGAACAACTCGACGCTTACATTCCGATCCTGGGCTGGGCCAGCATTTACATTTCAGTGCGGCAGGGCTTTACCAACCCTCGCCACCCCCCCCCCAAAGACCCCTAACAACACACAGCGAAAGTCCCCCCAAAAGTCTATTTCACGTGCAGATGCCTGATGCCAATGCCAAAGAGCTCATGCAAGAGTGGTATGCCCTCGACGGCAAGCCAAGCGATACCTGTAGAGAGAAAGGAAGAAAACATTAGCATATAAAATTCGAGAGAGTGAAATGCCAACAGGCGATGTTTCGATGATGACGACTCACCTGTATAAACCACCAACTTCGTAACAACCTCCACATCATACCGCACCCTCGGCTTGATCAGCCTGGAGAACATCTCCCTCTCGCCCAGCTCATCCTCCCGGCGCTGCTGCACAAACATCATCTCCCCCTCCCCGTCCTCGTCCTCCCCCTCGTCCTCCTCCCGGATCCCATGCGGACCCACAGAAAGGCACGGGCTGGGCGACCTCCTCCTCGAGCTCGGCGGGATGTCAGGCGACGCCCGGGTGATGACCACCCTCGCCCCGCCCTGGCCCATCTGCTGCTCATAATCCGCCAGCGCCGTCGACACGCCCACCGTGTGCGCATCCCTATCATCACCACCACCGTCCACCCCACCGCCGACCACCGCGGCCCCGCCGTCGGCCTGGAACCGCTCCCGCAGGTCCGTGTGGCTCCTGACGCTGCCATTAGACCCCATCGACTCGCGCCGGCGCCGTTCCCGGTACGCCAGCGCCTCGTACGCGTCGGCGGCGCTCTGCGGGCCGACGGACACGCTCCGTCCCCGCGCGGGCGCCCGCAGCGTCTTGACGAACTGGGGGAGGTCGCTCATGGTGGGGAGGACGTTGTCGGTGCGGAGCTTGAGGAGGTTGGGGATGTTCTTGTACTCGGAGGCGGGCACGAAGAAGCGCCGGGGCAGGGAGACGCCCAGCCGCTCGATGACGCGGAACAGGGCCGGCAGGGACTTGAGGAGCGTGGGCTTCATGACCTCGCGCCACGCCACGATGGTCAGCACGCCGAAGACGATGCGCACGGTGGCCATGAACCAGCTGAGGCCCGGGAAGGGCCCCATTAGGGTGTCGGTGTCTATGTGCCACAGCCCGGCCTCCAGTCCTATCATGACGCCGGCAAAGGCAACAGAGTCGTCGAAGCAGGGACAGTCGTCTGCTGGCTCCGGGTGTACGCGTACGAGGATGATGATGATCAGACCCAGGATAAAAGGTGCAATCCAGCCACTAGCTTTCAGGTATGCGTTGAAAGGTGGTCCATAGTAGAACTCGACCAGCGATATGGCGGCGCCCATGGTAGAACCAACGATGACGTCGAGGAAGCCATGCATGCCGCAGTACAGACGGCCTATCACAATGGAGGCGGCGTAGAAGTAGCCTAGCAATTCGAGCCCAAGTTTGGTCGTCGGCGCAAGCGTGTTGTCGGCAGATCGCAGGCACAGCACGGCATATACAGCTACGGAGACGGCGTTCGCGGAGTGCGTGGACGGGAAGCCGTACTCGAGAGCAGCGGACCCTGACATGGTGATTCGATGTAGTGGAGGGGACAGTGGCCGGGGCAGCGAGACCATATCCTTGATGAAGCCGGTGAAGAAGACACCCTCAGCCAGTATATGCACCAGCCCCTGCCCGAAGGCCGGGAAACCACACCAGAACAGTATAGGCAGGCCGATCATGAAGAAGGTGTGTGTGCCGAGGTTGGCCGTGATGGCGAAGTACCTATCGAGGGCGGGGGTCCGTATCGCATCTTGGAACCAGGCGAGGTAGGGCGTTTCCCAGCGCACCAGGGGCAGCATCGCTTGACGGAGATCGTAGCGCCATGTTGGCAGGGCTCGTTTGTCTGGGTCACGAAGGGTGTGTCAGCAAAGAGAGGGTAAGAAGTAAGAGGCAAGGACAAGTGAAGGCATATCGGGTTTCCTCCTCTTGGCAACTCGATGTGGCATAGCATTGCACTTTCGCAGGTGGAAAAGCCATGCGATAAGAAAACAGGCGGGCAGCACTACGTCAGACCATAGAGGAAAGCGAAATCATGTTTCCGAGGCGACATACAATGATCCAAACTCCTCAAGCCAGCATCAATGACCTCCTTCTTCGTGTCCTGACCGTTCGCCGGGTTGTTCGAACCGGCTGGACTTGACGACTTCGCGCGGCGCGGGGCATCGTGGGGCTCTAAGCCGGAGCCAGAGCCACGATATGTTTGATTCATGGACCACGGGGGATCGGTAACCTCGTCCTCATGTAGTCAATGGCTTTCGGGATGTGATATTCGAGTTCCACAGGGGCGAATCGCAGAGGCATTGACCGGGATCGGGGGCGACAGACTCGACAGCGAACTCGCACTGGGACTTATCGATAAGGTAGGTCGGTCGGTCGGTTGAGTCGCGACGCACAGAAATTATTGACGAGGAGGGTCTCGGGGGAGAGAGGTGGTGGAGTTTTTATTTTAAGACTGAACAAGGCAATTCTCGTAGTGGATATATGTCAGTCAGGTGAGGGTAGGACGAGATATAGCAGACTTGATACTCTGCAAAGCTCCATCCATGCTTCGTGGGAAGCGTGACGAGAGTGACGACGACGCAGCCAGAGTTAAAAGAGAGATGAGACCAGACGACGTTGACGTACGCCCATCCCATCCCACCTGGGCAATTAAGCTATAGCCGACCCTGTAGCCTGTCGCCTATGGCCTGTAATCCTGTAGCCCGTAGCCCGTCGCCTCTTTAGCTCTATTTAGCCCCCCAAGGATCCCTGACTCCTTAAGAAACCCTGTAGCTTGAGACTCAGGCACGGTGGCACGGTGGCATTCCGCGGGTTGCGGTAGTACACTGACCCCTAGTGTACTTACCACAGCCATACCGCGTAGTATACACACATCCTGGTTCAGACACACTGGGTGCCCTATAACTTTACTTAGTAGGTACAGTAAGATCCATGAATAGCATCAAACACGCGCAGCTAGTTACCATACCTACTACAATACAAGAAAACATGCCTATCGCAGACTTACTAAATCCCCTGATGCTACCTAGGCAGTGTTGAATTCATTCCAATTGTCCTTTGGCAGTTGAATTTGTTGTGCCTCTGTAGACTCACCCATACGGTACATGACTTATTCTCCTAAAAGGGTCCCATCAACAAATCAACCGTGATCGTTCACCAGCACCCACAAAAACCACAACCCAACAAACAACCGCAGTCATGATATTCAGATTATCCGGAAAGACAGCCCTCATAACCGGCGGCAGCCGCGGCATAGGCCAAGCCATCGCCCAGCGCTTCGCCCAGGAAGGCGCCCGCTGCATCCTAGTAGGACGCAACGAGGCCAGCCTCAAAGCCGCATGCTCTGCCCTCCCTCCCCTAGCCCCAGGAGGCAAGGACCACCACCACCACCACCAACACCACCACATCTTCCTCCCCGGCGAGGTATCCCAGGCCGAGACCTGGGACAACATAGTCGACAGACTGGGCGAGGAAGGTCTCGGCGGCGGCGTGGTGGACGTGCTGGTCAACGCGGCCGGCGTGTCCCAGTCCTCACTGCTGGTCAAGACGAGCCCTCTGGAGATCGAGACCATCCTGAACACGAACCTGCGCTCCACCGTGCTGGGGTGCAGGGCCATCGGGAAGCAGATGATTAGGAGGGCGAGGGCGGAGCGGCCCGGCTGCAATATCATCAATGTGTCAAGCGTTATGGCCATGAGGGGCGGGTTGGGTGCCTCAGTGTATGCGGCCAGCAAGGCCGGGATTCTTGGTATGATCATTGCGAAAAATCTTATTCTGCTTTTTCTAATCTTGTTTCTTATGATTCATTTGTGTTTTTCTTTCTGCGTGTTCTAATGCTGAATGCTCCAAAAAACTCACAGGTCTCACATCCGCCCTGTCTCAGGAACTGGGACAGTTCCAGATCCGGGTAAACGCGCTCGTTCCCGGATATATCGAGACGCAGATGATCGAAAGTGAGTATCAACAGGGCCATAAACAGGGCTGCCTCCTTTTTATTGCTCTTCTTTTATTTCAGATCCTTCAGACCTCTTCATGTGTCCTTTCGTCGAAACTCATCTCATGTAATTAGAGAGAACAAACCAGCTCTCGGCCTCCCCTCCCCTCTCCCCAAGCCCTCAATCTGGAAGGCCTTTGGAACCGTCTCAAAATTTTCTACCATCGATCGAAATGGCGCTCGATCTATTATGGCCTCGTCATATCAGTACAAGGGGCTTTTGAATGCTAATGTACACGCAGACCTCGACAAATCGAATCTCTCGAAGCAAATCCCACTTGGGCGCGTAGGTAGGGCCGAGGAGGTGGCAGACGCCGCTGCCTTCCTAGCCACAAACTCATATGCCAATAACTGTGTTCTCACGATTGACGGCGGCCTGAATGCCGCCTTCAAGGGCTCATGAGCCATGGCAGTCCACATCAACTGCTTATCTATCGGGAAAGCGACGGCAAAGCCGGCCCACTAGTGGAGCTCAATCATCGTCGATCAAGATGGCCCCGTTGGCACCATCGTCATCCACAACAAGCACGCCCTCATCTGCGGGATTCGAGGCTCCATGCTTGGCTTTCTTCGCATCCCGAGGCTCGGCCTCGTCCTCGCGTGTTCTCTTGAGTGTTGAACTGCTGTCTCCGTCGACTTCAGGCTTTCCGTTAGGCTGAGACACAGCCGTCGGAGGTGCTGCGGGCTCTTGCTTTGGCTTCTTTGGTATCTCAAGCTTCTGGTCTGAGAGTGCCTTGACAGGCTTCTCGGGCTCGTCTTCCTTGGATTGCTGTACGTTGAGCACGACGTTGACAAAGGGCTCGTCGTCGTCTTCGTCAATGATGGTCAAGAAGGAATCTGGTTTGATGCCTAGGGCGTGTTAGCAATCATTTGGCGATGAGAGTCTTAGGTGATCTCTTACCCAAATCGGACAGCTTCCTCGAAAGGTTTTCGGTCTCGTCAGGATCGTACAAGATCCCTGCCTCACTGCTGACAGCGATTTCTTTGTCACCGTAACCAAGTTGAAGCCTCAGGAAATCCTCGACCAGGTCATTGAGTGTCGCCCGAGACATGTCAACGTAGGCAATGGTCTGGAAGACACTGCAGACGGGGCATTTAGGGTTTGGAGGTTGTGGCCGGTCAGGAGCGATGAGCCGGGCAGGCATGCCCGACGAAAAAGGTGTGAGGAAGGCCTAAATATCATTAGTGAGCGACTTCTTAATCGCCAAATAGCAGACTACTTTACCTCTTTCACTTTGTTGTATTCGCCCTTGAGGACCTTGAAAGCCTGAAGCACACAGAGACCTGCAACGATGGCGTTGGTGGTGGCAATGGCCGGAATAATGTTTCCAGCCATTTGCTTGATGTCGAACCGAGATTTTCGTTCAATGCCGAAGATGGTTGATCGTATGTTTGCGCTTGCCGCGACGAAATCCAGCGTGTCCTCGTCGTCCTTGTCGAACTCAATCATAGGTGCAGGGCCCGATCCGTCGTGTGCACTCTTCAACTCCAGCATACGCTTGCTTAGCCGCTCCAAGCTGTCGTTGAAGACGACCAAGCTCTCCTCCAAGGTCCACACCTTCTGACCATCTTGCAGTATGGACTCCTTCGATGCAATTGCCTCCGACGCTTGCTCCATCAGTGCCTTGTAGTCCAAAGCCTGTGGTGCTTGCCTTGACTTCCACATGTCCTCCATAGATCGCAATCGCTCAATATCTGCCTTGAACACCTTGTCGAAGAGCAGCTGCGGGAATTCTTCCGAGCCGACAGCCTCCCGAATCTTCTTCAGGGCCTCGGATTCCTTCTTGAGCTCCCCAATCTCCTCGGCGTTGTCTTGGTCTTGTGTATGATCGAAGGCGGACTCGTCCTCGCTGGCACCGAACATCTCGTTGAGCAAGTAGCTCTTGCCCCAGACTATGCAGTGTATCGGCTGGCTCGGTGTACTTCGGATGGTGCAGACGGGAAATGATTTCGGTGTCTCCTTCGGGGTGCAATCGTAACAAGCCGTGACACCCTTCTTGATGACCTGGACCTGGCCATTGAACCCAGTAGTTCCGCTCTCGATCAGCGGTACGTCGGCCGCCAAGCACATCTTGTTCACATGCCGCCTAGCGTCCATGTTGTCGAGCGCGTTGAAGACGATGTTGAACCCCCGGAACCACTCCACGCTGAACTGTGCCTCCTTGATATTCGCATGATGCGCCTCGATTTTGACCTTTGGGTTGAACTTCTGCGCAACCTCCTTTGCCACCTATTATCCTCGTCAGTACGGCCTAGATCGCAGTTTGTTTTCCCTTATCAAGGTCGTCGCGTACCAAAGCTTTTGACTTCTTGATGTGTTCGTGTCGGAAAAGGAACTGTCGGTTGAGGTTACTCAGGTCGATGGTGTCGAGGTCGACAACGTGGATGTCGCCAAAGCCGAGGAGGACTATGTTCTTGAGGAGTTCGCAACCGATGCCACCGGCACCGACCATAAGGACTCGAGACTGCAAACATCTTAGTACGGCGTCTCGGGGAGAAGTTGAACCATAAGAAACATGTGCGAGCGTGGGAACGATGGCGGAGAACAATGCGACGGCATCTTCATCATGCGACAATCGCGACGCCATGGTGATTCTTGTGGTGATGGTGAGACGCGAGGGGTATACAAGTGTCGACCGACCACTGTCTTCTCGATCCGGACAAAGTCTGATAGTCAAAGGGTTTACGCACCGTCTTGACCTGGGAGTTTAGCGCTTTACCAAGCGACCGTTGATTGAAGATGTCCCGGGTAGGAGCTGCAGGCTGCCGTGTTACACCGGCTGGAGGGGCTGGTTGGGCGTGAGTAATCGGGACGGTATGGGCTGCATGAGGTTGTTGTTGAGCAGCCGCTTGTTGCGCAGCCTGAGATGCTGCAGGCGCAGCAGAAGCTGGAGGAGCTTCACCTGTGGGAACGCTCATTGTGTCGCAAACGGCGCATCAAACGCGTATGCAGTCGAGTTGGAAATAAGTGGTAGAGTATGATGTTATCGCACAATAGTTCTAGGTGTCGCAACTCGCAACAGAAGAGGAAATAGTGTCGTCGAATAAAAGATAATTGAGGCACGAATGGAATGATCGCAAGCTTGGGTCTCAGCTATAAGACCAATGTGTAGCTTGTCTTGTCTGTCTGTCAGCCTTGATTCTCGATCGCATCATCAAGCTTCAGTTGCTTCCGTTGTTGCCCCAGCCGCTCACATGGAAAGCACTGGCCGTATCCCGTGCCGGGCTTTGGGCTAAGCCCTGGAGAGTTAGCTTGTTAGGCCGCAGCCTTAGCCCTTGGCTCGTGCAGCCGCTAAATTTAGGCGGGGCAAGGGTCGATGAAGGCCCTGAAACGCTGACGTAATTGGGTAAAATACCATATCAAGTCACTGCAGTCCGCAGCTATCAAACCTCGATCTTCCAATAGGGGATTGAATCTGGGGTGATGAGACTTCCGATAGGGCAGAGAGTTGAGTCGTGTGGTAGTACGCTGTGCCTGGTACCTGAATCTACACTATGAGCATGGTATCAAATTGGGATCTCAGAGATATCATTAGAATCGACCCTACTGCAGTTACAATAAGGTTGAGGACCTGATTAAATATCATACTGGATGTGGATGGTCAATGCTACTAATCTCTCTTGATCATCAATGTTGGGCCCTCTCCAGTAAATTGATTTGGAGGACAACAAACACCCTCTCAGCAAGGCGCTTTACAAAACTTTCATCCTTTCAACTTGTCTATCTTAGGCGTCCTGCACCTTTCAAGCATCCAAACTTCTCCTCAAATAGTAGAGCAAAGCCCGCCATAACCATGTCTGATGATGAAGCCGACCCTGAGCTCCTGGAGCTCCTCCGGGCCCATATCTTGGGCAAACCCAGCTCGGACCCGGAGCCTGAGACAGGCGTCCTCGAAGGCGCCGAGTATATTTATGATAACTCCATAGATGTCGCCCTGGACATGTGGTCCTGCAAGACGGCAGCCAATGCCATCTACAAGCAGATGCAAGAGAAGAGCTACTCGACATCCACCTGGTCGGAGCATGAGCTCCATCCCAAGGCCAAGGATGAAAGCACCGTCAACTTCATCCTCACTATGGACCTACTGAACTTTTCATTCTGGTCGGAACTGCCGGATGAGAAGCGGTTTGCCATATCCTACAAGGACAGGACTTGGACTGGCTACTGGAGCTTGGTGGCGGCCCTGCAAAGGGCTCTTGACGAAGGTTGGTCTATCGAGACGGATACTGTCCCTGGGTCTGGCGGCTGAATTACTCATAACCCGCTGCTAGGTATCCCAATAACCAGTTCCGACTTCTGGCAAAGCGAGGACGAGTGCACCCTGGACGTTCTGAGACACGTCTTCCGGTCAACAACGGACGAAGAGATACCCCTACTTGAGGAGCGCCTAGCCTGTTTGCGCGAGGCTGGAAATGTCTTGTACGAGGTACGTATTATCCACTCGGCTTCAACCGCCCCGCCCCTCTCCCATTCCTGTGAACCCTGTGTGTCAGTCCGCCATACTGACTGACGCCGGCTCCCTGCAGAAATATGACTGCAGCTTTACCAACTGCATCGAAGCCGCCAAAGGCTCGGCAGCTGGGCTAGTCAATCTCCTCGCGGATGACTTCTCTTGTTTCCGGGATGAGTTCAAATTCCAGAACCGCCGGAAGCCTGTCCGCTTCCTCAAGCGGGCGCAGATCCTCGTCGCCGATCTCTGGGCATGCTTCCAGGGAGAAGGGTACGGGGCGTTCAGGGACATTGACAAGGTCACCATGTTTGCGGACTACAGGGTGCCGCAAGTCCTGAGTACGATGGGCTGTATTTCCTACAGCCCGCCGCTGAATGAAGCCATCAAGGAGAAGCAGATCCTTCCGAACGGGAGTTATTGGGAGATGCAAATCAGGGGTAAGTTGCTGCTTTTTCCGAGCCGTGAGATGCTTTTGGCTGACAAATAGAGTAGCTTGCAGTATATGGTGTGTTGAACTCATCAGGAGGGAGATTAAGAGGAACCACCCAGAAGTCGAGATCAACGCTATCTTGATAGATTTCTTTCTGTACGATCTGATGAAAGACATGGAGTCCAGGGGACAAGAGACGATCCCGCATCATCGCACAAGGAGCATCTGGTACTGAACGAGATGCAAATATTTTTGAAGTAGCACAGTCAAGTGCTCTCATATTCGACCTAGTTATTTTCCAGGTTGCAAAGCAGATCCAATGAATTGGGTCACCCAGCCAGAATGCCTTCAATCTAAGCCAAGCCCTGTGAAGCATACCCTAGCAGCAAACGCCTTTGACTCCTAACCTTTCCTACCGTCCTAAACATTTGGAAGAGAACCAGATACCAATTCTAGTGTTGGTCTCTCGCTCTTCATGAACTCGTCGAACCAGACCCCCTAAATCAAATCAAACCTGCCCATGGTGAGGCTAGGCCCGAGAGATGAACTGCAAGAGCCATTCATACGCTTCCAATAGCCGTTGATCCCATAATACGATCAATAGCAGCCATCTCAATCTCGTTGTTTCCCTGCTTCTCCTCCTTCAGCAGAACAGCCAATACCTCGATCGGCGGATTCAGGCCCAGCCTCTCGGCTCGGTACCATCGCTTCACGCGAGGGACTCCAATGCAGGGCTACCGCCTCGTCAGTTACGTTCTCCCTGGACAAAGAACAATCGCATAAACATAGAGGCCGTGGAATAACTTACCCCATACTGCGAGCTAACATCAAAGTACCTCAAAACCTTCTCCGGCAGGCCGAGATCCTCCTGATGCACCCGCTTCGCAATGCGCGCGTCCTCGACGCCCTTCCAGTACCGCTTGATCTGCGCGTCGCTGACCTTCTCCGCCTTCGCCTGCGCCCCGGTCTTCTCCGCTACTGGCTCCTGCCGCACTGGCAGCGCGATCTCCTCGGGCTGTTGTTGTTCCTCGAGCCCGACCACCTCGACTTCCTCCCCGGCGGGCTGTTCGACCTTGGCAGGTGCCGGTGGCGAGAGCTTGGAGTCCTTGCCCGTCTTGGTCGCACTGCCTTTGGTCACGCGGTGGTTGAAGCTGAGTGTCGACTGCTGCTTGCTGAGTGCGCCTCTGGCGGCGGCGGCGCCGCGGGTGGATCTGCGGGTCGCTGGCATCGTGTAGTGTAAGTGATGACGTCGCCGAGGGAGATGGTTTAGGAAGAGGAAATGTAATCAATGATGCTAGTTTGATATGGGTTTCGGTTTGTTAGGAGTACTAATTTGAACTTGTAGTGTAGTCTGAAAAGATAGATAGAAAACCAAGAGAGTTTCTTTGATTGTTGTGATTAGAAATGAGTTGGGAATGGTAGGTGACGGAACTGGTGCTGGGAATCCGGGGTAATGCAGGCACTTTCGGCGCTCTAGCCTGAAGCCAGCGCTGACCGGGCAACACGAAACTGGCGCGAGACCAAATGACACTTTACCGGTAACCCTAACCCGTAACTGTATGCCCATGGCCCCCCCATTCAAGACCCTCGCTATTGCCTTTGGAGTACCTTTGTCGGATGGAACGATACCTAGGCAGACAAAGATGCGTAGGCTACTATGACATCAGCCTCGAGCATCATCCATGGTTATGGCTTGAGACCACTTCGTCCAGTGAGCAAAGGTAAGCCAGGCTAGACGTCGATGGTGTGGGTGATCCGTGAGGTAAACGTTAAAACCCTGTATGGTTTCTATTGAGATGATCCGAGCTCTTCTGAGCAATGCGATTCGGGTTCTATGCCCGAACATACCTAGGTACTCCTTATCAAGACCTGGCGGCGACTACTCCCATGTCCATCTGCAAGGCCCATATCGAGCACCATAGCAGCCAGTCTTTTCCATATTTTGCCGGCCAAACCATCTCTTGTTCCAAGAACACAGCAACGCAGGAACCGCATCTCTATACCTTGCCGCCCTCACGGTAGAAGGCAAGACTCCGGTTCGCCCCCGCCGTACAGAACAGCTCTCCCGACTGCGCCGCGCCCTTCCGCAGCCACCGCACGCTCCATAATATCTTGTCCGTCTCGCTGTGCGTAGCGACACACGTTCCGGTGTCGATCGACCAAACCTTGACCTTCCCGTCCGCAGAGCCCGACAGCAGATACTCGCCGGTATCTGACCAGTCGAGCGAGGTGATCCACGGCGAGGACGCACCACCGCTGTTTAGGATCCCGACGTGCTCCCCATTCCTGATATCGTAAATGGCGATGATACCCGCATCACCGGCTGCTGCCAGGCGCGTGTTTCCCGGCGAAAAGGCAACCGCTCTTACGGGTTTTGCAAGTCCTTCATGGTCTGTGTTAGCGACTGCCCATTCAAAAAAACACGGCAGTGACCCTTTCGCAGTAGTCGTAGGAAGACTTACCAGATAGCGCGTACTTCAAGTGCCGCGCATCATTATTGAACACATAGACCGACCCATTATGGTGCCCGCTGGCCGTCATACGCCCGTCAGGGCTCAAGTCAACACACAGTCCAAAACTGCCCTGCCCGTTCCCGCCTGTCTCGTACGTCTGGACCAGGCTCTTGGCCGCGATATCCCACACGTGTACCTTGCCGTCGTGTGTCGTGGACGCCAGGTAGTTCTCGTCCGTGCTCAGCGCCACGGCCCAGACGTCGCCAGCGCCCTTGCTCTTCGCGTCGGCGGGCGTGATCTCGTAGTCGAGGGCGAAGTCGCCCGAGTCAGGGTTGCGGCGCCATATCTTGATGTCACCGCCGAAGCCGACGGACGCTGCTACGTCGCCGTTTCCGCCGCGCGGGGAGGTCGCTACGTGGTGGCAGCCGAGCTTGTGGGCTGTTAGGGACTGCGAGATGGGGAAGGTGCCGGAGGGGTCGTTTGTTCGGTGGATGTTGATCGTGGAGGAGCCGCTGGCGGTGAGGAGGGATGTGGGTGTTGTGGCCAGGGAGAAGATGTCGGTTGTGTGGGCTGGAGACGCTTTGTTAGCAGCGTGGTCGTCAAAGGACGGACGTAGGTAGAGAGCTCTGAGTGGCTGGTGGGGGTCAGACGGAGCTCTGAAGAGAGGAACATACCGTTGTCCACCGTATGGGTGGTAAGGTATTGTTTCGACTGTTTGAAAGTCAGCCAAGCTTTACTCGTGCGATCAATCGCTATTGTTTAGGAGCCTCACCATTGCTACCGGTCCATATGTGGATGTGTTTGTGTGTGTAGGTGGGTTGGTGGTGGGATTGTGGCAGCTCGGGAAGTCGCGAATCTGGGGAAGTTTTGGTGGGGTCCAAGTGATGTCAGGGGAGAGCTTATGGCCCGGCTTCTTATTATGTTTAGGAAATAAAACCAACACAACAAACCCTTTCGTTGATGTTGTGCTAGCTTGGATAAAGTGAAAGCCATGCCTCCTTAAATTGTATTCTTCTACGGTGTATCTTGGTCGTTGGTTGCCCACGACTCTCCATATGGAATGTCTCTCCAGATGTCTCTCACAGATGATCTTGAGAAATCTACCTCCTGAAATTGGCTGAGGAATCTTATTCCATGTTATATATTCTGTTCTCATGATTCGCATAGCGAAATCAATGCAGCTCTACATTGCTGCTTGCTGATGGTACACATGGTCCCTAGACACTCGAGAAGTCCAATTCTCGGATCACGGGGAATTCCCATATCTCAGCTATCCCATGGCTTGTGGATGTATGTCCCTATGTTGCCGCATCATCTTGCTCGCCGGGACAGCCTCCGTAAATCTCCCTGGCCGTCGTCAACATCGCCTTCATTTCGTGTTGATGCCGGAGTGATTCGCGCATAGTATCTGGTGAGAATACTATCTTCACTCCTGATCTTTCTTGATCGTCGCCTCCGCCGTTTTAGCCCGGGTTTTCTCGTCCATCATCTTCTTCATCTCTGAAATCTGTGTCAGTATAATGCCATACCGCATTGTGGACGAAGGCGGAGACACTTACTGCCCATACAATGCTCGCAGAGGTAATGCATCTTCTTTACTCCTCCGCACACCGGGCATTTGCACAAGTTCGTGACATCCTTGAGCGCCTTTCCTGCCATTTGCCTATGCCTCTTCTTGGAATGCGACGTCTTCTTCTTTGGCACAGCCTTGAGGATGCCCTCCCATATTCCTTCTAGTAACGATGGGATGGACGGGATGTTTAGGGATATCGCAGGTAGGGCGATAGCGAATTTGGAAAGGAAAGGCAGTGATATTTGGCGTGTGCACAATGATGCGAATCTGGAGGAGGAGAGTCGAGGGAGGAGAGAGTTCGCTGCCCGCGTGGACAACATTGCGCCGGCCATTGTCGCCGGGTTTCGGGTCGATCGATGCTCTTCCTAGAGCGGTCGTCGGGATGGCCTTGGGAGGAGTTCTATAGGGAAACAGACGCCGTAAATACAACCCCGTGTGGTGCTTCAGAAGGCCGGCGAGAGGCAATTGACAGGCGCCAGGGTCGTTGGTTGAGGATGCTGTCGCGTGGATGTTTTGAGGTTGGTCGTCTTTCCAGAAAAATTCCTAGCGTGACTTCTTCGCCGTACTGCGATACGGGCAGTATGTAGCTAGCAGCTGTTCACGCCTGCCGAGCCCGCCAGCCCGCCCCAGACGCTTATCCCGAAAAGAGCACGGGCCATACGAGAACGCCCAGCGGATTGGCCCAGCATGCCAGGCACGACCAGAACACGCCAAGGTAAGGGTGGCCTGGGTAGCACCAGTCTTGGGGGTGCCCAGGGTGGAGCTTCAATTCAGCGCACGGGCAACCTTCATTTTCGGGCCGCTGGGCCAATTGACAGCCACACTGCCACAGGCCTTACAGGGTCGCCTCTTAGCCCCTTTCCAGTGAGCTGCGACCCCTTTCTGCCCTTCGCTGGAGAGACGGAAATTAACTGTTTGGCAGGAATTCCTCCTCCTCATCTATCAGAATTGAATTGAATTGACTGGCAAAGCAGTTTGCAGTTGCAGTTTGCGACATCACCATCTCCATCTTCCATCAATCTTTCATCTTTCACTCGTTCCTTTCCTTTCCTTGACCCCTTTGTGGCTTGACGAAACATTCCCACGACACCCTCGATATCGGTTACACGGTCTCGTTGTTCACTTCGCCCAGCTTCACAACAGCCACTCACTCTCTCTCATCCATTCGATTCTTGTCCGGTTCTTTTTCGATACCATCCCTTCTGCGAAAATGGCGGCCATGCCTGCTGCGAGCATCTACCCCCAGAGCCACGTCGGTTTCGACAGCATCACCAGCCAGATCGAGCGCAAGCTCCTGAAGCGTGGCTTCCAGTTCAACGTTATCTGCGTCGGTAAGCTTCCCAAACCTATCACTTCGAGCCTTTGTGGCTCCGTGTTCCATCAATTCGGGGACATCTAGCTGACTGGTTTCGTGTGTTTCCCTTGATCACAGGTCAGACTGGTCTTGGAAAGTCCACCCTCATCAACACCATCTTCGCCTCCCACCTTATCGAGTCCAAGGGTCGTCTGCAACCCGAGGAGGTCATCCGATCCACCACCGAGATCCACCCCGTCTCCCACATCATCGAGGAGAATGGCGTCCGTCTTCGCCTCAACATCGTCGATACCCCTGGTTACGGTGACCTGATCAACAACGACCGCTGCTGGGACCCTATCGTCAAGTACATCAAGGACCAGCACTCTGCCTACCTCCGAAAGGAGCTTACCGCGCAGCGTGAGCGCTACATCCAGGACACCCGCATCCACTGCTGCTTGTTCTTCATCCAGCCCACCGGCCACTCTCTGAAGCCCATCGATATTGTCGTGCTGAAGAAGCTGTCGGATGTCGTCAACGTCGTTCCTGTCATCGCCAAGGCTGATACCTTGACCCTGGAGGAGCGTCTCGCTTTCAAGGAGCGCATCAAGGAGGAGTTCGCTTTCCACAACCTTAAGATGTACCCCTACGAGAACGACGAGTTTGACGACGAGGAGCGTGCCGTCAACACACAGATCAAGGTAAGATGACGCGCTTATAGCACGGCTACATGTCACGCAATAACTAACACATGATTCCAGAGCCTGATCCCCTTCGCCGTTGTCGGTTCCGAGAAGTCGATTATTGTCAATGGCAACCAGGTCCGGGGTCGCCAGAACCGATGGGGAGTCATCAACGTTGAGGACGAGAACCACTGCGAGTTTGTCTATCTGAGAAACTTCCTGCTGCGTACCCACCTCCAGGACCTCATCGAGACGACGTCCCAGATCCACTACGAGACCTTCCGTGCCAAGCAGCTGCTGGCACTGAAGGAGGGAAGCGCACAAGGACACAGCAGCAGACCGATCAGCCCCGCCGCCGACCGAGAGCTGAGCCGCAGCTCTCAACGCATGACCATGAACGGCTACTAGGAGGAGCCGCCACGGAAGCGAACCATCGATGGCAGCGTGAAAAACAGCTACATCGGTATATGAGGGACAACACGACGCGTTTGGGCCGACATAATCTCGGCTGGTGGTGGCGCAACTTCGCGTACTGCTTGCTGGACACATACCCCCTTGACGTGATGCTTTGCGTTTGGAAGCGGTTGCTGGGCGCATGAGGGACGAACGTATTTCCCACGGACTGGACTATTACGCTTATTTCCTTTTAGTACTCCCGGCCTTCTATCGAGACTCTTTCTTCTCTGTTTTCTTTTTCTCCAATTCTTAATCCAGCCCCTTCTGTGCTCTAATTAGAGTCTAGTCTTGATACCTGATGGAATACATATTGAGATGTTTAGTCGACCAGATTTCATTTTTCTTGAATTGTGACACTTGAAAATCATTCGGGAAGGAACTTGGTTGGTGGTTTGTGTCTGTTCGAAACTGAGGCGAGTTCTAGATGCCTCAGACCGAGACTTATGTGCTTTGGGTATAAATGCTCTATGAATCAAGGGGCTTGTAGACAAAATCCTCCAGCTCCTTGTAAGCCTTGTCCAGGTCGTCGTTGACGATCTAACAGTCACAGTCAGTATTTATGTTACGGATATATGTAGCGCTCGGGCAGGTCAAGGGCTGGATAGCACCCAAGGGCTTCGGAACGGCTCCAGGAAGTTGGGGCAGAACTCACAATAATGTCGTGAACCCCAGGAACCTTGGAGTACTGAAGCTCCAGCCTACGAACCCAGAAGTCAGCACAGTTCCACCCGACCAACCAACATTGGGCCCCCCATCTGGGGCCGCATGTGCAGTGACTTAGTTAGGAGTGGGGGTTAAGGAGGGAAAAAGGTGGGACATACTTAGCCTGGGCCAGCCTCTTCTGGATGCTCTCCTCCTTCTCAGTGCCGCGGCCCCTCAGCCTCCTCTCGAGCTCCTCCTCGCTGGGGGGCGCGACGAAGACGAAGCGCGCGGGGATGCCGCTGGCCTTGATCTGCTTGACGCCCTCCATCTCGATGTCGAGCAGCACGACCTTGCCCTTCTCGCCCTGCTCGCGGATGGTGCTCTTGCTGGTGCCGTACCGGTTGCCGCCGAACTGCGCGTGCTCGACGAAGCCGTCCTGCGCGATCAGCTCCTCGAACCCGGCGTGCGTCACGAAGTGGTAGTCGACGCCGTCCTGCTCGCCCGTGCGCGGGGAGCGCGTGGTGTGGCTGACCGACAGCGTGAAGGTGTCCGGGTGCTGGGCGAAGAGCTTCTTGAACAGGGTGCCCTTGCCTACGCCAGAGGGGCCCGAGATGATGAGGGGGCGGCGGTCTGGGGGGAGGGTGGGTGCCATGGTGTTGGTGGTGGCTGTCGCGAGGGTTCGGAGGAAGGGTGGGAAGGTCGGGCCTTTGGGGAAGAAGCAGGTCTTTTGGGGGAGGGTTGCTGGTGTGATGCGGGATGCTGCTGTTGCTGCTGCTGAGAGGAAGGGACGGGCGAGTCGGCAGTTCATGGGGGAATCGTGGGGACAGAAGGGAAGAACCTTGCCGCCGTCTGATGCATGAAGTCTGGAATCGTGACTGTTTCGACGAAGGACCCTGGTGTGGGACCGACTCGACCGGCAGTATTTTAGGGGGGTCACTGGTATGTTCGTCCTAAGTTGGCCCCCCTATCTCAGGGTTGGCAGGCGGTCAGCTTGACATGACCACCCGGGAGAAGGGTTAGGGTCATTAACCACCAGACGCGTCTCAGCATACCTAGGTACTCAGAATATGTCAACCCCGACACGCTTGTATATGCTAAGTATAGCTAAGTACCTACTTAAGTAGGTAGGGACGTCATCTGGAGAGCGTCAGTCTAGGTCGACCTTCTTTTAAGCCACCACTAACAAATGGGTCTGGCTTCTTCATCTCTCCTCTCTCCTCAGCCAATTCCCTAAAGAGTTCAATGGCAGCCATGCTACCCCAAACAACGTCGACCTCATGTCCGCGTCTATCACTCCTCTTGAACCCGCGATAGTAGCGGTCAATCCCTCGCAGCCGTTGACGTGTGGCCCTTTGATCTCCGAGATACTACGGACCAGTTACTGTATTCCTGACTCCGTATTTCTCGTCGAGAACATCGAGGCAACCATCCCAGTCTCGAACCGGTACCGTACAGTCCGGTTACTTCTAGGAGATGGCGAGCTCTGTATCCAGGCGCTGCTCCGTACGGAGATGCACCGCTTCGTGGATAGTGGCCAAGTGTTTCAAGGGTGCTACGTGCGGCTGACTAGATTTGAAATACGCTCTGTCCCGCTTAGACCGGATCAACAGGGAGACGATGATGGGCCGGAGGGTCCTGCGGAGATGGTCTTTCTGGTAGTTCAGGACATGGCTACAGTGGGTTGGGATACTGCTTACATGGAAATGGCTGGGACGACCGGGAAGGAGCAGGCATTAATCACGAGCAATCAAGAAGCTCAAGGCTATCGCAGAGACGAAATTGTGGCAGCTCAAGCAGATGCCGCCCCGACAGCACTCCCAGATACGGAATCTCGCTTCGCGCCCCCTCGGGAGGTGAACGTAGAAGCCCAGGACGAGGTTGATGAGGATGACGACTTCGAAGTCATGGATATATCGTACCAAAGAGTCAGCGACCGGCGCAGAGAAGCAGAGCTACTCCAACAACGACCACAACGCTCCTCCAGCCATCTAGCCAGCAACACCCTCCCCCGGACGCCCGGTGACCTCTCCAAGCCCCTGAGACTAACCCCGCTCAAGTCCATACCGAACCTGCCCTACAAGCAGAACTGGGCCGTCAACATCCTAGCCGTCGTCGCGTCGCTATCGGACGTGGAACCAGCGCTCCTGCCCACGTATGTCGGGAAGCAGCGGGCGGCGCGGCTGGCCGACCCGTCCACCAGCAAGCAGGTGCTGTTGACGGTGTTCCTGGACCCGGACGAGTTTGCGCCCGAGGTCGGGAGTGTGGTCCTCCTGCTGGGGGTGAAGAACCACCGGTTTGACGGTGGGAGCCTGAAGAAGTACGGAAATGAGAAGCCGAAGGGTGGGGCCAGGTGGTGGTTCGAGAACCCGACGGATGTCGCGTGGTGTGATGTGGAGGGTTTGAGGAGTTGGTGGAAGGGCCAGTCTTCGTGATCTGCGTAACGGGTGCGTGGAAGTCTCGAGATAGCATTCAGCAAGGATTTATTTGGTCAGGATCGGGTCCATTGCCATGTCTTGAGGATCGCGGCATAATGCCACTTAGTGAGCCCAATCTGTACCCAACTCGCAGAGGCGGGAGATCATGACTTGTGCGAGATAGGAACAGTGGATGTATGCAAGACGGCAATGGGTTCTCGACTGGTCGGTCGCTCTCAGCCCACATTTGGAGAATAATATCACGGCTGTTGTTCTCTGGGATTTGTTTGGTTTAGCTACCAAGGCCAGGACAAAGGCTTCGATATTGAGAGCCGACTTATATTGCGCTTGTACTTTTCAGACTCCGAACGCCCGTTGCAAAAATACATCTCCAAAAAACCGCTATGTACATCAGTATATATCTATGCAAACCGTCCCTCAAGATGTCTTCTGTCGAATGATCGCCAATTCCTCGACCTTTCTGGACTATTGGATGTGACCTTTGCACAACCGATGCCCTGTTCTCTGGCCAACCACCCTCGCCCTTAACAATCACCCTCAACTGCATTGATATGCAGAACAGAGTCAATATAAAGTCGATTCTGCACCCGGCCCTTCACACCCGGTTTGATCTTGAAAAGCCCATGCGTCCCGATCGTGAACTCGGGCTGCCCGTCGAGGGTGACCCGCAGCTTGCCGCTCGCGAGAGAGCAGTATCGCGTTCTGGCCTGATCGGCCTCGAAGTCGAGCGTCCGGCCGGACTTGACGGTCTCGACGCGGAAGGAGAGCTCTGGAGAGACGCGCACCATCTGCTGGGCCTCGAGGTAGGCTTTGGAGAAGGCTATGTCTGTGTGTGGGAGAAGTTGTGAGTTAGTACACTCGGGATAGTAGGCTAGGGATAGGTGGGGATTATATGAGAAAAGGTGAGGTGAAAGCATCCACCACTTACTATTGGGCTCCATCACGCCTGTCTCGCGAATGCGGCCAGGCGCGATCTCCCACTCCTCCATCTCGAGGAGGCCGTCGGGGGTTGTCTGGCCAGAGGATATGAGCGCCGACATGGATGATGATGATTCGGCCACGGTGTTGCCCTTCCGCAAGGCGCCGGTCGCGGCGGGCTGCTTGTCCTTAGACAGCAGAGGGAACGTGACGAGCTTCCTCGCAGGCTCCGATTTGGCCTCAACTTCCGGGATGCGGACCCGCATCCTCTCGGACCGCCGGCGCGACAGCCTGGGTTCTTCCCTTTCATCGTCAGACTCCTCGACATACGGTCGTTTGTTGTTACTGCCCGTGCCGTTCACGGTGTTGGGGAATGAAGAAGTAGCAGTAGCGGCGGCCCAGCTATCAATCGGCGGTGCCGACAGTGGTGCCGCGTCGGCTTGACTCCCGCACCGCTTTTCCCAGCTGGACTTGGTGCTGCAGTGGTCCCTGCGGTGGATGAAGAAGCAGTTTGCACAGCTCTTGATGAGCTTGGCACTCTCGTAGGACACTTCGGGCGGGAGGACCTGGCAGCCCTCAAAAGGCCCCTCGCCGCGGCGGCAGAACGTGCAGGATACCACTGGGCCCTCATACTCGACCCCGACGAGGTGGATGAGGAGCCCGGCGACTTGTCTCCAGTCATCATCTAGGGTGCGTTTGAGCCACGTTTTCCGCCACTTGATGGGTCGGACCCTGGGGTGCTCAAAGATCTTGTGGACGAGCGGGTCGTCCAGTGTGGTCAGAGGTTGCGGCAGATAGGGCAGTATGAAATCCCATAGCCTTTTAGCGTTGGAATTTACCTTGGGCTGGGTGATAGCTAGAGGTGTTGGTTTCGGTGGCTTCGCGATCTTGGCCGGTTTTGCAGTTTTGTCGTTCAGGACTCTTGCTTGCTCCATTGGTGATTCCGTCTTGTCCAGAGGTTCCTTCGAGATTATAAGAGCAGGGCAGGTATTTCCAGATACTGGTTTGTTGTATATCCCAACCTGGGATAGCGTACCGTCGAGATTGTCATTAAAAAGGCAACCTCGATGTTTGGCCTGTAAGTCTCTTGATTAGCACCCTGAGGCATACAGACTCGCCCGGGAGAGCCATGGGCAACTTACAATGAAATGGGAACCTAGACCGGCTATTCTCTTATGAACCAACCGACAAGAGCGCACGGGGCAGATCCATGGATAGCCAGGCACAGAGCGGTCCAGATCATAATGCTCAGGTATCAAGGCCCCATGCATCTGTATCATCTCACCATCCTTTCCATGTATCACCTTGTACGTACGACTCTCACTCGCCATATCGATGTTGTTGATCTCAGATGGATCGAACAGTCTCATCAGCGACCGAGAAGGAGCCACGCCCGATAGCGTAGGGGTGGGCGGCTTCGCCATTCCGTCTCGCTGCTGAGCACTCGTCGTGGCGGCTACCCTGCCTGCCGCCTTGTCGGAAAGAAGTTTGAGGTTATAGTTCCTTGTTTGTTGTGACTCGCGAGACCCTCGGTCCCTGCGAGACAGAGCGTCGTTGTTGTGGGTGCATTGCGACTGGCCGCAGTGATAGTAGCAGTTGGCACAGGCAAGGACAGCGTGCCTGGCTTCCTCGCTTGCATTGGGGGAGATCATGATACAGCCTATGAAAGGTCCTTTACCTTCGGCACAGTAAGCGCAAGGCCTTGGCGCCTCAACTCCTGTGGCAAACACAACGAGAGCTGTGATATCTCTTGGGTGTGAGTCCCGGTATGGGTATTCCTTGTTCCGTTTCTCGTTCCACTTGATATCACGGACGCGAGGGAGATGGATGACATGCCGTACCCAGTTGATGGTAGGGATCGAATCGTGCACTTTAAGAAAGGGGCGAATATACTCCCACATCTTCTCAGAGCTGCCTGGGTCCGCATTGGCCGGAGGGCTAGGGTTTTGAGGCAGGCTTGAAGAGACCGGCTTCAGATCAGTCGTGACCATGTTCTCCCCAGTAGGGCTTGTAGCACTCGATGCGTCCTTGGGTGAGATAGATGCATGTGTTTCTCTCCGCTGCTTCTTTATTGGTATCGACGGCTCAAGCATCGGTGGCTCTTTGGGGTCGAGTGGTCTTTTTGATACCACGACAGGGGGGCTCATGCCGGACTCATTTCTCAGTGTATAAGAGCCCACCAGGGATAAGGTTCCGTCCATGTTATCGTTGAACATGGCCTTCTTATGTGTGAATTTGAAATGATTAAAGAGGCCCAGATTGGTCTTATATGTCAGTCTACACGACCGTACTGCGCAGATCCACGGGTGGTCTGGGATCTCTGTACATTTCTTGTATCCGTCTGGGAAGAGCGCCCCGTGACTTTTTTGAAATGAGATCGTTTCGTCCGACCAAGACACGTAGGCACGGGTGGGAGTAGCCATCTCCAAGATGTTGGGAGGGTAATCTATTTGGTGTTGAATATTGGCGGAGGGCAACGCTGCTGTGGGCTCTGCATCAAGTGCAGACTGTGTCGACGATGATACAGAGGTGGCATCGTCGTTATCAGTCCCTTCGTCTTCTTCGTTGTCAGACTCATCGGGCGGTAGGAATAATTGGCGGAATGAGGAATATGCATCCCCGTTCGGAGTTGGCTTCTGCGCCTCCACTGCCTCATCGTCGTCACTGGCGGATTCCGTATCGTCTTCCGAGGTGTTGTCGGCGCCGGCATCCTCATCGAGATTGAGGACATCAGCTACCCCTGTAGTTTTGCCTGCCGTCTCGTATTTGATTTCATCGTCCGAATCTTGATCAGACTCACTATCAGGGTCCTCGTCGGTCTGGACGCTGGTATCCTCAGGCTTCTTCAGAGTCAAGTCACTACCACCGTCTGCATCCGAGCCACCGCGAGCCTGGCCTAACACGGATTTTGATTCGCTGGGAATCTCGATAGGTCGGGTCTTCGACCCGTTCAGAGATTCCTCGTTATTTGATATCGGCTTTTCTACTTTTCAAATTAGCAAGCCAGACGGAAGAATGGAGGGGCGATGTGTCCTACCACTGGTGGGAGCTTTTTGAGGCACAAGTGGATTGACATCCAGATTGGGAGGCTTCGAAATCAGAGAACCCGCCTCATTCCCTGGTAGTGATGGTCCAGCGGACTTGCCCGGAACAGGTTCAGAGGCCTTGCGTACGGCAGTACTCGGAAACCCAGGAGCGGATCTCCCTAATGGGGAACCCGAGTTGTGTCTCTGATGTAACGAAGCTGTCGTCCGAATTGGCGTAGACGATGCAACTGAGGTAAGGGGAAAGTTCTGGCCGGTTCTCCTCATCTTCAACACCGGCTTAGTTGTGCCCAGGCCTGTGCCCGTGCCAGTGCCAGTGCCACTGCTGCCATTATTGGGCTTGTTGTCCGAAGCTGTTGCCTGCACAGGCTTCGGAGCAGAAGCGTCTTTCGACGGATCATTTGGACGTTGAAAGGTGCTGCTGCTACCATTGTGAGTAGATGCTGCTGGCCTGGCCTCGGCCTGGGATGTTGCTGTCCCGCCTGTTGCAGTTCCACGAGATGGCACTTTTGTGGAATCTTGGAATTGCTGTCGTTGAGATGGAAGCGGTCTGCGCTCGCCCATAACAGGCCTCGGGGAGTTAGAAGTAGCGGGTGGGTCATAATTGGCTGAAGGGGGTCTGACAGCACTTGAAGGTGTTATATTTCGTTGCAAGTCAGCTGGCCCAGCATGGCTCTGTACAAATGGCGATGGAGATGGTAATGGCGCGTTGAACGCCGTTGCAGCCAAGAGTGGCCCAGGGCTAGCTGTGGCTGAAGGTAACCCATCCGGAAAAGGACTTATTGTCTGTTGGGATGCGTTCGTGATGGTGTTATCCGCGGTGTTCGTGGTGTTGTTGGTGCCGAAGGATGTAGTCGCGGCGGACGGCACACTCGCGTGCGGCGAAGCCGAGAAAGGGAACGCGCCACCGGTCCCATTCGCGTAGTACGCGTTGTTGAAGGGACTGTTGACTGTCGATTGCGCATCGAAAGACCCGGTGAAGGCATGATTGATTCCGTTATTATAACCTCCCCAGATGTTTTGTCCGTTACTAACGAATCCGCCTGGGTATTGTCCAGTTGCTGCAGTCGATTGACCTTGTGGCATCGACGGATTCTCTTCCTGTCGTTCTTGCATCGGCGCCTGCCCCAAATGCCCATTCGATGACCAAAAAGCCATTACTCCTCCACTATAACATAGCTTACCACCTGTAACGGAGCCTATTAAGCTTGCTTAGCGGGAAAGAACCGTGGTAAGTTGTTATCGATGCATCGATCGTTAGATGTTTAAGAGCTGCAGAGAAGGGTTAGTCTAGAATCTCCCCCGATAGCATCTAGAAAACAGAGCTGTTATCGATAAGATAAGCTAGCTAGAGGATTATAACTATTTTAATACAAGTTAAATAATAATATTATTATAGTGCTAATCACGTTTCGAAATATTACTTATGATATTTATTATTATTTAGTTATAAAGCATTTATATATAAATCTTTTCAATTATTTACGTATCTACTTTTTCGCTTATTTACTTTAATTTAAACTTAGAAATATTTTATTCTTAAGTTATTAAAAGTTCTTAAGTTAAAATACGCTATGAGTCCTTAAAAGTACAGGATTTATAAGTATCTGCGACGATAATGCAAGGGCAATCGCCGCGTTACGCGCTATCTAGGCACGTTTAACGCTACAAGACGGCTACGGCTACACTGAAGTTCAGTGAAGCATTTCGTCCGTACTTTAGAATCGACAACAGCCCCCCCTCCATGTCGTGCCATCGCACTATCCTGCACCCTTAACAGACCAATTGCTTCGGACAAACCTATACAACGTCTTATAAGTCTCCGAAATCAATGTTACTTCGTTTATCAGGTTCCACAATCACATCATACTCTGCCACACCTTCCGGGTACCTACATCCAATACGAAGACCTTGTCCGCCTCCAGACATCGATCGTGACAATGACGGGGCCAAGCTTCGCAACTCCCCTTCCGCAATCCTCACACTCAGAGGTCCTCGAATGGCGGTTCCCCGGCAAACTCAAGCAATATGTCCTCACCGGCACGTCAAGGGCAGCATGGTACACCTCCTTCATCATCCCACAGCTTAATCTGCTTCTCGATGCCGGATTGTGTGTCAACAAGATGCGTCCGAAACACATATTCCTCACCCACGGCCACAGCGATCATACACTCCTGACACCAGCCTTTATCACGAGCACCGACCCACCAGACATTTACTGCCCAGTCGAGATGAAGAAGGTCCTCGACGACTATCTCCTTGCAAAGATCATGCTCGGTGCTGGTGGTCTCGTCACGACCGATGATGCCGAACTTCCGGATCCCGAACTTGTGGAAGATGTTGATGCTCCTGAAGAAAGCACTGTCGCACCGCCGAAGAGAAACTGGCTACACAAGCACAATTCCTACGGCGTTCGTGCTGGCGATAGCATCCCGCTGCGACGAACCGTCGATTTCACCGCCGAAGCCTTTGCCTGCGACCATACCATCCCTTGCGTTGGCTACGTCTTCAAGATCAATTCCCAAAAACTGAAGGACGAATACAAAGGCAAAAAGGGCGTCGAGCTCAAGGCGCTCCGTGACTCCGGCATCGAGATCACCGCGCCACATGCCGCGCCTGTTTTTGCATTCCTCGGCGACACGACGGCCGCCACGCTAGCCGCAGAACCTCAGTGGCTGAAGGATGGAATACCCGTGGTCATCACCGAGTGCAGCTTCTTGTACGAGGAACACAGACAGCAGGCTGAAAAGACCAAACATACGATATGGGCAGACCTGGAAAAGGTCGTGCGGAAATGGCCCAAGACGACCTTCGTGTTGATGCAGTATGTTCTTTTCGCACCCAAAATCCTCCATAAGTCTGCTTCTGGATTAATTCCTTAGAAGATTATGCCTCCTGAGACAGACTCGTTACATTCGATCTGAGAACTTACTGACTGGAATCCTTGCAATAGTTTCAGCCTGCGCTACAGTGACGACGATATCAGGCGCTTCTTCGCCGAGATGCAAGATCCCCCAAGCAATATTGTTATCTGGGTCGATGGAGAACCTGAAGCTGGAAACCTAAAGCCAGAAGCCTCCCATAGCCTTGTAGGGGCTGCTCGTTGATAACGATGGCGTCCTACAAATGCTCTCGGCAGCTATGAACGCTCCAGCTGGGCCGGACGGTTTGTCTCCCACTCTACTCCATCAGCCTTGTAATGGTGGTTGCAAGGCTTGTCCCTTCGAGAAGATGCATATGAGCAACCATTCAAGAGAATATTGAATGAATCGCTCAAGAGGTCGTTTCAGGCCGAGGTCAAACTGCCGACCGGCTAGCGGTAGAGCTCGAGGTTGCCTCCATCCTTGAAGCTCTACCCAACAACCTCCAAGTCAGGGGCGAAATGACCTCTCATGTGGCCAGGAGATCGTGCTATTGGCTCGCTGCAAGTGCACCAGCACCCTTAGCTGTTTTTCGCATGGCCAACATGTTTGCACCACGCTACATGACGTTCGGGAGAATTGGGTTGCCACAGTTATGGGATTCCATTGTCTGCCTCCGACTAAAACCCCGGCATCGTGAGAATCTCACGAGTGGCCCGTTCGAATTTCGACCCCGTAGCTCCGGGCGCTGTCGGTTCATGCACTCGGAGTCATTCAACATCCAACCTTCCTGGCCATCGATGTTGTTTCCGCAAGACACAGAAGGTCGCAGCCAGTTCCTTATGCTACATGCTGCTTCCACTCTCATTAAGTTCCCATGCACCCATCAGCTTATCTCTGGGCTATGGACGGGCTCGGGAAGTCAAGGTAGGTAGCAACGATGAACGATCAACGAAGTGCACCTCAGGTTTATCACGAACATATCCTTGGTTTCCTATTCCTCATATTTGTGCATTAATAAGCCATATACCCACCAGGCATGCTTGCGTCTCATAAGTGCTTGCTTTGGTTTCCATCGGTGAACACCGCGCAATCACTGCTTTTTTCATGAAAACTTGTCACCTGGCGCGAGCTGAGTTCGCATCTCGCCGACATTTCGGCATCACTCATTCCGATTGATGTGATGGGGCCGCAAGACGTGCCGGCATTTCTCATTTGAGACATAGATCAGGCTCCACCAAGCTCACGCGCTGAAGCCTTTACAAACGAGACGCTCTGCATTACTCCGCCGCTGAGAGAGGGCTGCCCGTCAGCTAGTTCCCTTGAGTCAAGCCTTCCAGGTGGTTGGATTTTCAATTTCTATGCTTAGCGAGCACGTCGTCAGTGTTGACGAGGCCGTCTTCGAGATCCGTCGACAGAGTAGACCTCGGCAGACGGCAAAATGAGCGGTGGCGGCACTTCATCGTGACCAAGTGGCTTGCTTGACGTGTACTGTGGAAGCAAGCCTGGTGGTGGGTGGCTGTCAGAGATCGGTGATCTTTAGGTGGTGACGTTTGCAAAAGTTCAAACATTTCTCCGGGAGGGATGTTCACTGAACATCAACCCCTGTCAAGGCTTAATTCCCGTAGTGTCCGCAGTGGATTCAAGAATTGCCGAATGTGCAGTATCCACACGCCTCGTCAGCGGCCTGGGAATGACCTGGCAGGTCGAAGTCTGAATGGCTGAGGGGTGTTGGTACCGGACAATCCGACCGACCCCACGGTCGGGTCCGGGATTTCCGCAGCCACGGCGCCGCCTCTCACACTCGGCACGACGGAACGTAAATGGGGAGCCCGACGGGCCGACGTTGACCATCGAACTTATAAGCGGCAAGCTCTCCCTTTTCAACAATGAGTTGAGCAAGAGCCGAAACGCAACAGTATACCGGTTGAGACATAGCAGTACTCGCGAAGTCATGGAAGTAAAGGGTGACACCGCGATGGCAGCCTCGGCTGAGCGAGGCTCAGCCAATATCGATGCTCAGCAGTCGAAGTCGCCAATCAAATTGGATGTGGTTGTTGTGGGCGCAGGAATCAGCGGGCTCGCAACTGCTATATCGACGGCTCTATCTGGACATAATGTGACAGTCTTTGAGTCAGCGAAGGAGCTTCTTGAGGTAAGGCCGACCGGGGAACGCTGGGCCATCCAGAGTCGAGGCACAATTTTGCTCATAAAACAAACAGATTGGCGCCGGAATCCAAATAACCCCTAATTCAACTCGTATACTTCAGAGATGGGCTCTACCAGACCACCTTTGGCACGCAGCAGCGGAGCCAGCATCACTAAGCGTCCACCGTTACACTGGCGAACTTCTTGCGCACGAGGAAAACTTCGACAAGAATATTCGCAGGAAGTACCAGGCACCGTTTCTAGATATGCACCGCGTCGACCTGCAGCTCTCCCTTTACGAGCGAGCAAAGCAACTTGGTGTGCAGTTCCGCCTTGGCGAGAAGGCTGACTCCATAGACGTCGACGCAGCTGAACTCACAACAGCATCCGGCCACAAGGCCACGGCTGACATAATCGTCGCCGCCGATGGTCTCTGGTCAAAAACCGCGGCATTCTTTCGTGGAAGGAAAAGCTCGCCGCTCCCGACTGGGGACCTAGCATACCGACTGGTGCTGAACCTAGAAGACGTCGCGGATGATCCTGAACTGAGTGCCTGGGTAAGCAATCCCACGCTGCACTTCTGGATAGGCCCCGGTACGCATGTGGTAGGGTACTCTATGAGAAAGGGGAAGATATTCAATCTTGTTCTTCTATGCCCTGATGACCTTCCTGAGGGAGTGAGTCGCCAGCCTGGCGATCTGCAGGAAATGAAGGCTCTTTTCACCGATTGGGATCCTATCTTGATGCGTTTCCTCGAGAAGGTTGACAAGGTCGACAAGTGGAGACTCATGCACAGTAAGCCGCGCTGTAACCCTGGAGTTTTGGACCAAAACAGTATGAAGAATATCTAATGACCACTAATGTGTGCAGGAGAGGAGCTGCCCTCATGGATCAACGACCAGTCAAACTTCGTTTTCGTGTAAGTGGATCTCAAGTATTGTGTACATGAACTTTGCTAAGTCTGTTCCTGCATAGTGGTGATGCGTGCCACCCAATGTTGCCATACCTCGCTCAAGGTGCGAATTCGGCGATTGAGGACGGTGCGGTATTGGGGCTACTCCTCGGCCATGTCAAGTCCAAAGACCAGGTTCCCAAGGCCCTCAGTATGTACGAAAAGCTGAGGAAAGCCAGAGGAGAGGCTGTTGTTAAGGAGACTTTCAAACAGGTGAGCACTCAAGGATTGAGACGTGAAGATGCTTCATCAGATACGGAAAATTAATGACGAATCGCCAGCGACACGACTTTCATATGCCGAATGGTCCTGAACAGGAGGCCCGGGACGCCTTGTTTCTTTCTGCCTTAGGCAAAGAGCTCAAGGGGCCATTTCCCAGTAGGTGGACTTGCCCGGAGGTACAACCATGGTTGTATGGCTACGACGCTTTTAAGGAGGTGGAGAATGCTGTCAAGAACGAGCCGTTCTAGATGCATACACAGAAAACACATATCCCTGGAAGCCCGTTGTTAGTCGCCGCCGAGATGCATAGCTACATGAGTACACAAATCAACGGTATAACAAAGACCCGCGAATACCACCAGATCGGAATTTGATATTTGCATATGGCAACGAACTTCGTCCAACTATAATCGTCAACTGATCCCTGAAAAACGGTGGGGCCGAGGGAGTTCGCAATCGAGCCTCCTCTAACACCGGAATTCCCGCACATGCGGAGGTCTTCGATCCCCCACCTCCACATGTCCCGTCATGAGGGGCAATCGGCTCCATTTAATTAGTTGTAGAATTATTTAATGGCCTCGGGACATTAAGCCACGACACCAGTAGTTATTATACCTTCATAGACGCTAGCCTGACTTCGAGTTTGACTTCGTCCCTTCTCATCTTGATTCTTCTCATTGACCTCGGCTATACATTTCTACAATGAGCATCCCAATCCAGACGACACCGCCCGACTCGAGGACGGCCTACATTATCGACCAACTCGAAGGCGAGCGCGTAACTATCCCCGGCAGTAAGGGCGTCTTCAGGATCTTGGCCTCCTCGAAGCAGACAAACGGGGGCATTGCCGTCTTCTCGAGCGGGGCTGTGCTGTCAGATGCTCCCGGTTTCCACTGGCACGCCGAGGCCCACGATGTCTTCCTCGTGACCAAGGGCTACCTGAAGCTTTATAACGGCGACAAGTGCAGGATAATGGGCCCGGGAGACTTTGCATATGTCCCACCCGTCAGTACTCCCAGGTTTCATGGCAGGGTGGACTTCCGCTGACAAGTTAATTTTTGGGGGGACAACAGACAGTGATACACAACCCGGAACTATTGGGACCACACACTGAGACCCTGGGGCTGGTGGCTCCTGGCGACTGGGTGGACTTCTTCCGCTACGTCGGTGAGACGTACAGCGGGCTCATCATACCCGAGGATGACAATCGCGACCTGAAGAGCCTGCTCATCCCCAAGGTCATGGCGGCCAAGGACCGCTTCGACGTCAACTTCGTGCGGGACTACCAGCCCCCCGAGGTCGGGGAGTGGCTTGATTCGGAGAGCGTCCTCCCCGGGCCTCTGCAGCCCTACTATCTCCGGGCCAATACCGGACCGAGACAGATCCTCGGCGGGATCCTGTCGAGGCCGTTCATCTTCGCCTCCCAGTGCAGCGGGAAGTTTGCCATCTCGAGCATCGAGTCGTCGAACCAGTATGGCCCGTCCGCCTTCGCGGACAAGTGGCTGACGTTTAAGAACGTGGACCACTGTTTCTGCGTGCAGGAGGGCATCCTGAAGGTCAAGTTGCGGGAGCAGGGCTCTGACGGCTCGTGGAACGAGGTCCGGGAGGGCCAGACCGTGCTCGTGCCGGCTGGGCAGGCTTTCGCTCTGGACTTTGGAAGCCGGTTCGTTAGGGCCATCACGTTCACTAATGGACGTGGCCTCGAGGAGCTGGTTCAGATCGCGGGCTCTGACTGTCCGAGTGTTGTGTTGCCCGATAAGGCAGCTGCATATGAGTCTACAAAGGTCCAGGAGGCTTGCGGCGAACTTGAGGTGGTGCTGGAGAACTAATGGGCGAAACATTCAAAGAGTCAATGGGAGCCCTATACATATTTCATTCCTCATTTGGATATAAGAATGCCTAGACACAGAAAGGTTGACGCCTAAGTGAATATAACCCGAGTTTTACGATCTCTGTGTTGACTACATATAAAAGATTTAGCCATAATCCCGAGAGTAAGCGGACACAGGGAAGGGGATGGGGAACGTAAAGGAGAAGAAGAAGGGAAACATCATGCAAGGGCAAGACACTGCATCCTTATGTGTTGAAGCATCAAGTCCTGTATAGCGAGATGTATTTGTCATTTCCCTCTGGGTTCACCGCAATAATCAAATATATTCCTGTTATTGACAGGTAAAGAAATGGCCTAACGAATTGGGATATAGTAACTATATAGACTTCCCAGGGATTAATTGAGAGAACATGACCTGACAGCTATTGGATATCACATAGCAAGTTGTTGTTTACGTTGGTAGTAAAATCTATCTATAATTATATATTTTCAGTTGGGAAGGATATCCAGCAACAGCTACAGGTGACATACAATTTTAAGCCCTCATTTTAATATCTCGATGCTCTAACCCTCGAGGACCTTATTATAGGGTTCCCGGGAGATGTCCCAGTGGTACGAACCCCTGACAGCATATACTTAGGTACATACCTCACATACGTACCTAGGTACACAGTGTGATGCAGGAGATATTCAGGGTTAGGGCTTCCAACAAATAACAGCACATGAGACGTGATTTACAAGTACTGTTGACTTGACAAGAATAGTACTGATCAAGGCTAATTACCTACTTAAGTATATAGCCTATGTCCTTGACGTATCTAGAGATGGGTTGGCCTGCAATTGATCACCCGTCCTGCTCGGCATTTGATGCATACAAATCTGGGGCAGTCCCATCTTTAGCATCCGTAATTCTGGTTACGGCAACAACGGCCCGTTGGTCCCGTTTGAGCCTCAAGGCCCGAGCGTCCAACTTGCCAACGTCAAACCCCCTCCATCACGGTACATGTCATGCATCTAGGACTGTTGCCCCGGTCAGCACCTTCGTGGATCCATCTTTGACCTTGTCATTATGGAGGCTACCGACCCAACAACACACACGCAAAACTCGGGCCACAAGGTTCGCAGGCCAAGAGCCGCACGGGCTTGCAACTTGTGCAGGCTGAAGAAGAACAAGTGTGATGAGTTGTACCCTTGCACATATTGCAGAAGCACGTCTAACACCCTGCACATCGTGTGCATATCTTTGGCTGTTACACAAATGTGCTGACTGGTGGATTCAGACCGCAACGTCGAATGCGTCTACCAAGGACAAGACTCGTCGAGGAGGAGGTACACGCCAGAGTATGTCACCCTTTGCGCCTCTCATCTAGCGTGTCTCAGGTTGATTCTTGACTTACACTTCTCAGATATGTCCGGGGCCTGGAGGAACAGGTAGGACGATTGTCAGCCAAGCTTGAGGCCCAAGCAGCAGCCAATCCGTATTCAGTCAAGCCAGGCTTCTCTGCCCATAATGACTACACGAGCAGCAACAGGAGCCCGGGATTAGCAAGCCCATCCGGGGCTAGTGTGGCGTCTTCGTCGAATTCCGCAGTTCGACCTCGGCATGGAGCTGGCCAAGAGGTCACCGGGATCAACAGTCACACCCGAAACGTTGAGTTCTACGGCAGCTCCTCATCGGTTGCGTTGCTCTCTCATGTTCAGCGAGGCGGAGAGAGATCGCCTGTCTCTTCTGATGCCAGCACCACCGAGCACTCAGAATCTGATGCTGCCGCGGCGGCACTGCTATCGAATCTGCACAACCCTGCCTTCTCGCCTCCCCAACCGGATGCCCCAAGCCCCGGGATCGAAGCGACCGTGTTGACTGGCGCTGAAGCGCAAGTATCTGCCATGGAACCCACCAATTTCAGACAGTGCAGCGTCTTCCTGCACAACTTCTTCTCTACCCTGCATTGCGTCTATCCTATTCTTGACAAAGCGTCTTTCATGGAGAGGTGCGAGATACTTTGGTCCGGCGGCGAGGCTGCCATGAAGCCACACTCTAGTTTTGTGCCACTGTATTACAGCGTACTGTCTATTGGTGCACTTCTCGGCTACAGAGATGTCGAGCCTGTTGGCGGGGTCAGTAACCAGAGCTGGAGCCGGAGGTTTTTCAATGAGGCAAGGGGAAGGTTCAACGATCTTGAACTGGTGACCAACCTGGAGATGGTACAATCCTATTTCTTCATGGTAAGGCATCCTTCGTATACCTCCGAATCATCAGTATGTGTGTCTCGCTAATACTCTACTCTGTGTCAAGGCCAAGATCTGTCAAAATGAGCTCAATGCCCACTGTGGGTAATTATCTTTCACGAGGTGGTGCGCACAGGTTACTTACGTCACTTAGGGTCATACTTCTATATCGGTCTCGCCGTTCGAACTGCATTGGCCATGGGCATTAACCGTCAGCCTGGCCCGAACTCAAAAAAGAGTGCTGCTCAGTTGAGAGCGCAAGCTAGGACGTGGTGGAGCATATACTCTGTAGAAGAGCACGTATTCCCTCCCTCTTGTCAGGTGGTCCCAAGGCGTCCACTAACGCATTTTCAGAGAGTTGTCATTTGCATCGGGGAGACCAAGCTGCCTCGGTGCTGACGAGTATCATAACGTTCAATTTCCCCTTACCGAGTTCTCGAAGCTGTGCGACCTAAACTCTCCGCTCCTGGATCCTCCTCACTGTGCCATAATAGAGCATATGGTGCACTTCTCTAGGCTTACTCGTCAGGTCTGCGTGGATATTTATCTGCCGCAGAATCCGGCCGCGAAGACCGTGGAACTGGCACATAAGCTGGACGAACGTCTGGATGCTTGGCTGCTGGGTCTGCCCGAGGGCATCCGGCCAAAACATCAATCGGAACAGACACCCAGGCTTGGCAGTAATAAAGAAGCAATATGGATGAAGAGACAAAAGCTGGTAATCAACATAAGTAAGTATTGCTGGGGCCAGAAGGACATCAGCGAGACTTGAGACTGATCAGACTTTGCTCCAGGATATCTTAACCTCAGAATCCTACTTTTTGGATCCATACTTCTCACTTCCACGCCTTCTGAGAGGTCTGTGGTTACAGGATCATACGAGGGCATTCACAAGTGTCTAGACTCCGCGAAGAAGACCATAGAGCTCATATATGAGACGTATGAACATCAGGAATTCTTCCGGACATGGTCAGTCTGATACCCTCGCAATATGCAACCTAGCACCGGAACATGGAGATTGCCAACTACGGACCGTTGACTGGTTTTTCTAGGTTCTACAACACCACCTACACAATATTCGCTGCGTCAGTAATACTCGTCTACATCAACCAAGAAGCCTCCGAGGCGGAGATCCAGCCACTTCTAAGGCTTGTCAGCATGGCCATCGAGGTCCTAGAAACGATGGCAGACGAGTGCGTCGTAGCAGGCAAATCCGCCAAGCTCTTACAGAAAGCCATGGATACAGAAGCTGCCATGAGAAGCGAGAAGACATCGGAGAGGCTCGCTGCAACCCTGATGTCGATGACGGGAGCCAACACTGCTGCATCCACTAGTTCAGCGTCTGACGGTGCCGGCGGCGGCGGCGGTAGTCTCGCTGAGGGTAGTGGGGTGGCTTCAGATCCCATGCTTGGAACAGAATGGCGGCATTCTTGGGGCCCGGGGATTCTGCTCGACAACGACATGCTAGGCTTCGACTTTGGGATGCCATTTATGGATTTCGAAGGTAGGGACGGGCTGCCCTGAGTTGAATGGGATGCATTCAGGTAGGAAAATTCCGTGAAGGC
>LKEA01000009.1:502938-550407 GCA_003795315.1 Cytospora schulzeri | reverse complement strand
CTCAGACCCTAGCCCTTCCGCTGTGACCGGCGATCAAGGAGTCCGAAACCTGCACAGGTTATACAGCACGGACCAAGCAATATTCGTGCTACTTTACACCTTTCTAGCTACCCTATTCAACTAATACCTCTTAATCGTAAATGATATTAGTATTACTAAAGTCGCCTCACTTCGAGCTATCTTTTAGTATAGGTCTTGATAAATATAAGCGTAGTTGATATTTTTCGATATCTAAGAGGGTCCGTAAGCTGCAGCTCGGATTGAACTTGAGAACGATTTTACTATGGGAGGATTGGAGAAATAAAACAGACGTGGTCCGTGCTGCATACAGACCTTTCGGACTCCTTGATCGCCGGTCACAGCGTCTGCCAAGTCTTGTTTACAGGCAGCAGCCACAAACTTGACCGACTCAAGCTAGATCAGAGCATGGAAGCGGGCCCATCCTTCGAGTACAAAAAATGGAACCACTTGCTTCTCCCCGAGTATATGATATCTTTTAATTGCTTTTCTTTGCCGCCCTGGCATTACTGCATAATCTCATGTTGCGTGTGTCAACCAAGATAGCATTCCCTGACCAATATCTCTCGCGGGAGTCTGTACTTCAGAATGAGCCAACCTTGAAGCACTAGACACTGTCAGCTTAACTCTTAAGGCGAGCACGGTACAATTTGGTGCTATAAGACGAAATAATATCGCCATGGGGTCTTGGGACTGCTACTGTGCCATATGTGGCGGACCATTCGGCGCTGAAGTCTCACGGAAACCCAGAACCGCTCGATTCCGCAGGAGATGGGCGAAGAAGGCTGAGAAGTGTCGAGAGAGAGGCCTTCCTGAAGACGCATACGTGAGCAGCGAGGAAGAGCCAGAGGATGACACCGAGTCGCTCGATGCTTACGACGAAAACAACTCTTATGACCCGGAAGTCATAAGCGAGGAAGAGGTTAGCTGGTCCAAATCATTACATATCCTTGGCTTTAATCCGGACGCAACAGGTGCTAGCAAGTAAGTCCCGATCCTCCCCTCGTTTCCCTGGTCCTTTTGGGTCCATCAGATGTTAATCCGGTATATTAGGACCTTTCTGGCGGGGCCAGGCAGGTATACAGACTATGGAGGAGTCGAGGTCGAGGAGGGTAGTGACCCGAATGCTAATGGCATCAACGACGGCATGCTGAATTGCTACTACTCGTGGGATTCGGAAGGCCCTGTCTTTCCGTTCCATATGTGCTGCTACGAGATCCTGGCCAAGCACCTCACGGGTTCCTTCGATGTCAGCAAGCTCGACAAGGACCTGATGTATAGCATCATGCGGGAGCTCGCGCCCGATTGCGCCAAAGCCTTGGAGGACCTTGACTACGGAGCCGTATCCTCCATGCAGGAGCAGTTCTGGGAGTTTGTGCCGGGATACGAATACGTCGTGAGCCATCCGAGGGATGTGGCCGGCGTCGAGGAGGTCGTACTGTCTATGTTTGGGTCGAGAAGCTTCGAGAGGCTGGCTTCCGATGCCGATCCCGGGGGACGGGCCAAGTGCGACCCCTTTACGAAGCTCCCTTACGATCTCGTCTACAATGTCTCCGCCATGCTCGAGGATGGAGACCTTCTCAATCTGGCGAGGGCGTCCTGGCCTGTCCATGCACTTCTCCGTGACGCCGGCAAGTTCTGGCAACAACGCATCAGGAAGTCCTTGCCCTGGTTCTTTGAGCTGCAAGAATGTTTGGAACAGGATCACACGCTGCTCCAAAGAAATGACGCCAAGCGTATCTTCCTCTGGGCTGAGAAGATGACCCGTCCCAGAAGATGGATAACTGGGCCGTTCATTGGGGTCGCCAACCGTCGGCGGATCTGGTCCGTCTGCGAGCAGCTCGGCGAGATGTATTTTCCTCGCATGGAGGTGGAAGAACCCGTTCAGAGCCATGTCGAGAAGATGATCATGGAATATTCCAACTGCTCGTCCTTTGTCACCACTTCGGCCCCCGAGACGGCAAAAGTCGACGTTGTGCGGAGCGCCTACTGGCTCACGTCATGGTCTGAGATGCACTCGAGGCCGGAGCTGTTCACGACCTTCTGGGAAGGTGCATCCCTCGCGGGTATCTCGCTGGATGTAAAGAGGGGAGCTATGGGCCTGGACCGGCGGCTTCTCGGGAGGGACGACTCAACGGAGGGCATTTATGGTGACTTCATGAGGCTCCAGGAGAATCAATGGATCACGGGCGTCATCCTGCATATTCCTCCTGCTGATATCCACTTCTGTAGGAGGTGGAAACATCACCCCGAGACGGTTAACGACGTCTCGGGAGCGTTCACTTCTCCACACGGCCTGACGGTGAGTACCCGGAACATACTGCAAAACTGCGGATAGCACGACCAGCCGGTAGATGCTAACTGCCTTGTTTCAGGTCATCCTTAATACCGGGGAGAAAAGGGCTTTTGGTACTAATAAGCGTGGCTTCTCACAAAGGTACCTGCCTGTAGCTCCAAAGTGGCACCTGACCGGCATGGTCGGCATGACTGGAGAACTCAACGGGAAGCAACAGTTCGTGCGCCTGGGCCTGCTCCAGGCACAGCGCCCAGAGCTTGACGACTACTCCAAACTCCCTGAACCCGACGCACCCCCGAAGCCCACTCCTCTTCAGAGCCTTCTCTGGGACGAGGACTACTCTGATGTGCTGAACCACAGCATCTGGGACCACCCCAGACTCGGACTGGTCCACGAACACCGCGATCTCAACAGGTATGACGATGGGATCCATCCGAACCTAGTTCCCCACGAGGCTCTGATCTGGGCAAGAGACCAACAGGACCTCCGGAGCTTGCGGCGGGTCTCGGGATATAGCGTGGTCGGCGGCACGTTCTCCACGCCTCGTGCCGGGGGCGAGCTTACGATTGACGATGTCTGCGGTGTGACGGCCGAGTATACCCCCGAATCCGCCCTCATGCGGCGCGTGATTGGGGTCACCAAGACCTCACCTGGGTCTGAGATGAGAGTCGAGAACCCGTGGAGGCATTTCGAGATTGATGGCCCCGGTGGTGAGATGATCACCGAAGTCCAGTACGCGATGCATGAGAAGCTGAAGGCGATGAAGGTGAGTCCTAACGAGCCCCAGTCCCCACCCTTTCTCTGTTGTGTTTCTCTTTTTCTCCTACCCCTCCCATCCCTGATACTACCTACCTCCCGAAAACGTGGCTCACACTCTCTTCATCTCCCCCAGATACGTACCAACCGCGGCCGAGAATGCTACTGGGGCGAGGTCTACGCCCAGAACTGGCGGAGCCTCGTGGCGCCACGGGGCGAGACGCTGGTCGGCCTCGTTATGGCGTTTGCCGACCCCAGGGGCGCCGGCTACAAGGGCAAGACCTGCACCCACTACAACATGACATTTGTGGCGGCGCTGTCGATGCCGCTCGGGATAGTGGAAGAGTCGCAGCCTGTCGGCGAGTGACTGCACGGCCGGACGCGCTGGGGCGTCCTGCGGGCGTGGTCGCAGTTGTCTGCGGACGTGGCCTGCTTCGTGTACTTGGTTGTCAAGGGTGTTCTCTTGGGATTATCTTATGGGGAGTGGCAGTCTTTCAGGCTGGTTTTGATGTGGATGTTGGGAAGAACATGTCGACCCGGCGACCGTTGAGCCCATGGATTTAAAGGAGAATAACCTTGAAAGGGTAGTGGTATGTTCAAATGCTACCAGAGGTATCAGATTACCGGTACAAACGCCTGTGGCTTACAATGATCGGCACTCAAATATGCTAGGAATTATATAAATCTATTATTCTATTAGCGTCGACTTGCTATATATACAGGGCCCCCAATTTCCTACCAACACAAAGGAAGCATCGTGTCTTTGACCATGGGATACCTGGAATCTCCGAAGGAAGAGGCCAACCTCACGCTCCCTCTGCATAAAGTTTCATACTCCAAAGTCAACTGGAATTGGCACATGCATACTCTTTCTGACCGAGTATCCCAACTCAGACGTTGATGGGTGAAGGGGTTGTTGATATCAAGCCAGCACTTGAGTACTTACACAATATAGTACATGATATACATGATATATCCGCTTAAGTCCGACTGCAACGTACAAAGTGGGCTGCTCATCCGGACCGCGCCGATAGCGGGATACATGATTCCGATAATTATCAATTGAGCCTCTGATTCGCTGGATAAGAAAATTTCCAGGACGTCAGTCAGTCGCAAGGAAAGGCAGTAAAGAGCATCGTGGGCTGAGTCACGACATAAGCAAGAGAAGCTCTTTTCCACCTTGTGCTGGACTCCCAAATATCATCTGACGCCCTCTCCTTCGTCCCAATTATTCAAATTGACTAAAGGAAGCACTCGAGTCCCCCCACTTCCAACCATCCTACAGTATTCCTCCCAGACTATCCGCCCGTCATGTCTACTTTTGGCGAGTACTTCAGGGTCACCACGTAAGCTTTGCCCCTCCTCCAGCAACTTCCCATCTGATCTGTCCATCCGTCCGTCCGAGGGCTCCTTGAAGGCTGACCTTGCTCCCTACAGCTATGGTGAATCCCACTGCCGCTCAGTCGGCTGCATAGTCGACGGCTGCCCTCCAGGCATGGCCCTCACCGAAGCCGATATCCAGCCCCAGATGACGAGACGTCGCCCCGGCCAATCCGCCATCACCACCCCTCGTAACGAGAAAGATCGCGTCCAGATCCAGTCCGGCACCGAGTTCGGCGTAACACTGGGCACACCTATCGGCATGTTGGTTCTGAACGAGGACCAGCGACCCAAGGACTACGGCAACTCGACCATGGACCTGTACCCCCGCCCTTCGCACGCCGACTGGACCTACCTCGAGAAGTACGGTGTCAAGGCCTCCTCTGGTGGTGGAAGGAGCAGCGCAAGAGAGACGATCGGACGAGTGGCCGCCGGCGCCATCGCTGAGAAGTACCTGAAGCTGGCCTACGGCGTCGAGATCGTCGCCTTCGTCACGAGCGTCGGCTCCCAGCACCTGTTCCCCCCGACCGCCGAGCACCCCTCCCCGAGCACGAACCCCGACTTCCTCAAGCTCCTCCAGACCATCGACCGCGAGACCGTGGACAAGTTCCTGCCCGTGCGGTGCCCCGACGAGGAGACGACGAGGAAGATGGAGGAGCTCATCGCCGACTTCCGCGACCGTGCCGACAGCATCGGCGGCACGGTGACGTGCGTCATCAAGAACGCGCCCTCTGGCCTCGGCGAGCCGTGCTTCGACAAGATGGAGGCCCTCCTCGCGCACGCCATGCTGTCCATCCCCGCGACCAAGGGCTTCGAGATCGGCTCCGGCTTCGGCGGCTGTGAGGTGCCCGGCTCGATACACAACGACCCCTTCATCGCCGCCGAGACGGCGCACACGATGGAGACGGGCGCCGACAGGGCGGGCCTGCCCCGGCCCAAGCTGACGACCAAGACCAACTTCAGCGGCGGCATCCAGGGCGGCATCACCAACGGCGCCCCCATCTACTTCCGCGTCGGCTTCAAGCCCGCCGCCACCATCGGCCAGGAGCAGACCACGGCCATGTACGACGGCTCTGGCGAGGGTGTGCTGGCCGCCAAGGGCCGTCATGACCCCTGTGTGGTGCCGCGGGCGGTGCCCATCGTCGAGGCTATGGCCGCCTTGGTGGTCATGGACACGGTGCTTGCGCAGCAGTCTAGGAGTATGGCTAAGAGCCTGTTGCCCCCTCTGAAATGAGAATGGGATGGAGTTTAGAGTATGGAGAATGATAAAAAAGACGGCATAGATAAGTGGCATAGAGACAGATCTTCGAGAAAGGGAAGCTGCTTGTCCATGGCGCAACGAAGACCAAAATATAGAACAGAGCATCTGTCAGGATGAATCGGAACGTTGAACCTTACAACCAACCCCTGGTACCGAAGGCTTACTGTGTGTCCTTGTGAGAATAGTGTACAAAGTGAACCCCTTTGTCCAACAACCTGCGCCTTATTTCCCATTTCGCCAAACATGTGTAGCCCATTCACTGTTCAAACCAGTGTGACTTGCTGCACGTCGTCCCCGTCGAACCGCCACGGCTGCGCCTGATACAGGCGATGGACATATGTCGGCCCGACGAGACGATAATTATCCCCATCCCTCCGTAGGGCAAAGGGGCAGTCTGCTCCACGCAAGAGGAACACCTCGTCGCCAACTTCGCACCATCCGTTCGCCCTGCCCAACATGCCATTATCGAGAACACAAAAGGCATGGTGCTGGCGCTCAGAGCACAAATCGTACGTCCATCTCCGGGCAGTGGAGTACCAGTCCCTGTCTGACTGTGACTCTGATTCCTCTTGCGACGAATTTTCAACCTCGATTATGCCCTGAAACCACGCCTTGAATACCGAGAAGGCGCTATCGTGCCCATGTGGGATTGGACGGTGCTCTTCTTCCAGCGGAAACGCAAGTGTCTCGAACAGTTCACGCAGAACTTCATTGTAGCCATGTGGGTCTAGTGCGCTGATACGGTCACGAACATACCAACAATATTGTTCGAAAATATGCCCCCGCTGAGGCAGCGACTGCCGCCAGATATCGACTTTGGACTTCCTGAAGGCGACCTTCCCGATATACCTGCCTTTCACTCTGAGCATTTTTGGGCAATGCTCAGCTTCTGTATGACCCGCATAAGGGTTGTCTCCAATTTGGTAGTTGGTGATGCTCCAAGAGAAGGCATGGAACGCTGACCGACCTGGATTGTCCCAGAGGTCTCTATCAACCAGATGGTACGCCGGCACCCAGGACGGCAGGTTCTCGAGATGGTTTGGTCTTGCCGCCGTCTGGATGATGCTGAGGTCTTGCTGGCTCTCGATCCAGGCCCAGACCGCCTCCTCGAACACAACTTCCAACGTCTTTGTGTAATCCGGCTCCGGCAAAGGGACACCGCACGCAACCAACAAGGAGTGTAGTGCGTAAATCTGGTCCACTGGCAGCATGGAATCCAAAAAGAACGCACCAGCTAATACTGTCTTTGCTGTCCTGTGTGAAGCCTGGGAAGTCATGGTACCTCTTTGCTGCTTGAGCATCTCATATCTGGATCGGTGGTACAAAGGTTTGCGGGTCAGTTCCTCTACCACATCCGACGTTTCCCTGTGTGGGTTATGTGGAGGCAAGCGAGAGGCCGAAGCGATAGCTTCTGTCAGGTCGCTCATGGAGATGCTTCGTCGACCATGAAGAACCACACACTGACGGGCGAGGGCTTGCTCTTGAAACGTCCAAGCTCTCTGCCACCAGTCATTCCGTATAATCGTGAACATGGCCCGATATTTGTTAGGAGTGAAACCGTTCGCTGTAATGCACGTAAGTGACATGAGTTGACGACGTACTAGACTTCTTTCGAACCGAGTGATCCTGCACTCACACGAATGCAATATAGGCTTGGATAACCGCCGCTGTAGCCTTTGAGAGGGCAGGTTTAGCCTTTCAGATAACATCTTTGTTCTCCCGACGAGCTTGAGTCTCCTGATCGACCGCGCCGTAGTCGGATCAGAAGCGCCGAGCCATACAAGAACTGTCTGAGCTTTGGAGTAGATCTCGCCCATTAGCTTGACCTGGTGGTTTCGTTCTGGCGTGCTCTGGCTCCTCTGCCTCTGATCAATACAAATGGCATCAATCCAAAGTACCCTCTGTTTGGACCTGAGGCGCAGGTGTCTCAAAGCTAGCAGGCAGTTCGGCGTCACGGCGAGGGTCTTGGTGTCGACAGAAACGGAGTAACCTGGCGTCGGGACCCCCCAGACGTACGAGAGGGCCTCGTAACTCACGCGATCATCCAGGCTTGCCTCCCGGATCTCGCAGCAGACAGTGCTGTCAAAATTGCGCGACGGGAGCAGCTCGAGCACTCGGAACGACCGTGGCGAGCTGAGCGGCGTGTGGATGAACTCCTGGCTAGGGCCCTGGCCGGCCATGTTTGCCTGCAATACTTCCTGTGTCGAGGTGTGGAGGGGCTTGAAGTGTGAACATGTTTCGAAGGATGGTCGAATATAAGAGAGGATATATGATTCTAGAGTGAAAGGGGAGATGGGGAGCCAGGGCGTTTGCAGAGACCAGCTAAAAGGTCCAGACAGAGTGAGCCACGTCCACGGGTGGGGCATAGTAAGGGGCAGAGATGATCTGGGACATGTCAGGCTCTGGCTTGGGAAACGTAGAAGTTCCCCGTGACCTCCTCGACTTTGGAATCTTAGCTTCCCTTGCCGACCAAAGGATAGAAAGAGCGCACCTGGAGGCCCTCACATGTTAGTGGAAAGGCTTACGCCGGAAGCCGGACAATAAGTCCATACTCTCTATACCAGTACACAGACCGTGGCCAAGGTAAAAGTTTCCCTGGAGTGGACAAAGACTGATGAATTCAGCCTTTGTAGCCTCAGCTATACGTATGCCGAGAGTTCTGACTTCCGTTTGGCCTACATGTACGTTCACAGCAAGGGCAAAAAATACTCCGTGCTGGGATGGGTGAGAGCAACACATAACACAGGTAACACACTGCAAGCATTGTTTGTGATGGTATCAACTCTTCCGTACATCCAATGATTTGAACAGGTATATCTATTTACATATGTACAATACGTGAGCCCCTTCATGATCCTCATCCCAAATATATCCATCCATCAGTCAGGTCACACATGCTCGCTCATTCGCTCATTTGCTTTGCTTTTTCGCTGTTACTCCCAGAGCCACCAAACCAAGACGAGAAAGCAGAAGAAAGCACCCCAGAAAAAAAAAAAGGGAGAACCGAATATATCCCCCACGGAGAGAAAACACGAAATCCAAACGCCCTTCCATAGTAACTTCCACCCCCTCATGGCATACATATACCAACTCTCTCATGGAGGGAAGGGGCCCCATACAGATAAGAAAGATTCTCTCCCTTCAAAAAAACCAGAGACATATTCCACGCGGCTTGCTCCCAGGATTTATTCCCTCCTCACAACACCAACAGCTCATTATTCTCCTGTAGCCCGATCGCAGGGGTATAAGGGGCAAAAGCACCACACGTGTTCTCGGGCCAGTCCACCTCCACCGTGGACGTGACCTTCACCGTCTCGATCAGCGTCTCCCGCATGACCTCGTCCTCGTTATCCACCCCTTCGTCAAACTCCTCCGGGACCTCGTCCTCGTCCTCAGGCGCCGTGCGCCGCGACGTCACCTTCATCTCGAGCGCAGAGCGTGTCCGCGTGGCCGTCACGAGCACCGTCTCGGTGACAAACTCACGAACCCTGACTGTTCGCTTCTCCTTGCTCGCGCTGGTCATCGTCGAGAGGACAGGCGTCTGAGGGGTTGGGATCCTGAAGGTCGTGCTCGCTGTCGTTCCAGCCACTTCCCTCCTATTAGTGCCCTCCTCTTTCTCGAGGTTGACAGTGTCTGCCACCTTGGGTTCGCTCTCAACCTCATCTCCAGATGTTGCCGCCATCGCCATCGACTCTTCTCCATCCACCAAGCATGTTGGGTTGAAAATTGCGATGTTGATGTGATCGACCTCAGTGTCAATCTCAGCATCCTCAGAGGTGGTCTTAGAGGTAACCTCGTTAGAGTGTGGTTCGGGTTCGGTCTCAAGTTCGAGTTCGAGTTCGGGCTCGGGTGATGGGGATGGGACAACAAAAGTATCAAATCCAACATCGATAACAGGGTAGGAAGAAAAGTTACGGTGGATTTCCTCATCCACCCACCAACAGAAGGGCAAGGGGGTTACATTGGGGGATAAACAAACGCTGGGGTCCGCACTGCTGGGTGTTAACTCACTGGCAACTTCAGTCGCCGCGGTGTAGTCAGAAGCTTCGGTCGTCGCGTGAGCAGTAGGCTCGACCAAAGATTCCGTCACCGTGCTAAAGATCGTCTCAACAACACGGGATGGTGCCTTTTCGGCAAAGGACTGGGTCACTGTTTTATAGACCGTCTCGACAAGCTGGGACGGGGACGACGCGGTCTCTGTGTAGTCGATGGTAGGAGGCGTGTTCATGGCCAATTGAGGCACGGGCTCTCGACCATCAAGCTCGTGGTACTGGTACGAGGCTTGTTGCGGCTGCGGCTTGTAGAGCTCGACCCCACGCTCATCAGGTCTCGAAAACTGTCCAGCTAGCATCGCAATCAAGACAACCAGAACAACGATGGCCACGTTCTTCGGATCCTGCAGGGCAACTCGGATTGTTTCGCCAAGCAGCTCCGGAAGAGAGGCATTCTCCAACGACCTACTTCGGGCTTCATATCGCTGATAGGTTGGCTCAGAGGGCGGCGACTGGGAGGAGGGTTGGGTGTAAGAGTCCGGGTGGTGAGTCTCAGTTTGAGTCTGGCTCGAGTATGCATCACTATCAGCCCGACTTTGATCACCGTAGATTTCGCGGAGCCGATCGGGGTCGCTCGGTCGACCATCGAAATCTGTGGCTGCGGTGGTCTCAGGTGCTGGAGAGGCCAGGTCGTCCTCGACATATGCTGCGCGAGATGTGGAACGGGGCGAGGGGAACTGCTTCTGCTCGTCTTCCTCCCGCTGTAGCCTACGCAGTTCCTCCTCATCGAGCCGCTGCTGACGCTCTTCCTCGAACTGTTGTCGTGCCTCTTCTAATTGTTGCCGTTGTTGATCGAGAACTCTGTGTTCCTCCTCCAACTCCTGGCGCCGAGCACCCCCGAGGTGTTGATGCTGCTCCGCTTCGATCGTCCTGCGCTGTGCCTCAAGCTGCTGTCGCTGCTCTTCAAAGTCCCGGCGTTGAGCTTCCAACATCTGCCGCTCCTCTTCGAATTTCTGACGGCGCTCTTCCTCGAAACGCTGGCGTTGCCCGGCTTCGCTCTGCTGGTCCAGTTGTTTGCGCTGCTCCTGCTCGTAAGAAGCAGCAAGCTTGGATAGGTCTTGTTGGACAGTTTGGCTGATGATGGGCTCGACTTCGATGTCAACACGCTCCATCTCCCTCCAGCAAGCCTCCCAAGCACCGGCACTCATCAGACCGTTGCTGGCATACACCTTGATGCGAAACACGCGCTCCGCACCGAGCTCCTGGTACTTGATGTCCCCTTTACAGGACTTGCACCAATGCCTCTTTTCTTTCTTGGCAACAGCGTCGTGTTCTTCATCATCGCTATAGTCTGAGAAATCATCCTCGATGTAGTCAGTGATGGTCATCTCGTTTGAGGGACCGAGGTAGTGTCCACACTCGAGAATGCGAGCTCTACGTCGCAATGGCAATTCGAGAGCCTCCAACAACCGTTCCTCGAGAACCTCATAGTCATTCTGAGGGTGCGGCAAGAGAATGCCTCGCTCCATCTCGGTGTCGCCAAGCCGGTCCTGCAGCTGTCGCCAAGCACTTCGGAGGTTCTTTAGACCCTCGCCGGAGAAGGCAATGGGCTGGAGTTTCCTGGTTTCGAAGTAGTTGACCATGTCACCATAGACCCATCGGGGCGGGAGTAAGGTGACGTGAAGCAAGACTAAGGGTGCTGGCTCCGGGCCCTTGAAGCGCGAGGGTGTTGATCGCCCCCTAGACGAGTATTGCGCTGAGAGCGATGGGCTGCCAACTCTTGAGGTACTGGCCAGACCAGCCTCTCGTTTTGCTGAGCGAAGTGGGTTTGAGTAGAGGGAAGGTGTAGGCGATGACATCTGCATGGCTCGAACGGAGGAAGGACTTCGGAATGCCTGTCGGGAGTTGCGAGAGGTAGGGATGAAGTCATCCTTCTCATAGCAGGAGAGTCGAGAAAGATCAGAAATGGCTGATACGCCGGACATGGAGACACCAGATGTGACACGAGAGCGGACGTCTGGCGTTTCGTCACCCTTTTCCGTCATATCCTCCCCACAGTGCTCATCAGCGGAATGGATAGAACTGCGGGGACTGCGGTCGCTAAACACATCATCCTCTGTACCGCGGTGGGATTCAGTGCCATCACCCTCGAAAGATTGCATGGACTGGGAGGCGGATGAATAGGGTCTGCTTGGAGCATCGTGGTCATCTGGGTCGGGATGGACAGTCTGGTCGGCATCGTCAGGGTCCTCATGTATTGAAAGGTGGTGGTTGTGTGAGTCGAATTCGGGTTCGCCGCCCGGACCGTTGAGGAAGTCCTCGTCGTCGGGATCTGCCGTTATCTCGATGTTTGGATAGCCGGCTGGAATGTTGCCTCCCTCGTGGCGATCGGCAGTCCCGTCTCGAGAGACATGGGAACCTCGGAAGTAACTGTCACCCTCCATTGCTGGACTCACACAATCTTGGTCGACGTGGATATCAAAGTCGAACCTAGGAGGAGGGGCTCTGGTCATCTGAGAAGAGGTTCGAGAGGGAAAAAAAAGGAAGAAAGGCCTCAAGTCGGGACGGAAGTGATAATGCGACCTATGTAGAGAGAGTCAATTAACCTAAGTACCTGAATGTCAGAGCGTGTCAGAGTGTCCGAAGATTGTCAGTCGGTGTGCCAAAAAACTGTGGCTACCAGTCTACATAATACTGTGTACCCGCCCACCAGTATGGAGAAGGTTTGGGGAAGCGAAGCAATCAGGTGCATGCAGAGGCTGGAATGATGGTGGGTTTGTTGGTGAAGCGGATCGTGGACAACTGTCACTGGTCTGGGCTGTCTGGACTTTAGTCGTCAGGTCGCTGTTTACACACGTCGTTGCCAGGAGACGTGGTGGCTGGGAAATGCCTGTTTGGGTAAAGAGACGGGGGAGCTCTCCACCAATCCCCACTGATTTCCCATTTATCCCCACACAATCCTCCACCAATTCACACCAAGCAGGACACAGCGGGCACTGCAGGACAATGCAGGACCAATTGACTGAACCAAAGTGGATAGGCTGATCAGTGGGGTTGGAACTTTGTCTTTGGGACATCAACCTGGGCGTGAATCTGGGCGTGACAGGTTTGTCGACCTTGCATGGTTCGACATCGATGTCGCCAGACTTGCCAGCTTTCAATTGGTTACCAAATAAACAATGGCTACTGTATGGAGTACATATGAATTATGGTAGGGTTCTTTTATCTTAGTGTACTGTGTATATCGTATTCCTCTTGTTTTTAGCTCGACAATGTCTGTGATGATGTCTTTGAGTCTCACCAGCTGCGAATATTGTGTTGAATGTTGAATACGGTAGCTGGATAAGTAACCTGAACAAGTGCCTGCATGCTTTTGGAGAAGAAGGAGACACGTGACGTCACTGAAGCTGGTTTCAGCTTTCTCTTGTGGCCGTGCACTCGCCCGTGCTTTTGCTTTAAGGTTCCAGTATCTTGGCCCCCGTTGGCCCTGGCGTTGGTGGAGGAGGGAAAGAGCACCTGAGGGGGAAAGGTTGGGGATGGGGACACCCACTCTGCAGAGTTGACCACCGTTCCTGACTACTACCGTTTTGCAGCCACAGTTCCACAACAAGTGTGATCCACCGTCCATGTTGATGTTTATGTAGGTTCAAGTACACGCCCACGTGCCTGCATGCAATGCCGAATGTAAGACTGAACACAATGTAATCTGGGTCTATTTAGTACATGCATATATATATAAATATATATACTCACTTTTTTGGGACACTTGATTCATCTCTAGAGGCTGTCTTCGAGTATAGACTATTACGAATCTCCGACACTCACTTGATACAACTTTCCAGCGATCGCCAACATGTGCTAATCTAACAGATACCGACTACGTCATCACATATGCACCCTCAACACCTTCCAAGGCTTCCATCCCAGCTTCCTCAGCGGCAGCCGGCATTTCCATCTGACTGCTTAGCCGTTGCATATTGAACTATCCAGTCATCTCGGATATGCCCAGAGACCACTGGGAATCACTGGGCACCAAAAGGCAAGGGAGCCAAGCTAGCCTCAGGGGACATGGAAGTCTTACAAGGTGTCAGCTTGTTCTTTACGACGCCGTGGGAAGAGACGCCTCGAAGCTGACAACCACAACCCTTCCACCTTTCTTCTGTCGTCTGATAAGCACAAAGCTACTGAGTGGTGAGCTGAGATTCTTCCTGCAGGGAGGAAACCGGATTTGGGCCAGATCTGATATAGTACAAGAATCAATGCTGAACCTGTTTTGATTGTGAAAAATACCATCTACTCATCATTCTCATGATATTCATTTCCTCGAGTTGCGTGCCCAAGTGTCTTCTACACTGTCTCAATACTACAATCCGTCAAAATGGGGGAAGAACAGCAGCCAACACCGGAGAACATGACCATGATGCAGGGTTTCGAGTGGTACGTCCCTGCCGACCAGAAACACTGGGCCCGCCTGGAGAAGCACATCCCCCAGCTCAAGAACTGGGGCATCGATAACATATGGATCCCCCCAGCTTGCAAGGGGTCCTCCAAAGAGGGTAACGGCTACGACATCTATGATTTGTATGACCTGGGCGAGTTCGACCAGAAAGGCAGCGCCGCCACCAAATGGGGCTCCAAGGAAGAACTAGTCTGCATGGCCGTCACTGCCAAGCAGAACGGTGTTGGCATCTACTGGGATGCCGTGCTCAACCACAAGTTTGCGGCTGACCACAAGGAAAAGTGTGAGGCAAAGGAGGTCGATCAGGACGACCGGAATAAAGATATCAGCGATGTCTATGAGATCGAGGCCTGGGTTGGCTATGACTTTCCCGGCAGAAAGGACAGATACAGCTCATTGAATTATCATTGGTATCACTTCAGTGGGGTAGACTTCAACGCCGAGAACGGAAAGAGCGCCATATACAAGATCATGGGCGATAAGAGCAAGGGTTGGGCTGACAATGGAGACGTCGATAGCGAGAAGGGCAACTAGTAAGTAGTTCCCGTCCAAACCCACACAGCACAATGCCCCAGGTGTTGAGGCTCAGCAGTGACTACCTCATGGGATCCGATCTCGACTATGACCACCCGGAAGTCGAAGAGGACGTCCTGAACTGGGGCAAATGGCTAGCCTCACAGCTCCCGCTCAAGGGCTTCCGCTTCGATGCCATCAAGCACTACAGCGAGGACTTCCTCCGCAAGTTCATCACCCAGATGGACGAGACCTATGGAACAGGCTGGTTCGTCGTCGGCGAATTCTGGAAGGACAGCCTCGAGGACATGGAGCACTACCTGGACCGCATGGGCCGCAAGTTCGCACTCTTCGACGCACCACTGGTGTACAACTTCAGCCAGATCAGTCAGACCAGTGAAGCGGACATGCGGCAAGTATTCGATCAGACACTGGTGCAAGTCGCACCAATCTGCGCTGTGGTAAGCCACCGTCCCCACCCTCGAATCATACACCCACCATTTCCCGCAGAGAGAAAGACTGCCAGCTCACCATAATTTTTGTCTTCACCATAGACACTAGTGATGAACCACGACACACAGCCCTACCAAGCCCTAGAAGCCCCCATAGCCGACTGGTTCAAGCCCCTCGCCTACTCGCTCATCCTCCTCCGCGACGCCGGCTACCCCTGCGTGTGGTACGGCGACCTCTACGGCGTCGACCCCAACGGCGACAAGCAGTCCTTCCCGCCCTCGTGCGGCGGCACCCTCCCCCGTATCACCCTCGCCCGCAAGCTCTACGCCTATGGCGCCCAGGCCGACTACTTCGACTACGCGACCTGCCTCGGCTTCGTGCGCTACGGGACCTGGGACAGGCCCTCCGGCTGCGCCGTCGTCCTGTCCAACGCGGGCGCCGGGTCCAAGAGGATGCACGTGGGCGAGGTGCACGCCGGGGAGACGTGGACGGACGTGCTGGGGTGGAGCGACCGGGAGGTGGAGATCGGGGAGGATGGGTTTGGGGAGTTTGTGTGTGGGCAGTGTAGTGTGAGTATCTTTGTGAACAAGGATGCCGAGGGGAGAGAGAAGTTTGGAGACAATTTGTAAGTCCGCCTTTGTTTGATCCTCCCCTCCTTTTCTGTCTTGGTTGGAGGATTGGCTGGTAAGGCCTCTGGGATTCAGGGATGGGGTAATCCATGCCAAAATGGATATTGGCGCTCAAGTGCTAACATCATACAGTGACAGCAACATCTACGAGAGATGAAGTGATCTATATGTTCCATCTTGATATGGGCATATTTCTCCAAAGCAACGCTAACTGCTGGGTATAATTGTTTCTGCGAGGAGTACGTAAACGGTATATAGTACACTTCCTAATCTCCTACTTGTGTTATAATGCCAATACCATCACGACGCACGAATATCCACAACAAAGGGGGTTGACTTGTTTACGGTATAGAAGACATAGATATGAATTGCACAATCACCGCTACTCTATTTCTTCGTCCTTGTGACGCCATGGTAGTCGCCGATGGAGGGCCGGGGAAGAGAAGGTCGCTACTCTGTACTTTTCGCTCGATGATGATGGGATGTGTTCCGGCGAGAGACAGTGTTCTAGCGAGAAGACGCTTGGAATACCGTCTTCCGACCGTTTACAAAATATTCGGGGCCGCGGTATAGTACGTAGGTACCTGACTACGTAAGTACTTGAGGAGCCGCTATGGATCTGCCTGGCGTGGATAACGTTATACAGGCCATCCAGGCAGCATTTAATGTGATAATATATAACCCCACCACTTACCACCCAACCGCATTTTAACTGCCAACATCTGTTCACTTTTAGCTTTTCGTTCTTCTTCACTGTCGACACAGGTGAATTTGTCCTCAAGTAACGGCAACTCCTGTTCGTCCTCTCACTGAACTGCGGAAATGACCACAGACTGGGGCCCCTACGCTACCATTCCATCTCCAGCTCACATCGAAAGAGCACGCGCTGGTGACGCCTTGGATGAAGCACACCAGTACGCCTTTAAATGGGCTGTCCAGAATGTCCTCCACACCGATAGAGCGAAAATTACCTTTGCACAGATCATCGAAGGACTACCTCTGGCAGACGTTGCCCTTAACACCCGAGCTCATAGCTTTCATGAGGCTGTCATCAACCACAAGTCCCTAAATCCCGAAGCCCTACGAAAGGCGAAGACTCTCCGTGCTAGAGACTGATCCCTGCCCAGGTGTGCATAGCATGGTGGCTCTCTCCGCAAAATCAATGGAACTTCTCTTCTGATCACAAATATGGATAATAGGGATCAACAAGTAAGCCAAGACGACCACTCAAACTTCCTTCTAAATGTTTCGTGATGCCCAACCACGCCACCGGCCGTGCCAGCCTCGTGAATATGCTAGAGACGTGAGCCGTTTGTTCCGGCCAAAACCCTACCAGAGTCGAGAAGAGGTGGTCATGAAAGTTTGAGAATATGAGAAAGTTGGATCGGGACACAAAAGTACAGCATGGCTATCACAGAAATATTCCAGAGTATAATTTATGTACTGCTTCACCAACACCTTCAACATAGATCACGCAATGCGGTGATGCGATCCAATTTGCGTTACATTCGGCCTAACCATGATGCCGTTGTTTCGGCTATTTCAAGTCAGGCTACTGTAAAATCCGCATAACGGAGACAATGATTTCAACTATTCCTCTTTGGGAGAAGACAAGGGTTGTTCGCCGTCGCCGCCCAGACAGGATATGTCCATGGAGACCCGGACTTAAACGGATATGTGACACATCCGGATGGTTGTGATACCGACAACTGTCGAGGTGGATCCAGAGTCAAGCTATGTTAAGTAGACATCATATACCCAATAAGCTTGAGAGTTGTCAGCTACTGTCAACAAGATTTAGCAATCCGACTGACTTCTTCTGGTCAACTCTCAAGCTTCTTTTATCCAATACAATTATAACAGCCAACCTAGCACGTATGCAGCCATGGCCACTCCAAACGTCGTGTTCGGGACTTCCATCTTCAAATCTGAGAAGGGCTTCAACACTCAGAAGGTGAAAGATATGCTCGCAATCATCGAAGCGCAGGGAATCACAACCCTCGACACCTCCGCGGTCTACGCTGAATCCGAGCAGTACCTAGGCGAAGCCAATGCATCAACTCATTTCACGATCCACACAAAGTTGCCAGGGTTTGCTGGGCCAAAGCCCTCGACTAAAGATATGGTGATCGCCACCGGGAAGGAGAGTCTGAAGAAACTCAAAACAACGCAGGTACAAATCCCATGGAAGAGAATAAATCACCCTTCTCATAAGAATCGCACAGACTGACCTCCCTACGTTCTTGGTAACAGGTCGATGTCTATTACATCCACGGCCCAGACGCGCGGGTCCCCGTTGAAGAGACACTCGAGGGCATCCACTCGCTTTACAAAGCCGGCGCATTCCGTCGCTTCGGTTTATCCAACTTCGATCCGGATCAAACAAAGGAAGTCCTACGCATCTGCCAAGAACGCAACTACGTCCTGCCGTCGGTATACCAAGGACATTACAGCGCCGTGGCGCGCCGCCCCGAGACCGATCTCTTCCCCATCCTCCGGAAGCACAACATCAGTTTCTACGCCTACAGCCCCATCTCCGGCGGCTTCCTAGCCAAGACGCCCGAGGACCTGAGGCAGGGCGCCGGAGGCCGGTGGGACCCGGAGAGCCCTTCGGGGCAGATGTATCACAGCCTGTATGTTGGTAAGCCGGCTACCATGGCAGCCTTGGCTAAGTGGCACGAAGTCGCCGACGCGGAGGGAATCCCGGCCGTGGAGATGGCGTACCGGTGGGTGGTCCACAACTCGATCCTCGACGGAAGCAAGGGGGACGGCGTGGTCGTCGGATCCAAGGATGCGGCCCAGCTTCGGGGTACGATGGAGGCGATTCGGAAGGGTCCTTTGAGCGCGGAAGTCCAGGGGAAGATCGATGCCATCTGGAAGACTATGGAGCATGAATCGTTTCTGGATTACTACAATGGGTACATCAAGATCCAGGCTGGGCCTAAGGGCCAGGATGGGGACAAGAAATCCTAGGGGATGCTCATGCTTCCGAGTTTTTGCGCTCAAATTGAGGCGATTTATGTGTAGTTCAGTTCATTTGAGATCGGTCTTGGTGGCATTGTCTTAAGGTTCCCATGTCATCCTAGAACGCAAGTCCTTGTGCCAATATGAGAGGGATTCTGCGTATGAAAGATGAAGATAGTAGCAAAATGCTGTCACTCAAAGAGACGGTTGGTTGAGAGAGAAGCTTCCAGCAGGCGGTGGGAAGTATGATCAAAACTGAGACCATTAATCGAAATAGAACAAGATTAAGATTCAGTCTCAACCACTCTCATATGGGTGATGTTGACCTGCCGTTGTTGCTTGTCGCTTGTCACTCAGGCCGTGTAAGTCGAGATAGGGGGTGGCGCACGGGCCATATTCAGCCACTGTGGCACGAGCTGGGTGCTACTCAGTTGCTGTGGCGGCAGCTTCTCAGCGCTGCGCTGGACAACAACAACCCCTCGTCATCGCTATCACTTATCGCCCTCATCCGCAGCCTGCCTGTGGCTCATGTGTATCCGATCGATATCTGGGCGCCCGTCACGGAGGCAACCATAACCAAATATGGCACTCTCCGTAAGTATCCTCTTGCTCTGACTCCCATTACTTTTACGTTAGTTGAACTGACATCATTCTGGCCTCAACAGTGGAAATCGTTCGACTTCTTCGATGTCAGTCAAGTCAAACTTGCCGACGACGACGAAACCCGCGCCTTTTTCGAGAGCAACGAGATATCGAGTGTCTGCAGTGGATCCGACAGCCTGTTCCTGGGCAGCGTTGACGGCTATGTACGCATCGTGGGCCCCAGCTGGAGGATCGTGCGCACCTTCCAAGCCCACGAGGATGTCCGCATATCGCATATGCGCCAGGTCGAGGGGACGAGCTTGCTAGTCACAGTTGCAGTATGATATACCGAACAAAGCCTGGCAGGGGCGAATTGTAAAAAAAGGGGATTACTGACAGGAGAACGGGAATAGGAAGATCTGAGCGGCGAGCCGGTGCTGAAGGTTTGGGCCCTGGACAAACCGGTCAAGAAGACTGGAATGCCGACCTGCCTCAGTACTGTCACGATCAACAATGGGAGGAAACAGTTTCCTGTTCGTACTTGATAAGTTCGTATACATTGTGGACGGCAGCCCTGACAAGTTCGCAGATCTCGGCTTTTGCGGCAACAGATGACTTGTCCCAGATCGCAGTTGGTTTCGCAAACGGTGCAGTGACGGTGATCCGAGGAGACCTGATCAACGATCGCGGTGCGAAACAAAGGATAGTCTACGAGTCCGAGGAGCCCATCACCGGAGTTGAGCTACGAGTCGACGAACGATTGACCACTCTTTTCCTATCGACCGTGTCAAGGGTATTGAAGTTGACAATATCCGGGAAGGGACAAGGGCAGCCGCCGAAAACAGTCGAGGACCTGGGCTGCGGCGTTGGTTGCATGGCGGTAGACAAAAGCACCGGTGACATTGTTGTTGCAAGAGACGATGCGATCTACTACTATACACTCGAAGGACGAGGACCGCCCCGTGCATACGAATCGCCCAAGGAATTGGTAACCGTCTACCAACATTATGTTGGGATTGTGTCACCACCGGCTTCGGCGCCCTCCATGAGAGATCCGGACTCAATACGGCGGCGTTTTGGGGGCACCACAGCGGACGTCATTTTCAGCGCATCTACATTCTCCCTCCTCGAGCCAGACCTCAAGGTGGTTGCACATACCGAGACTCTTATTTCAAAGGTGCTGGGCGTCTTCGAACTTTGGGGCGACCTATATACCTTGACACAGGATGGCAAGATCCAGAGATACCACGAGAAGACACTCCAGCAACGGCTAGACATGCTGTACCAGAGGAACCTCTACCCTTTCGCAATAGCACTTGCACAGAAGGCAGGCCTGGGGGTCCAACAACAGAACGTCATATTCCGCAAGTATGGTGACCACTTGTACCAGAAGGGAGAATACGACCAGGCCATGGCCCAGTACATTAAAGCGATCGACAACACCGAACCGTCACAAGTAATCAGAAAGTTCCTGGACACGCAGAGGATACACAATCTTATCGAGTACTTGGAGCAGCTGCACGAGTATGGAAAGGCTACCTCGGATCACACAACCCTGCTCCTGAACTGTTATGCAAAGTTGAAAGATATCGAGAAGCTGGAAAAGTTCATCAAGCAGCCTGGAGAGCTCAAATTCGACCTGGACACTGCAATCACGATGTGCAGGCAAGGAGGCTATTTCGAGCAGGCTGCTTATCTTGCCAAGAAGCATGGCGAGAACGATTTGGTTGTTGACATCCTTATCGAAGATCTAAAAAATTATGACGAGGCGCTGAACTTCATATGGCACCTCGATCCACAGACGGTAAACACCCCACACTTCCTGTCACGACTGCGAAGCGCTGACCCGATCTAGGCTTATCCCTGTTTGATGAAATATGCTCGGGTGCTCATTGAGCACTGCCCAAAAGATGCCACACAGATGTTCATCGACTACTACATGGGCAACTACCGACCCAGAATACGCCGTACTGTTACTATCGAAACGCAGGCATCGGGTGGTGGAGGATTCGCTGCTGGTGCAGCGAACGCCGTCCAGAATCTCTCCAACCTCCTGCCTCTACCTTACATGAACTCTGCCGCCGTCGCGTCACCTCCAACGCAGGGGAACCTGCAACAGACTGTTAGCGACTCTGCGGCCGTTTTTGAAACAGACGATGCGCCACCCCCGAAGTACACACCACCTCAACCACGCACCGCATTCTCATCATTTATCGACCACCCCGATGAGTTTATTGTCTTCTTAGAAGCATGCCTCAAGGATGAGAGCATATCGGATGAAAACAAGGCCGACCTCTATACGACACTCTTCGAGATGTACCTGCACAAGTCTACTGAAGTGAAGAGCGAGCACGACCGAGAACAATGGGAGCAGAAGGCTAAGAACCTGATTGAAGGTCGAGGAGTACCTATAGAGAACTCTAACGTACTGCTCCTGTCGCATCTGTCTGACTTCCAGGACGGAACGACGCTGGTGAAGGAGCAAGCTGGTCTCCTTTCAGACATATTCCGATCCTACACATCCGCAAAGGACACCCGGGGCGCGATGAAAGCCCTCCGGAAATATGGCCCACAAGAACCATCTCTATACCCCGCCGCCCTGGCCTACTTGACATCAGACTCGCGCGTGCTTGACGAGGCAGGCCTTGACGAGCTGAGCAACGTCATCAATCGAATTGACAAGGGCGGTCTCATGGCGCCGCTGCAGGTCGTCCAGATGCTCTCAAAGAACGCCGTCGCGACCATGGGCATGATCAAGCCGTACCTCCACGACACGATTGAGCGGGAGCGCAAGGACATCGCCTCGAACCGGCGGCGCGTGGCCGGGTTCCGGTCGGAGACGGAGCAGCGGCGGCAGGAGATGGCGGACCTGGGGTCCAAGCCGGCCGTGTTCCAGGCGACGCGGTGCCCCGTGTGCACGCAGATGCTGGACCTGCCGGCGGTGCACTTCCTGTGCAAGCACAGCTTCCACCAGCGGTGCCTGCGGGGCGGGGACGGCGTCGAGGGCGAGTGCCCGCTGTGCGCGCAGAACAATGCCACCATCAGGGCGATCAAGAAGGGCCAGGAGGAGAATGCGGACCGGCACGAGCTGTTCAAGGATGAGCTGGAGCGGAGTGAGGACCGGTTTGCTACGGTGGCAGGGTGGTTTGGGCGGGGGGTTATGGATGTGCAGCAGAATGTGGAGTGAGTGAGCTATGAGGTCCACGGGAGCAATGGGGAGTGTGGTGTATTATGAGTATATGTCTATGACGCATGCTGCTGCATGCAATGCAGAAGTATCCCACAAACTTTCATTTGACATTGGTGCCGAAAAGATTGTTGAACCAGTGGCCGACATTTTCCAATGCGGTGCTGTGTCCTGGTTTCAAGACATGTCGCCAGTCCGTGATTTCATGGATATTCTGGCCTTCCAAGGAGCCGCCATCGAAACCAGACAGATCCGCCTCCTGGATCTGGCCGTGCCTTGCTATGATCTTTGCTCGGAACTACGAGCCGGCGAGGAAGCGTTAACATAGGCAAGAAGGGAAGGAAGAACTGGAATGAAGAGGCACTCACGTCTTCAGGCACGCCTTCTGGCAGCGGCGGTCTCTCTCTAGGGTCGTCCTCTGTGGGATGCGTGGAGAAGGTGAACTGTGGCGTCTGGTTGTAGATCCAGTCACGACTCTATTTGGAAAGGAAAACGAAATCTCGTCAGCCGCAGTGTCCAGGTCATCTTCCATTAGAATGAGCAGAGAAGAACAAGTACGTACCGTCAGTTCCCTATACCCCTTCTCGATCTGCTCATGGGCGAAATCCGACGCGTCCCTGGCCCCGCCCAACTCCACCTCGACATCAGGGCTGCCGTACATGGCACCGAACTCCTCCCTGACAGCCTCGATGAACTCGTCATTCGAAAGCCCGACGTTCCGGATCCGGCTCCGCACGCTCTCCACCCCGCGGGCCTTGACGTACGGCTCGGCGGGGGAACGCAGCAGCCGGCCGATGTCGCCCAGGTTGGGCGAGTTGAGGAGGCACGTGCCGTGGTGCAGCGACCGCAGGCGGGTGAGCTTGTAGGCCGACCCGGAGATCTTGAAGGTCGAGCCGGCCTCGGCGTCCGCGTCGGCGTCCGCCAGCACGATGTCGTGCCGCTCGTTCACCAGGGGGCTGCCCACCACGTCCAGGCCGCGGAGCGCCCGGACCACCATCTCGGCGTGCCTGTTGCGGTCGAACACGGCAGGCGGGCATATGACGCTGTAGTTGACGTTGCCCGTGTCGTGGAAGACGGCGCCGCCGCCGGAGCGCCGCCTGACGAGGGAGACCTTGGTGGTGGTGGTGGTGGTGCTGGTGCTGGTGCTGCCTCCCTCATCATCACCGCCCGCCCCGGCGGCGCGGAACTGCTCCAGGAGGCCCAGGTTCACCTCGAGCCATGGGTTCTGGTTCCGGCCGATGACGACGCAGGGGTCGTTGGCGTAGAGGAAGAGGACGGTGGAGTCCGGGTGCGAGTTCTGCAGGAGGAAGTGCTCGGCCGAGAGGTTCAGGTAGGGGTCGCGGCTGCGCGAGGTGTAGACCTGCACGCGGCTCGACGGGAGTGAGGCCTGCGCGTGCCAGCTGATGCTGCTGCTGCTACCGGTATTTATGCTACTGGCTTTGGAAGAGAATCCTCTTCTATGGTGGTGGTGGTGCTGTTGCAGCTGCAGCTGCAGCGGTTGAGAAGAGGCCCGAATGCATGTCGTCGAGCGTGTCTGAATTTGGACGCGCCATGTCATCCGGCGGCTCAGGGAGGCCATATGCACATTTTCCCTTCAGAGGTCTGAACTGAAGTGAGAGAAGAAGATTCTCAAATCAGGGGTGAACTTGAGGTGGACCGAGATGCCTCGCATTTCAAATTGCAAGCTTCTCGATGGTCGTTGTTTTTGCAGGCGAACCAATCATCGTCGAGAAAGTGACCCACACTATCATGTTAGTCAGCATCGTCCGGATTTATTGCCTTCCAAAGGACTTAAAGGACGACTGAGCAAGACCATGATCACATCAAATATCACCCATAATTAGTGTTTTAATTGTGAATTTCTGGTAAAGTTTGCTTTTTCATTCCCATCATAACTATCATAATGTCACTGTTGTGGCTCATACCTGCAACCAGGAGTTAAGTCGCCTCATTGCGATTGGCTCCTCACTTGATCTGCTTCTTAATGAAGTCCTCAAGCTCCTTTCCATTTACGATGCTGTCCACAACACCTTTCGCCTTGTGATTGAATCCGAGGCTCGCCGTGAGACTATTTTAAGTCAGCTTTGGTGTATCATAAATAGAGGGGTCTTGGGGATGGTAGGGCGGGGGGAAGAGTGAATGTGTCAAGACTCAAACACCCCGGGGCCCCAGGGAGCTAGAGGCCACTTACTCTGGGCTGGTGAAACTGTTCTCCTTGCCCCATACAAGATTGGCGAAGCATCCGGCGTAAGGGTTCTCACCCCCTCCAATGAACTCTGTGAATTCCTCCTTGGACTTCAATAATCTTGGTTCGCCACCGTTCAGCTTAGCCACAGGGTGGCCCAACCTCTTCAGCTCGCCCGCGACAGCATCGAAGTGCTCCTTCCAGAGGAAAGGCTTCTTCTCAGCGGGGAAGACGTAGTGCGTCTTCTGCTGACCCGGCTCCAGCTTCTCCAGGTGCTGCAGGAGAAGCACGTACTGGTCAACTAGGTCGTGCACCCACACGCAGTTCCAAGCAGCAGGGTGTCCCTCAGGCAGCGTGACAAGCCCGTTCTTGATCATGTAGCTCGTGAGCATCGGGGTCTGGATGGAGATCCGGTACCACGGGGCCGAACCTATGCCGTAGATGAGAGGGGGCATCATCAGGCTGGAGACGACATTGTACTCCTTCTCCTTCTCGGGGTTGAGGATTTCCTTCCGCAGGGGCCCGTCGACGTGGCGGTGGTACGCATCCTCCTGGATCCGCGCGTCCAGCTCCATGTCCGTCGCGTGCAGGTCCGACAGCGTCTTCTCCTCGATGGACTTGGCACCCATGCCCTTGGCCGAGTGGACCAGCTCGTCGTTGCCGCTCGTCTGGATGTAGATGGCCCGCCTGGAGCCCTCGGGCCGCGACTTGAGACCCTCGACGATGGCGAAGACGCTCTTGTCGTCGTCGGCCGAGGCCGTGTGGATGATGATGTCGCTCTTGGCTGTCCACTCCTTGATTATGCTGGAGTCCTCGAGGGAGCCGCGGACGGGCTCGATCCCCTGCTCCTTGAGCTCGGAAGCCTGGTCGTCCCGGCGGGTGAGGGCGTGGAGCTTCAGGTCCGGTCGGACTCCCTTCAGCTTTTGCAGTAGGGAGCCGCCGATGAGGCCGGGGCCTACGAGGAAGAGGGTCTTTTGTGCCGTGGATGCCATGTTGTTTTCAGTCAAGTTGTGCGGTATCTGGTGAATTGTTTGCTACTGGTAGAATTGTGAGGTGTATAGGTTCTAGGTGTCCATGTGAATGATACGAGGAAATATCTGGATAGTGACTACTCTTGGGTGATATACTACTTTAGACACCTGGATCTCGTACGTATTTATGTGTAAGTCAATTCATGTGACATCATTGTTTCACTATACCCCATCTTTGAAAGGGGAGACACCGTTTACAGTACCTTGGAAACCATTTCAACCAATGATGGAAACAATGGAATACAAAGCCGTTGGTTTCTCAACTCCTGAAGTGAGGTATCATGTGCTGATAAATCACCACGCCTTTCATATTCACCATGCAGCTGCGCAGGAATAATACAAGTCATTCAAACTGCATACGTGATATAATCATGCCCCCACTTTCCCCACCTATTTGGAAGCAAAAGGCCCATTCCTACTCGAATCACGGCCGAGCGGACACCGAATAGCCTCCTTCCGTGATCGTATGATATTACAGATAGTATTGTATGACCAACTGTGCAAACGAATACCACTGCTCCATATGTAGTACATACTTGGCATCCCTTCTGAGTGGGGTTGGAGGGTTGACCTTGAGAGGTACGTAGAACAAATTGCCGAATTTGGTCTAATTTGGTCGAACTTGTGTAGACTTTATAATAAAGATATTCAAGAGACCATTCAGAACCCGAATCCGAAACTCCACCCCCCATGAACAGTCTCAGATAATTACATCAAGCTGAAACTATAAGGGTTTTTGTGTGGACGTATCTAGATCTAGGGGTGTATAGGATGGCGGTACCGCAAAGTATCTCAGCTGCCGTATCACATCCTCGTCATTCAAAAACCCACACCTCTCCCTCAACCTCTGCGAGGCCACATCCGCATTTGCAAGCTCGCCATCGAGTGTTGACATACCAGGGTTAGGCCCCCCGACGACATACACCGACGCGTCCATCATATCACCACCAGCACGACCACCAGCCGAGGCGGCATAAGCAGATTCCCAGCCCTGCAGGGTGTTCTTGGACCCAAGGCCCGGCTGGCCTAGCGCGGCGAAGGTCGACCACGACCTCGACATCTGCTCAAGCAGGCGATGGTCCGATTCCGTCGGCTGGATGAGCCTCCGGGGCCAGGTGTGCTCGTAGGGGGTGAAGTTGCCAAAGACGTAGGCGAGCTCCGAGGTGTGGATGACGCCGTGGCCGGGCCCGTCGACACTCTCGAGGTAAGGTGTGAGAATCGTCTGGTTCTGCTCGTAGATGTATACAGGGATGGTGGAGCTGGAATTCTCACGGTATTTCGTCGCCATGGCGTGGCCGAAGTAGAAGGATGGGCATGTGAACAGGACGTCCCTTAGTATCTGAGAGGAGCGGTAGTGCTCGGCGGAGTGGTTCGCCACGACATTGGCCGGGAAATCAGACGCTGGGTACAGGGCCATGAGCATCTCGAAGGTCTCCTCGCTAAGATACGGATAGAAAGATGAGAAGAGGTCCCTGGTGTCGCGGTCCGTGTCGATCGCCATGGGCTTGAAGAGAGCCACGTCGTTCCTCGCCCAACCGAGCACAATGGGCATCTGAGTGAAGTTCCCAGCGCCAACAAGCTCTGATGGGGCGGCAGGTAGGAATGTACCATCGACGCAAGGTAGCCAGATGTCACCATCCGTGTTCCCGACCACCTCGTCGTAGACGGCCTCAGTTGCGTTCCACAGTTCCTCCATCGTCAGTCCCCGGAGACACTCGATGGTCTCCTTGCCCTGAGCGTCACCATCACCATACACTGCGCAGCCAGTCAGGGCAGCCACATCGGCAAACGTATCTCTCGTAAGAGTGCTCGTCATGTTGGTCTCCAGAACCGTGCTCTGCATCAGCGCCCCGTGGAACGGACTAGGCCTTGCGCCCCCATAAGCGAGGATCTGAAGGGCCACACTCAGGCCGCCAGAGCTCTGCCCAAAGATGGTGACGCGGTCCGGGTCTCCCCCAAAGTGTTGGATGTTCTCCTGGACCCACTCGAGGGCCAGCCGCTGGTCCTTCAGCCCGACGTTGAGGGAGTCGGTGGCGTTGAGCTCGTCGTTCAGCGCAAAGCCGAAGACGTTGAGGCGGTGATTCATGGCGACGAAGACGACCGGGAGCCCGTTGGCGACGGACTGCACAATCATCCCGTCGGGCTCGTTGGTCCTCTCGTTGATGTTCCCGTTCCAGAGACTACCGCCGTAGATCCAGACGAGGACGGGGAGTCTGTCCCCGGCCCGCACACCAGCCGGCCGGGCGACCTTGAGCCGCAGGCAGTCCTCGCTGAACCAGGTCGAGTTGGTCATGTAGACGAACCCGCCCTCCGAGACCTGCGGGCACACCGGCCCCTCGGCCGAGGCGTTGACGACGGAACCCGGGGGGATCACGGCGGGCTCTGGGTTGGCGAAGCGGCGGGGCCCGCTGGTGTCGGCGCCGTACGGGATGTTGAGGAACTTCTCGACCGTGTTGTTGACTGTGCGCAGACCAACATATGTGATGTTGCTCGACGGGTCGGTCACCGTCGGTGCGGCTGCTCTGTACCCCAAAGCGGACGCACCGAGGGCCAAGAGGTGGAACAGGGTTGACCGGGAGAGCATATTGGATGTGGCGCCTGGTGAGTCTCCGGTTGCCTTTAGAGTCGGCTTCGTTTCCAAATTACCGCGCAGCATTTTTAAGGATTTGTGATGAGCCAAGGGGGTTAGGGTTCTTATTGGCATGAGGCATTGGTGATCTTTGTGAAGAAATGTTAATGGCCACATCTGGCCTGTTATGAGGCGTATTCGTGTTTTCATTCAAATAGTGTATGTCTTAAAGGTCACAGTTTAATTATTCAAACGCGCCGTGCACGATATACATACATATGTGTGTATGTGAGGGCTTTCTTGATGAAGGCTCTGTGTTGCAGGGTCATAGTTGACTCCCTTTGCCGTATTTGCGTCGAACTTGTATGGTTCCGAGTCAGTTGTGATAATTAGTTAGTGATGTTCAATAGATGGTTCTGTGATGATGGTTATAATTTCTTTGTTTTATTTGCATCATGTTTGCTTCCTACCCTGTTCCAGCACTCTAGAACCTGTTGTAAACACTGACTCCACTGATGCTTTATCTTCTAGAGTTTCATGCCCGGCTCTCGAGTACGAATTTATTCCCATTGCAAAGTTGATATTACAATGTTCGTATGTCCACCTGACCTCATCGTGGAAGTAGAGCACCTCTCTCGGCGGCCAAATATCGGTCTTCCTGAGACTCGTACCATTGCTCGGAGGCAGTCAGAAGGACGAGAACCATTCGGAGGATCCTAAATATTGACATAATCAGTCATAAACGGCCCTCGATAGGGCTCAGTAGTAATGTTAAACACTTACGGGAGTGCAAGGAAGAGTCCAAGGCCGATCTCGTGTTTCAAGGAATACCATGGACCGTGCCAGTACCAAAGACCATACCAGTCCCTCGAGCAAACCAACATGATAAGGCCGATGATATCACCCGCAATTACCACGACCAAGGGTGAAAGTGACCATCCTCGACTCTGTCCACAGAGGCAGGCTATCTCGAACAAGTCCACGAGGATGAGGTATAGAAGCTTCAGCATTGCTGCGAGTCAACAACAAAACTAACACCGGGCTACAGGTTATACCGCAAAATACTCACAATCAGGTAGCTGGTTGTCCAGTCGTAGTCCGGACTATGACGGACAGCAAGAAGTATGAAACTGAGGACTTGGAGGAAGAAAGCGATAAGACGAACAAGCCCAGACACGGCGCCCACACGGCTCAAGAGACCTGGATAGTACATATCTTAGCAATGACTCCCAACAAAACACTCAAAGAATAAATAAATTGCTTCCATTGGATCTCAAAAGTCAAAATGATTGCGGAGGGGAAGGTCTCCGGGCTTTCATCAATCACACTTGAGCCGGCTGGTAATATTTCTACACGGTGCTGACGACGCGCGGGTACAAACATGTGTAAGACGGAGTGGATTTGCACCTATCGCTCATAATGAAACTTCAGTTACCCATGGTCACAATTCCGAAGCTCATTCCATTTTGAGACACCTGCAGGATGGCTCTGTGCAGCGTTTTAGGGTAGCTAGCCATGTCCAGGGTACTTAAGTAGATATGCCGGACTCCGAAGGCAGTGAGATCGGAGTTCACCCCCCCCCCCAGAAACAGCAAGGTAGTCGGGGTTAGGGCTGATGTAGTTAGCGGTTGCCAACATGCTTAGGTAAGCATTCTGGTACCTCGTAATGAAGGACGACTTGCAATTCATCTCACGCAACCTAATTTTCCAACGACATCGAGGCCAGCTTCATCAACATCGACCACGAGATAATGCTGGTAATCTCGCGCAAGGGTTCATATGTCTCTTCGATCGTCCGCTGAAGACGAGCTCGACGGCGCCAGCTGGACTCGCTAAAATGTTTTGTTCCCGCTTGAGAGCCGGAGCCCGGCCACATCTTGGTCGTCTCAGACAAACCCCGTTGAGGTCGCCCTCCACAAGGCGCACTTTCTTCGGCCAATCCGACGCCTTTGGTTATGAGTACTCACAACATCCCGTAAGGGTCATTGGTCCGACAATATGGACCATCGGGGCCATCGGGACCATCTACTTCACTTGTGCAGCCTACGATGTCTATCAGGACGTCAAAGAGTATAAGAACGAGAGTCGCCGTATCCGCACGTTCGAGGACATCCAAGTTGGGAAGGAAGCGAGACTGAGGCGGGGCATCGGATTTGACACGTACTTTGGGAGAGACCCCATCGTGGCATCATCGCCCAGCACCATATGGGAGAACCTTGAGGGACCATCGAAGACGATCACCGGCATCACCCTCGCCAATGTCGCTGTCTTGGGAATCTCGAAAATGCCTTCGCCTGCCGCACAGCAGTGGTGGTTGAGCCTTGCACATACCCCAGGTTATCCGTGGTTCAAGAATAGACAACTGTTTACGCACATGTTCGGAGTAAGCATATCCCCAAGGTTCCTTCTCATATCACTGAATACATCGGTACTTGTTGCTAAATCTCGAATTATTCAATAGCATACCGGTGCCTTCCACTTAGGCCTGAACATGTTGGGATTGATCAACTTCGGTCCTTCAGTAGCACAGTCTTCACCATTCAACGGGTCTGGCAGCCACTTCCTTGCTTTCTATCTCTCGGCCGGCCTCATCTCATCCCTCGGCTCCCACATGTCCGCACTCATCTTCAAAAGTCACAGGTTTAGTCCAGGAATGGGCGCTTCCGGTGCCGTCTTCGGTGTCTTCTCTGCGTGGGCCATGACGCATCAGAACTCCCATGTCCGTATTTTCCCGTTCCCCAAGGTGTTTGCCGCACGCGAAATGCTAGAGTGGGAGGTTGGGTTTGAGGTGCTGGGCCTCTTGGGGCTCTGGAGAGCGCTTAGGATTCCAATCAACTGGGGACATGCGGCACATCTCGGTGGGCTGGGCGCCGGAATTGCGTATGTCACATACGGGGGAAATGCGCAGATATGGGATTCGTCGAGGAGGGCGGCGTTTCGGTCTATGAAACTACTAAGGGTCATTTAAGGTGCAGGTTAAAGAAGAATACGCACGTAATGAGGAGCCGGTACAGGTAGCTAGCTATCTCTTATGAAATCAGGGCGTTGGCTGGCATGGTCTGCAGATGCAGTAAGAAATACGCTTCTACTTGGCCTGTATTGACGGGCGTGGAAGTTTGTCAGTACCAAGCACTGCTAAGCGTTGTTCTTTATGGAATCCAACATCACTTCGACTGTAGTCCCCTGGCACAATCTTGACCATATATCTATACTATATGATTAGTCGGAAGCCTATGCGTCTAGGAACTAAAAGCCCTGTTGCTTCAAGAAACCGAAGACCATCTCAAACGCTTGTGGAGCAACCTTGTGCAGGAAGAGGTTATGACTAGATACGCCGGTTTGGTCAGTCTATCTCGTTCACAAATACCAGTTTTCAGGTCATCCTAGTAATTACTCACCCAGCAGGCAGATTTTCCACGGTCTCGACGACAGGAGCCGAGGTGAAGTTTCCCTTGAAAGCATCAAGTACACCAACACAATTGCCCCCACAAGCCGAGACATCAAACTGTCCCTGCAACAAGAACGTCGGCGCCGTGACATTCCCATACGCAACCGTCGTCGCTAACAAACTAGGCAGCTCACCCACCGCGAACGGCTCACTGGCCACCCCATACGTCCACTCGGCAACGCGGTGCTCAAAGTACGGCCCGGCAAAGGTGAAATACGTCTCCGCATACAAGTCGGACGTGGTAAAATATCCCGGATCGAGGCCTCCCCACCGCTCGGGGTCCTGGAGCCTCGCGACGCGGAAGCCTGCGCCGGAGACAAAGGGGGCGAAGTAGGCAAACGTGCCGCTGAATCCTGTGAGCACGAGGGCGTCGACGGCTGGGCCTAGGGACGCCGCGGACTGTGCGGAGATGTAGGAGCCGTAGCTGTGGCCGATGAGGGCGACTTTGGTGGCGTTGAGGGTGTGCCGGGCGTATGTGGTGAGGGAGTTGAGGACGGCTACTTCGACTTGGAACTGTGCGTCTGTGAGGGCGTTGACTTTGGGTGATGAGCCGACGCCTATGCGGTCGTAGTTGAGCACTGAGTAGCCGGCTGCCACCGCGGCGTCGACGAAGTCGTACTCTCTTGGGTCTGTGAGATTTGGCTGCCAGTAGCTGATCTTCGGTCAGTCCTTGACATACTGGAGGAACTTGTAGTAAATGGCTTACAGCTTTGACTCGATAATCCCATGTGTCAACACGATCATCGGGCCTCCTGTCCCACACACAGTAGCCCCAACACTATAGGTACTCTCCACTGCTGAGTCTGTTTCACCTGCAATTGGAAGAGGATCATCAGGGGTTCCAGAGTCACGCCGTGTGAGGTTAATCGTAAGTGAAGTTGCATCCCAGTTGTCTTCGATGGTGGCATTGATAATGAAGCGCTTTTCAGAGACAGTCACGGGGATTTGTAGGTCACGGCATGTGCCATGTCTTCTGGTCAGAACTGGACCTGGGAGGGCTGAAGCAAGGAGTGCGAAGCTGACAACAAGTAGTCCTTGATACATGATGGCAGACTAGGAATTGACGATACAAATGTGTTCCTTGAGTGGAGGACTTGTCATGGCCTTCTAATGTGCCCCTCGTACCTGGACGGCCGCTACCTTATATTCTTTCAATTTCTCATCTTCGAAGGCTGTAGCCCTAGTTGATAAATTGGATTCTGCAATGGATGTGTATTCCACCTATCTTTGCTTACGAGCACACAGTGGAGAAAGCTGATTAGTATGGCGGTGTAATACACCTTTACTCAGCTCTTATCGAGGGGTAAATTCAGCTAGAAGACAAATCAAAACTCCCACTTTTGGTTTGGTGCCGGAATGACTGCCAATATTGGGCACAAGATGGGATGCAAAGGTTGACCCACATCTCAACCTATGCGCCTTCAGCCTTCAGAACAACAGATAACAACTGGCAGTGGCGCCCTAAGTTTAAAGTTGAGCGTCGGGCTGTGGTGATGATCACCGGGGTATGCAGTACTAAAAGGCTTACACATGATATGGAAATCTCCTCAACTGGACAAGGGTCAGTCTGAGTTCTGCTTAGATCTTGCAAGGATGTGCCATGGATTTTACGCGTGAGGAATGGAACCCGTGGGCTTCCTATCAATGCAGGCTTACGGTGTGAGTACATTTCACTGAGGGAGTCTCGACAATCCACTCAATACCAGAAGCTTCAGAGGTATGCAAAGCCCGGGGGGCCTCATGAGATGGACGGTTACAGATATGGAATCCAGTACCTACGTTACATGTGCTACGACACGAATAGAAACAGGCATCGTCCAATGGCGATCTGAGCCGGACGCTGGGATCCTGGTGCGCCTCGGAGGGAGTTCGAGTTGCACGTGTGGCTATTTTGCTATTTTCATCGATGCTGGTATGGACAGCAAGTCATACCGAAGTGCAAGTGGAGCGCCATGATGTATGACATGGAAGGTTTGCGGCATTAACTACCCTAGGGCACGGCATGGCCACTACTAACGGAAAAGCCCATCGAAGAAGTGAGACAGTCACCAAAAGCCTATCCTTTGAGGAGGATGGATGGTGGGCCAGCGAGACTGAACATTGCCAAATATGATGTTGCCATACAGGGGCATTATGGGACCACGCTTATACTCCCGCAAGTCACCCTTTTGTACATATACTAATGGCGCCAACTTTATAAGTCTTAGGTTCCAATATATCAATTTCACCAAACTTAGAATACAGTATGTGCTGTACATATGTAGTCTGAAGCATCCTAAAACGCCCCAGACTCATATATGTATAACAAGTATAATCAATCATAAGATACAGGGGGCCCGGAAATCTCCAAGCCGTGGTCATATCGTTGCCAGACGGCTTTCAGATATTGGCCAAAAGTGCCGCCACACCACCGATCAAAGCACCGATCCCCACAGCTGCAGTCTGCAAGGGGGCACTACCAGCAACGCTGACGCTGCTCGAAGACTTAGAGGATGCTGAAGACTTGGAGCCTGCGGAAGACTTGGAGGATGTTGAGGAGCTGGAGGCTGTTGAGGAGCCGGATGTAGAAGGGCTTGAGAATGTTGACGACGAAGTGCCATCCAAAGCCACCGAGCCTGCAGTCTCAACCGCCGCCGCACTACTAGCGGTAAATTCCCACCCGCTGATCAAGGACTCGATGGCCGAGGCAGCAGGGCCGGTAGCGGTAGCCAGCTCACTGCCGAGCGAAGAAGTCGCCGATGCTGCTGCCGCGGTGAAGCTTGTGTACTCCTTGCTGGCCGCTGCCCAAAGGGAGGATGCCTCGTCTTCGGCATCGCTGGCAATTGTATGGCCGACACCGTCGATGTTAGACCATACGTCGCCCAAGTCTGAGGATAGATCGTCGATGAGACCGCGGTTCATCATGGCAGGGGCCTCAGTCACCTGTGGCTCCCTGAGGACCACTTCGGCCTGTGAGGTGTGTTAGATAAGACCCGAGGAGGATCCAGAGGGGCTGGTTGAGAATGGACCTACCATGGCAACGCCAGAAAGGGCGAAAAGGATGGTATGGAAATGCATTTTGAGGTTGCTGGAGCGAATAGGGCGAAGCAAGAGCGTGATCGTAGTATGCGTTTCTTGACGAAGGAAAAGAGCTTTCGAATTAACTTGAGTGATAAATACTGAGAAAGTATCAGGAACTCGACATATCTCATCCCTCTTATATACTTTATGGACATTGGCAAGCTCTCTTGTTTCATAGAATGGGAATACTCAACAATGGACCCCAATAGCTGTAAGCAGGCTGTCACCGGGCCGAGGAATCCCAGCCGAACACGTCGCCTGCGCCGCAGCAGTTGGCTGACGATACATCCAAAGGCCATCTGCAGGTGTGCTGCTTGCTTCCTTCTAGTTTCATTGAGCCGAAGTTCTTGTCACAAGGCTCTACATAGAACAGAATTGCTCTTCAGCCGCTCAAGTACTATTGGTATTGGGGGCACAGCATTACCGGCGTTTAGCACGCCAATAGTACCAACTTTGCTCCAACTTCAACTTCGTAGGGGTGGTCAGCCATCAATTGATTGTTGTGCAAAGGTGATCACGAATGCGCTGGCTAGACCTATATCACCACAGCCTTTTGTTGGCTATTTATGCCGTGCAAGAATTGGTGTTACCCGTTTTAATACGCATGTACAGGCTGCCTTGAACTTCCATGATCACACAGCTGCGGTACCGGAGATTTCATAGATCTTAGACAATGAAGGCTACATAGGTAGCCAAGTATGTATATAAAGTCTGTGACCCGTTAATGTTGCTCATCGAATGGAAGCTTTCCAGTGTCTTTCAAACATTCCAGCATCCTGAAGAGTAAGATTCAGGCCAAAGCTGAGTACTGGCTGCCCTATATTTAGAAGATGACCCAAATCAGACAACATTGGAAGGCTGCAGCCGGCCTGGTAGGAATCTCACGCGTTTCAGCTATCAGGTCTCCGCCACACGACCACATTATCCCGTGTGATGATAGTATCGATGCCTCATCTCTGGCCCTGCTAAGAATATCAACGCAAAAGGCGGAAATGTAGTTGACCCAGCTAGCGATCAAAGCACCGCTGCATGATCATGCGTTCCACGTGTAGCAATGCGGTTCCATGATTCACCACGTACGAAAAGGTCCATGGGTGCATTCAATGTTGGTGCAGTGATTACTGGCCACTTGGGCAAAACTTTAGGCCAGGCATCTCAAGGGTTTTCCACTGGTATTCACAGCCCTCATCCTTACTTCTTTGCCTCGTTTATTTTGGGGTTTATTGTAAGGCTACGGGCCTGACAACATTGCGAATGAAATAATAACCATTATAGCCCCGTAGGTCTGTATATCCGTCGTGACCGCCAGCTATTTTCATAGTAAGTACACTATCCACCTAACCCATGTACACGATAACGAGAGAGGAATTATTAGTCTCCACGATCTGGCAAGGCTAGATGTGTCTTTCAGTCACTTTCATCCACATATTGTGATGCCAAAACATGTTAACATTCATTTCATCCCACGGATGCGTCGGATCGACGATCTGGAAATCAAAGTTGCGAAGTAGCTGCAAAAGGCGTTAGCTCGAGATTCACCATAAACTATTGTATTTCGTAAGAGAGGTGGAGGGGGCGGGAGCGTTGATCACAACCAAAGGTAGCAGCTCACCTCGACGAAAACTTTGTTCAGCTCGATGAACGCGACGGCCTTGCCTGCGCACATCCATCGACCGTGGCCGAACACCATCTCCACAACTGTGGTCATCTCGCGGGCTTTCTCTGGAGAGGCTTCCAGCCACCGTTCTGGTCTGAATATGCTCGCGTCATCGCCAAAGATGGCTGTGGAACGTTGCAACGCAAGAGTGTTATGTGCGATACGTGTCCCACCTGGGATGAACATTCCGTTGATGGTGTCTCCCTCTGGAGGTACCTCTTTCATCAGGAGCCCTGTGAACGGAATCTGCATACGCATGCCTTCATATATTACAGCCTGTCACTCAAGTCAACCAAATGAAGGTGGGCTTCTGCTGTAGCTTGTTTTTGTTGGCGTGCTCACCTGAAGGTATTCCATCGCTTTAGCCTCGTCATTCATAATCGGGCTGGATATTCTGCCACTGACAACGGCCCCGTCGATTTCTTTTTGAAGCCTGTTGTAAGCTGTTCGAGTGGTTGAAAGGTAGAGCAGAGTTCCTCTGATGGTTGTCGCCGTTGTGTCTGACCCAGCTAATATCTGGAACGGGATCTCTAATTCGCATTGCCTCTGGGTTGCACCATGGCGGATGAAGGCACCCAGCATATCATTGTGTTCCTTATTGCTCCGCAAGTGCTCAAATCGTTTGGAAACCATTTTTTCCGCGACACTGAAAAGTTATATTAGCTCCATTCGTTTCATTCCGAGATCAGAAAATACTAGGGGGTAGCAAATAAAAATGAAGAGTAATTAAGACCAAGGGGGAAAGTAGATGCCGGGAAAACGCACTCGAGAAGAACGCCCATCCCCGTCTCATCGGTAGTTTTTGGTCCAGTGATTGTCAGTATCAATCTGGAGAACATCACCTTGCAAACCCAAGGTATTTCCCCAGACAGAACAAGCAACGGGGTAAGCGCTTCCGAAGCCTTGATGTAGCCATAGACATCAGTCTCTGTGGTTAGGTACCCAAAGGCCTTTCCGTAGGCTACCCGTGTAAGAGCATCGAGAGTGAAGAACTGCGAGACCTGCCCTAAGTCTATTGGCCTCAACGTGCTCCCAACTGAGATATAGCGACGCCGAATGAGATCCACTAATTCCTGGATCTGCTCGTCGATGCTTTTCTCCAAGTCGGGATTCTCCCTAGCACCGTATCCAAATGAAAGCTTCGCCTTCAGCTTGTCATGCTCCTTCACGTCCAACATACTGAACAGTGAGTCATCGTAGGGGTTGAGCTTCATAGCTCTATACCATGAACTCCGGCCGTATTTGCTTCGTGCGCTGCTCATGCGCTTGATGATCTCTGGGTCATCCGTGATGAGCTCGTTTGGTCCGATGCGTACAAGCGAGGCATTGTATTTGGTATGCAGACCCTTGTAACTGGCTGACTGTCGACCTGAGATCCACACACGGATCATATATAGATATGAGAATGACGCGAGCAATGGACCTGGAAAGTAGCGGAGGCGACGGTATGCCACCACATAGGAAACGAGAATGTACCCGACAAATGCGATGGTCGCCGCAAACAGGTAAGAGCCATGTATCGCAGTCATATTGGACTAAGGCTACGCCACACAGGGGAAGTATTCGTAATGCAATGTGATGGGTTTGAATTTCTTGCTTGGTGTGCAAAGCCCCAACTAGAGCTGAAGGCGAGAAATGCTACATTTATAGACTTATGATCAGGGCTGAACAGTCCAAGTCATGGATTGACCCAATATCGAAGTATTCTTGTTAACAGACCGGGTTCGACGACATGGACCAATTTCGTGACAAACCAGCGCCAATAGGACTAAGGACGCACTTCAGGCATTGTACTTTCATGGTAACACAACATGACGATGGGCCAATCCTACACTCCCCAAGACACACACACACGTCGTAGCTTCATCAACCACAGGTGCGATCGCAGAAGTACTAGTTGCGATCGGTAATTTGGTATCGAAAAAAACAGAAAACTGGAGCATCAATGCAAGATGCAATGTCCTTCACATATAGCGTCGGCCACATGTCATCCTTGCTGCAACACTCCCGAGGTCGCCACCTCCTTAGCTTGCGACGGACTCGAATGATTCCGCGTGTCATCTCGCCTCAGATTGAAAGGTGGAGTTATATCTAAAGACTCATAATACCAGTGACCACCGAACTACCTGTGGCGAGTAAGCAGAAAGGTGAACAGGATGAGAGTTGAGTACGTCCAACGTTCAAAGGAACTGTATTCGTTCTGAATTCACCATCTACCCTAGGGTAGTGAGGAGCTTCATCATCTTGAATGAAGTGCCATACATATGCATAAATATTAACCTTCAGCTACCAGGGTAGAAACCATGCAAGACGGACTCCATGTGTCGATGCAGTAAGCTTATCTGAACACAGAAACCCCTCCCTGGTGGATAGCGACTCATTAAGGGATTAGCGCGGATAATCCTGGGGAACGTTGCCCGGCTGCCTGCAACAGGTATTCTGGTGTCTTGAAGCCTAACCGCTGCCCTCCTCCCCCCTACCAACATTGCTGCAACCTTTTCCAAGCCCAAGACAGGAAAGTCCGGAAGGGTCAGACATAGAAAGAGATGTGAGGGAAAGAGCGGGGAGAGTTACCAATCGAACTGCCGCGCTTTTTACATAACTACTTAAGTAAGTACATATTCACAGATACATGTTCACAGACTGTCTGTTTAACTCAACCGTTTCTCTTGACGCGGAGAACTACCCAGGTTAACGTAGTCTTACCTAGACACGTAGGTGTTTACTCACATGCGAGAATTTCTGCCCGGTCACGGCGCTGTGTATCGCCTTCCGGACTGAAGTTGAACGCTCACTACAGACATCTGGAGGTAATACTCGGTTCCTTTTGTTCATTCCCGTCGTCTTCCCTTTCGTTTCGTGGATTTATAATATTAGCCACAGTTGGTACGAGCAGTGACGTGTTGGATCTACCCAAGACATATTGTGGGAATTAAGCCGCAAGGTTACTGATGCCAGGGGACAAGACTTATGGAGCAAGTCCCACCTGAGAATATGTGATTGGTTTCGTCCTGAGGTCTCGACCCACTGACAGATGTTTCAACAGACACTCTGGCGCAACACCAACGCGTAGACGAAAACCTTATTCAGACAACATATCCTCCTCATTAACCCCTATTCCTCCCTGCTCCCACAACATTCATTGCCATGGGCTCCAGCGACGTCGCTCCCGCCCATGTCCCCGACTGGGTCGTACCGCTCTCGACGGTCGCCCTTGGCGTCGGCGTCCTCTGTTGGGATGCGGCCTATATCCTGATGACCCTGCGGAGTCTTAGGACCAAGTCCTATAGCATGCCCCTGCTGGGCCTTGCCCTGAATGTTTCCTGGGAGATCGTCTACGCCCTGTACGTGTGCGAAGCACCCCTCGAGACTGCGGGATTCACCATCTGGCTGCTTCTCGATGTCGGCCTCATCTACACCACGGTCAAATTCGCACCACACGAGTGGGAAAAGTCGAGCCCATGGGTTGGGAGGAACGTGGCTGCCATCCTGGGGCTCATGACACTTATCGGTTGTATGGGCCACTTCGCCTTTGTGTCATGGTGGTTGAGCCGACCTGGTATCGGCCATGGGGATAAAAGCGGGAAATGGTACTTTGGACAGGACGGGTATGATACGACCGAAATGGCAACCTGGTCGGCCGGAGTGGCGCAGCTTGTCGACAGTGCAGGTGCACTGGCGATGCTTTTGGTGCGAGGGCACTCCGGCGGCACGAGTTACGGAATATGGTGAGTGAGCGTTTTCCATCCTAGAGACCTATATGGGCGGTTCCTGCCACATCATCGACATCTGTGCCATAAAAAGTCTTGTTCGTGTTCGGCACGCCCGCCATGGTAGAGCCCAACGGGCCAAAACTCCTCAATAGAACACGCGGACAAGGCGACCACACCCTGGCAGCAGAGAGAGCCTCGTGGCGATCATGATTCATGCCATGGTCGCGTTGTTCGAGATATACGAGCTGTTAGGCGCCGTTGTCGTGCTTGAGAAGCAGCAAAACTTACGAATAAATTATCGTACTCAACGTGATTAGATGTCAAAATGACTGACTGGACTTCGCGCAAAGGTTATGTAGGACGACAGGAACCGTCTCTGGCCTGGTTGTGTGCAACGCCATTCTCTGGCATTGGTGGCCTGAGGCACATGGTTACTTTTTGAACCCGCTGGGCATATTCATCTGTGGCACGGCATTACTTTGTGACCTCCTGTATCCTTTCGCGCTGTGGCAGGTGAGGCGGACGGAAGTAATCCTTCCAGACGGACGCATCATCAGCGGTGGCAAAGCTGGTCACGAGCGAACAGTGGAGAAGAAGGACATTTAGATGAAACTCCAAGGACTACTTTATCTCGAAACATGTCTGACTGCAATCTGGATCACGATCTAGAAAGTGGGCATCAAGTGGCGAGAATCCTGAAGTAGATCTATCCTCAAAGGGTTGTCGGTGGGCATGGGAGGCGAACACAACCTCAAACGCTTGAGGCTGAGGGCATATGACAACTCAGCGATGATTTACTCAAATCCTTGAGCCTTTACATAACCTGAGGATAAATATGACACTCGTGAAAGATCAAGCGCATCAAGCCCAGTGGTGGAAGCGACGGACCGATGTGATGCATCATGCACAAAAGCATCATAACTGGCCTTGAATCGTTCAACGTTGGACCTTCCACAACATCATTCGTGGTCATTGTGATATTACCCAAGACCTACCATCTCGTTTGATATAACTATATTCAGATTTGAGTACAAATCATGATGAAGGATATGACTGTATCAGGTCAACATCGATCAGTTATCAGGAGCGATTGTGATAGGACGTCGGGATGCAGGACAGTAAGAGCCGCGTGCAACGTCGATTATTTGGCCGCAGGTGAAGTGGCCTGAGTTTTGCATTAGTTAACCCCGAATGCGGTAAGCGATTGTTGTTTTGGAACACTTGATATCTCAGTTGCATTCATTGACGAGAAGAGGTTGCCCAGACACTCGGGACCGGCCGCTCCAGTCTCCAGCAACCAACCAACCAAGAATTAAGGTCGTATATCAACGGTCTTTTGTCTAGAAACAATATATTGTATACTCCTGTGACCTCGCATCAGCCTTAGCTTTCTGGGAAGTCCCGTTGCTTTTCCGGGACGTCTTCGGGGCTCCCCGTCTCGAGTAAATGGCACAGCGCTAACCTTGGAAAGTTTCTTTGACTTACTTACTTGAATTGATTGAACGGAGCGCCGGGTTGGGTTAATACTAGTTACTTTAGAGATACATAGATGTGTACTGTGACCTAAGAGTTCCTTTGCTCTCCTGAACTCAAGATTGAGAAACCTTGAGGGTTGTCCTGCCATATATCACTTGCAGCCCCTAAGTACGCGGATGGCGCTAGAATTGTCCCGGTATTGTCCAAGCGGCTCTTCACTAATATGTGAATTCCAGAACCAACAGAACACTCGTGAATTCTCTTGACGTGCTTAAGATGTGCCGTATTGGGTGGATGACGAGCGTTTCGACAGACGGTCCCCGACAACGGAATAAAACTGAGACAGACATAGCTTCTCCGCCACCTGTACGGTCGCATTCATATCCTGGCATCCGGCCATATGCAGAATCTGGCATGAGTAACACGCACTGCGTGGGTTCGAATACACTATTTGGTATACATGTGCGGGCCCGTATGAAATGGAAAAGTCCAGTAACGCCCCAATCATCCGTGATCACACCATGCATGCGGCCTGTCTCGACCGCAGCATCGATTTGCAGACAAGGATCAGAAGCACCGGTCATGCAGGAGTTACCAGCCAATGTCAACAGAACAGCTCAATGGGATCATGTGAGGACCATCCAATCGAGTCCAATGACCATATTGCGGTGAGCTTACCGGTGAACGATGACAGACTGCACGAAATCGAATACATGCCCAAACCTCGAAGATCCCAATCAAAAATTCTGGCATAGCCCCCCATGTGTTATCAAATGGGACAATGTTCATCCCACTTTTACTGTGCTTATTGCGTGTTGACTCTGCAGGATTGCCTCAACGACCATTCGGCGCTTCTCACCAGAATGGGGGCGCCATGCACGAAGCCGCGTTGACAGTATCGCACATGTTCAGGTGATCGACCACTCGCTCCCTCATGCAAGGTCCGAAATCCCGAACCCTACACTAAAACACTTGGGACAGGGACTAGTGAGTGCCGGTGAGAGTAGATGCAAATCCTCGACATGAGGGGGACAGGTCGGTACAGCCAACGACAATCTTCAGCGTGTTTGACGTCCTGTCAACCACACGTCCGGGACCCACTGTGTACTTTTAATCCTTCTTCGGGCTGCACATATGGAAAAAGAGGGTGTCGTAATAAGTGTCGCAACTACCGGACTGACAGTTGGATGCAAGGCATGACTGGCGGGCTTGGAGAGGCTGGACGGAGTTAACACACAGCTATACATATGTTACTTTTCGGACTTCCGGGCGGTGGTGGTGGACATATAAAACATTGTTCGGCCATTGACTGCGACATCTACTATCCCACAACAGTGACAATCGGAGGTAGTAGCATGGGGGTACATGAAAGGGAGCAACCCGGGCACAGCTATTAGGTAGCATGAAGGATGGCCAACAGAGAAGTGATTTGCGCAAGGCCATAGAAGGCCCGTTTAGCCAATAGTCCAAAGATCCTCCATTTTGAGGCTGGGAGGGAATTAGTTCACACGTACCATCCAGGGGCTGATAAGTGTGAACATGATGCCTTCCGTATGTACTCGCAAAGACGATCCAGTTGGTTTGCAGTGAAGCCCCGGCCGCCGATCTTGAGATAGATACACAAATGCTTACAATCTTCCGGGCAGCAAGGAACCCGACACGGTCGGCAATTGTCCCTTGACCCTGTGTTGGTCTGGGGGCCCGGACATGCCGACCCGTTTTTGGTGTGGGGGACCCGGAGGAAGATCTCGGAGATGGCCCGGATGTGGCAGCTCGGAATGCAGGGCTCACTCACCGGTGTGGAGAGCTCCCATCCATCGCTTGCATGGGAATGGGCCGAGTTCCCGGACAGGGGATCCAAAGAGGGAAGAGATAAGATCCGAAGTATGACCACGAAGTGCCTCATGCTCCAGTCATTGTGGTGGTATCTTACTTTCTGCTGCCGCGATGATTCCTTCTCCCTGCAGGACCGCAGTATGAGTGGTCGGGTGGTCGGGCCTGGCGTTTCTTGATGAGTCGTCACGCGGATGGAGGAAAAACGGTGTAAAAAGGTCCAGTACATCCAAGTCCTGTCACTGACGGCCTGTTCCTGGATGCTGAATGGTGTGATGTCGTCACGTTTGGCCTTCGCATGCTCAATACTCACATGCGATGCACTGCATTGCGGGAGTGCGCATCCTTGTTCCTGCAGACCGGTTCGTGAGGTTTATGTGACAAGTCATAATCGTGTTCGAGAATGTCGCACCGAAAGAACAAGCCCTGGGCTTCCATCAGCGTATTCAATGATCTCAAGAAAACCCTAGTCGGCCCCTGCCGCCAGCTTGCCATCGTTGCAGTGTCCAGTGAGGAATTTCCAAGTGAGAACTTGAATATGCTTGTGTTAAATTACCCGCCAATCTGGTTTGATATGCAGCCAGGAGACTATTGTAGTAACCAGCCAGCCAGCTGACAATGTGATGACGAGCTCAATTGGTCCCCTGCGATGTGCTTGGTCGTTGTCAGAAAAAGGAAAATGTGACAACAACCGGCCATTCTCTACATACATAGTCAAGCGCCCTGAGCCGGTGTCTCACCTTGTGAACCCATCGAAGCACTGGTGAGCGTCGAACAACGTGGAAGGATAGTTCGCACAGGGGTTCGGATCCGTATCTTTCAGTGGAGAACCGCCCTGCATTTACAGGGCTGATATCAGACAGCAATTCTCCTGCTGGTTCCAGCAATCCGAACCGCCAGGGCCGCCCCCCCCACACTCACATATCTAGTGCACATCGTCGCCACGGTCGTGCGTTGTCTTCCCCTGTGAGGACCGACCGAGGTGGCACGAGAACAACACCGGCTCGAAAAGGCAGTCGTTGTACAAGATGCGGTGAGAGAAAGGTTCCACAGGTCCCGAGACATGGACAGTTGTCAGCCGCAGAAGTCAGCCTTGCCCGACCTGAGGGGCCGCCTGTCAGGCCGTGAAGCAAAAGCGAAATGGCCGGGAAAGTGACAGAAATTATCTGGAATAGCGCCGTGACCGCTGCCGGTTTTGGGAGGGGAGGAAGGGAAAAAGCATGGCCCCCACACCACGAGGAAGATGGTTGGGTTTAAGTCAGGGCCCAGTGCAACGGTAGTCGCCTATCTCGAACGTTGTGTATCGGAGATGGGTCCTCTGTCATTTGTGATATCTCTTAGAGCGCAGGAGCCTCATCAGCTCCCGCGGCAATGAGCTTTAACTGCATATATCACATGGTACACTGTAATGGACATAAGCGCCACTAATGTGATGAGAGAACTAGGCAACTGTGCAAGTCGGTTATCGACTGGGCCATTTATCAACATTGTCAAAGGGAGGAGGGCACGGCTTTTGTATCGAGGCAGGATGGGGATTATTACAGACCCCGTGGCCTCGTCGAAAATGAGAACTTACGAGTGGGTTTTCGCCCAGCATGTTGAAGTTCTAGCCGAACAGCCTTCAGGTATGCCGAGGTCCCCCGGGTGTGACTCCATAAAGATGGGCGTCTCGCCGTGAAAAGAATATAGTGCTGGTTCGGTGTAACATGCTGAGACATATCAGTCCTGGTTACTCCATCCTATCTTAGACAAGGGACTGAGATAATTGAGAGGCTATTGAGAGGCTATCGAACGGCTATCAGAGCATTGGCTGTCAGAGAAATCACTCTCATCGGCCCTTTTTATAATGACCCTCTTGCTTCAAGTTGGCGAACGCTCTTTTGAGCAATTATTGGCTGCAAATGAAGTCGATGGAGGTTGTGGTGCGCAGTGAAGTGGTTTCGTGACAACACCAGTGGACTACATACACACGAATCCCGGCAGTTTCAAGTGGACCTCCGGGTTCTCATCTGAACATCAAGTGAAACCGACGAAAGCGCAGGCTGTATCTGGATGGCTGACATGCACTCCCTCAGTCTAGTGTAGGCGAAGACGACCTTACCCCAGTTGTCCGGAGGGGTAAACTCCCCTGCGGCCCCATCAAGGAGCATGGAACTCAAGGTTACTGGACGCAACGACAACCTCGCTCATATTAATCTCTACTAGTAAGTATTCAGTATCAGCCACCAGCCCAGTATTTGGAAATCAGAGGACATAGCCGATAGATTGATGATAAAAGTCCAGGAAGCGGGTATCCAGACCAACTTGTTGCTGCAGCATGTCTGATTTAAGGTTTCGAAGGATGGCCGCCGAGACTCTCCACCACCGGCCAACGCCCGCCCCCCATGCATGACTAAGGGGAATGAAGATAATCAGATGCATCTATCTGCCCTCTCGTCTTGTCTTCCTCTCGCCGTCGGGAGGGCTGTTTTTTGCTGTGTAGGGATTTCCGCAAGCGCCCATGGCGGGCAATTTTCTGTCAGTCGTTTGCGTGTCTTTACGACGATCTACATACTGGACCTGGCTCTGAGGTTGCACTGCATCCAAGCACGTGCATGCTGCATATTCGCAGCATTAAAAGCACCCACAATAATTCGTCGGTAGATGTGCAATACCACCGTTCAAGTGTGTAGCGTAGCGTGGCAGGCTGGTCCTGGCCGTGTGGTGTTTGGTGGAGATGACTGCTGCCGGTGGGAAACCCATTAATACATTATTGCACGGAGGTGTTAACTCGATTGATGGGCTGCCACTTCATCAGACATATATACTATGTACCCAGGTGAATATCGGGGCTTCGTATTGGTCATAATAACTGACGCTGCTCCGTCGTCGCATGCGTCGTAAGGGTGACAGTTTGTCAACTGACGTCGCATCGGTTTGCCGTACGTACATGTACCGAGTACCGTGTTTATGCAGCATACTTTTCGTACAGTACGTCCCATATGTACGTAGTAAACTTGGACATGAACCCATGCCGCGCATTGCGATAGCAGATTACACGTGTCGTGGTTGCGATGTGCCTATCGGCGAAAAACACGACACAGGAGGTCTCCATTGGGCTCCTGTCATCACTTGGTAGAGTAGAATTAAGCTTTGGACGGAGCTTTCTACAGTAGTGCAAACCCGAGGGTGATTTTCAGGGTCAGCATTGGGAAAATCCACGAAGATCAGACAAACAAGTTTGGCTGACATGGAGCTAGCACTGCATCTCTCCCCCCCGCCATTTTCCGGGTGTAGGAGGGTCGGATTAACACGATCTAAGACTGCAGACACAACAACAACATCCTTGAGCAAGCACTTGCTTGGGCATTCAGGCACTTGAGCACTTGGGCATACAACTTGACGCGAAGGACAAATAGATAATTGGAGGACAATAGTCTAATTCATCTTCAGACAACTCCTGATTACTAAGATCACATCTATAAAACAGGAATATCCCCCTTTTGGGACAACATTTGAGCGCCGGAACAATGACCTGGGAATATCGCATCCGTACAGACCCCCCCTTGAAACACCGATCGCTAGATGCTCCGCCATGCAGGGAAAAAAACAATAAAACAGAACAAAAAAACAAAAAACAGTGAAACCATACAATCAATCATCGTAGACATGACATGACGTCTCACTCTGGGCTTGACTGTGGTTTTGCTTTTCCCTCCTTCACCGCAACAACCCAAATAGCAACAACCATTGGAACAATGCATATGAGCATCTCTCACTGACCGCCAGGACCGCCAGCTTCTTTGGCGAGGAGAGGAAGAGGAGGGGGAGGGAGGGGGTGACACACTACTGCGAGACACACCACAACACACCCACACCCACGCAGCCCACGCTGGCACAGGGTAAAGAAAAAAAAATTAGAAATTCCCACACCAAGCGGGCTCCTTGGGCCTCGCTGCAGCCCACATCCATGCCAAGCCCGATTCCCCCATGTGAGTGCTGAGTGGCTCCGCGGGTCCAGGACTTGA
>LKEA01000009.1:481331-502122 GCA_003795315.1 Cytospora schulzeri | reverse complement strand
CCCCGTGCTGTGATGGTAAAATGAAGTGCCTGCTGTATATTACACATAGCGAGGGGGCTTCATCATAGGCAGTGGGCTGGCTGGTTGCGCCGGTTGATCAGGTGTTCCCATGGCGTGTACGTAATCGGCTTGCAGTGGGAGCAAACCTCCCATGACCGGTACTCGTAGTGGGTGAACTGTGGTGGGCAGCGGCGGTGAGTCCGTGTGTATGTGGGGCACCAGACTGCTGCTTGGCCATGCCAGTGGCCACAGGAGTATTCTATCTGTTCAGGTTGTGAGCCTTTTTGAGATCCAGCGTTGACGGGGAAAAGAGACGTTGTGGTCGTACTTTGTTGTATTCACACATGTTGGGTGCCGCGTGGGGGTTTCAGAACCGGACTGACGTGTGTTCGGGGTTTTTTTTGTTCTGCTTGTGTCGTGTCGTGTCTTGTCGTGTCGTGTCAAGGTCCGGCAAGCACAACAGGAACAGGACCCGGGGTTGGAAAAGCCACACACAGGCAACGGCTTGATATACTAGTCTTGGTGGTGGTTCCTGGTGCAGCCCTGGCGGGGGCGATGGGTAGATCCGGGCGGAGCGCAGCGTCCGTTGTCAAAGTGCCGTTCTGAGGCAGGTCGTCCCTGTCCGAATCGCAGAAAGGGAAAAGTGTTTGGTGTGAATCAAGGGTGTCGAAAACGAGGGGATTTACAATCTTTTTTTAAGCTTCAAGCATCAAAAGAGGGTCCAATGGGTATATGTTTAAAATGATAGGTGAACATGTGGAAAGGGCAGAGCGAGAAGGGGAGCGGGAGGCACTTCATGCAGCACCCCAGGACGTTGAAAAGGTATTTATATTATTGACCGTTCCGAGAATCCATGAACCTGGTTGTTTTACCCAATCGTCATTCTTTTGCGATCAGAATCCGCTGGCTCTCGCCAAGGGTGGGCGGTACATACTGGGGTCACTGTGTGTACTATGTATGTGTGTGTGTGTGTGTGTACATACAAGGGGCTGGCCTGTCAACCAGGAAAGACTATCCTGCAGCCCATGGCAGGACGGAGATAAAAAGACGGACAGGGGTGACATTTGGCAGGTGGGTTTTTACTACGTACAGCAGTGGGATGTGTGCTCCACACCCTTGCGTTGAACCGTTGCGTTGCACCTGTTGGTGGCCTGGTGGGATGGGGAAACGGTGAGAGAGCGGAGGGGGGGTGTACTATGGTAGTGTAGGGTACATAAGGTACATCCGTACAGGTTACTTTTGCGCCTGGCGATCCAATACGACCGCATGGTGGTTGGGCCTTGTTGTTCGGTTGAGATGCCGATGCTGACTGGACATGTCTGAGAGGGAAGTGTTACAGTAACGGGATCAGAGTATCAGATGCCCAACTGACGCTCTCAACTCGAACTGTGTAGCCGAACCTCCTCCTCCTATGGCGATCAGCACTGCCACGTGGGCATGGAGTCGTCGTCGTTCGGCAGGATCAGGCACCTAACGATGGGCGAGACAATCCGAATGAGAATTTTTGCCTCCTCCTGGTTTGTGGTTTGTAAGGACGGCACCGGACGGGTAGAGGGTCCGGGACACCACAATTGTCTTCTTCGCATCGTGTGTGTGTGCGTGGACTGTGTTGCCATCTCCCGTATCCAAGGATGATCCCGTTTCACCCCGCCAAGCCGCGCCGTCCTCTGCAGCGGCGAAGCCATTTCCAGGACACAACAAAGTTAACAATAGGGAAGAACCAGTACCTGTGGCTTTATTAGCTTTATTAGTGGACAACTAAAGCCGTTGTGAACTTTCCCGCAGGGTCAGTCCATGTTGTTCTCATCTCTGCTAGCGGGAACCTATCACTGCTCATTATGGAGAGGTTGGCCTCTCATAGGGCCAGGCTGACACGACCGTAGTGCCAATCCCCGATGGTTTTGCCCTGGCGCACAAGATAATTGGGTCTCCAAGGTCCCAGTAAATTCACTGTTATTATTATTATTACGCGGCGAATGGCTTTCTTCAGGTCATCATAAATGAAACTTGTTGGATCTCTCAACTCTAGCCTGTTTTGTCTTTACCTTGACGTTCACCAGAATCATCATCATCATTTGGCCCGGACACAGCGGTAATACCGGGAAACCCCATGTATCCCTCAGGTATGACAACTGGGTACTGGATGGTATTGACCCGATACAGATCACCCAGACGAGACATCGAATCTGGAAGGAATTTCGATACGCGGGCACTGTGCCGCCTGTGCCACCTGTGCCACCCAGGATGTTCGGTGGAACACCGTTGTTGATGAGTGTCTGTGAACAAGCAGACCGCATGAGAAAATTGCACGTGAGCAAAAAGAACCTTGCCAGAGTAACTACTACAACAACACTTGAAGGGGCCCTGACAGTGCTGGACTGGGGGAAGTTCAAGTCGGCGGTGACTTTCCCTGCCGAGGCTCTGCCAACTCGTGGAGTGTCGATGCCGAACCTTTCCAAGGTTTTCCCAAGGCTCCAGAACCCCAGAGACTCGAGATCGATGTCCACTGAGGCCACTGATTGCTGCGGCGAACCGCGTCTCGCCCGCGCTTCCTGTGCTCGCTTGCAACTGCGGCTGCCCTTTCTCTCTGAGGCAGCCGTCCCATCATGACCAGTCGACGGCGCTGAATTCAGCCGCCACTGAGGGAATGCCGCTGCTGATCTACCTGATCTGGTCAAGATGATCCAGACTGCCATGTTTTCGACCCCTGATGCGCGGCACTGATGGGCAGATTTTCAGATTTGGCTGTCGCACGACCGACCAGAGGGAGGATCCGGCCTGGACCGCCCTGCAAGGAGGGGAGTCAGGAAAGACGGAGTCTATGGACACTATAGTGCAGACATGGGGCCCAGATCAGGTAAGTGCCGTGCCATAAGGCACGTGGTGAGCCTCAACTCGCCGTGCTTTTTCTCTCTCTCTCTCTCTCTTTGTTTTGCACGGGGCGCCACGCCGTCATGGGTTGGATACTGTCTGCCACAGATAGAGTGCCAGAGGTTGTGCGGCTCCTGTTCGGCTTTTCCACAACCTGAGAGCTGCCCGACCTTTGGATTGGTGCATCATATGTGGGCTCCCCTTGTGGGGCCTGCTGTCAACTCGACACTACCGGAGCGCGTGCGTTGTTCGTCCTTCTCGAATCCTCACAGGCGAGCCCTACAGTAGTGGATCCCTCCTCAGCTCCCTCGTTGACTGTGGTTGGCCTTTGGCGTTATCCTTAACCAAGTGTTCGCATGATGATATCCACACCGGTGAGGACGTAGGCGATCACATCCTGGTCTAGACCTCAAAAACGCTTTGCCTGCGGGTCAATTGCGACGTGATGTTCAAGCTCGAGGCATGAATTTGCTCATTGGAATTCGAGTCAGCACCGTGCTGCATAACTTTCAAAAGCTGGCAGGCTTATCGTGGCTTTTTTTTTACTGGTTTTGTTTTTCTGGTTACGATCCGAGTACGGATCCGTAGGCGAAATTCGGGTCCGGCCACCGGGAGAGAGAGGACGGACTGACTGACTGAATGACTGATTGACTGACTGACTGACTGTACCTGGTACGTACTAAGTAGGTAGCGGGCCAATTATGTACATTTTGAACAAACGAAAACACATCGTATTTCCCTCCTGATCCCTCTGGCGGCGACGCGCACGCTGTAGATGAGTGGCTGTGTTTTTTTTCCTTCCTCTTCATTTCTTTCTTGGGTTGGAACGGACCCTTTGGCTGACCGTGCCACCGTGGTCAAGAAAAACTCAAATCTTCACCGTTCTCAATTGGGCTTCTAGAAGCCTAGGAAGGATTCGTCTTCGGTCGACTGATCCCAGCGAGTCGCACGATAAGCATCCCCGCGCAGGCCTATCCCTGACGACGGGGGGCTTGCATGTCGCACACTGATTCAGCATGGCATTTTGCACTTTCTCATGCAGTCCATTGTGGATGCCGAAGGCCTCTGTCGCGATCATCCTGTACCCTGCTGCGCCGCCGTACCTGAATAGGTCCACGGGGTAGGGGGAGCCTCCAGGGCAGGGCGGACGTTTACGTACAGGTTCTCGTGGCATGACAGCGGCAAGTGCCGCGGAAGAAACCGTTCTCTTGAACAATGGGATTGTTCATTGTCCGTGTCAGTCCACCCAAAGTTCGCTTCTCGGCATTGTTCCAAACTCGAGACAGCGGTCGCCATCGGCTGGTCCGCAACAGGAGGGCTGAATCTCCAGCCCTATTCTGGACCCTCTCAGGTACCCTGAGGGGGGGGTTTTCCAAAAACCCAGCAAGGACCACGATGATGATGTTTTGTGCATCCTGAGAGGTTTCACACGGACGCTAGGACTTGGACCAGAAACCCTTATCAAAAACACAACACCCCGCCCGCCTCTCCCCAAAGTACCCTTCAAGTTTCTGCCCTCCCTGGCCGCCCTGTTTGGGAAGGAAATTCTTGCATACGAGAATTCTATTCCCGGTGGTCGGCAATCTGCGAATCAGGAACGGCGCCGAAAAAACTTCCCTCGAGGCCCCGCAGCGGTGAGCGTACCTCCGGAAGCATCGAGAGCGAGTCGACCGTTCCGGCGGTCGGACTACCATGTGGTCTAACGGTCCCCCCAGCTGGTGCTGTGTCGGACTCACCGGGGGGTCAGCTTTTCACATGCTTCATCGTTTGGGAGCCAGGAGGAGGACTTCGTCTCATAGGGCAGAAAATCTCAATTGGGAGTTGGTATTTGTACAGACCTGTCACCTTCATCACTGAGCATAGTTCCAGTTCGGGTGGGTATGAGGGCACTTGTACCTCGAAATGGCGCCAGTGTTGTAGTGACTCGACCTTGCTCCCTTTCGTCTACCCCACGTCCATTGATGTACTCGTTGTATCCTTCATAAGTAATTGTACATAGAGCGTCGAGGAAGAATACCGTGATCGGAATACAGAGGTATGATGGTATCCCGCGCTCGTTTTTCTTGGTTGAGGTGGGCACTGGGTCAGAGACGCCCGAGGTTTGAGAAGATCCTCCTACATTTATTGGTGAATCAGTAGGGCAGTCCTGGCAATTCGGCACCGACTTGGTCCTCAGGACCAAAGGCGAGCCCGCCATTGCCTCTAGCTTCTCGCAATGGGAAGAAATATTACCCAGTTGCATCAAAGGCTCAAGGGCGGGCGAATGCGGAACAATGAACGGCGCATTGTGGTCGATAGTCTTCACTTGGGCACAGCCCTTTTCGTTGCGCCCATCGTGTATCAAAAAGCCACTTCCAGGGATAGGATCACCGATACACCCAATACACCAAAACAAGAACAACATCTCCCAGAAGGATTTATCTACCCCAATATTAGTACGCGAGCAGGTCTTCGAAAAACATTTCCATTCTTGTTCTTGGGTTCCAACGCTGGGTTTGCACAAACCCCGCGGTGCCTGGCAGGTTTTATGATTCATCCTGGTGGAGCGATGACCCACCCACGACTCCGTACTGTCCTTTGTTTCCCTATAGGGATGACTCCTGCACGGCTTTTATGGGGCGTGGTCTAGGATTTGGGATTCTTCTCGAAGCATTGTGATCGGCGAAGGCGAATCTGAAGGGGGCTTGGATTACATAGCAATGACAGCTACTGTGTTTCGCAAATTCGGGGGTATCATGGTAAGGTCCCGGCTTGCCGGCGTGAATGACTTCAACGTCTACGTGCCCAGACGGGTGTGACGTTGCTACATAAGTAAGTAACCACGAGGGAATCCGGCTCGCCGGTTCTGTGAGTACGGACTCGTTATGTTGTCATGACGAACGGGTCGCCTTGTGGAGCTTTTGTCCATCAGACTCGAGACGGCTACATCATCAGGGGCCATGATTCAAAGAAGGAAGGTGAAATCGAGATATCTCGATCACCAGCCCCGTTAACCTTGGCAGATGGAGTGTTAAAATCTGTCTGGTACCCGGTTATCCTTCGCACACCTCTGATCCCTTGGGCTCGCTTGCTATGTCCGAAGGTCTCTATTGCCGTGAGGTGTTCGACGTCAACCGATATTTCAATCTTCTTGGGCATTCAACCGTTGTCATGAAATCCTTCGGTTGACTAACGACCACGGTGAGTCCGGAATAGCCGATCTCGCCTGGCTGTAACCAGTCTATCGCTTGTTATTCGGAGCACATTCTGTATCTGGGATATAGAGATCTCGAACATATTAGTCATTCATTCGGATGATCAAGCTGGGGAGAGAGGCCCGCTGTTGATGTTTGCCTTTTTTCTTCCATATCTTTACTTGTCTCGGTATTACACTGCAACTACAGACTCCCAGTCCGGCTCTTGAGTCCCGGGACACAATTACGTAGATCAATCAATTTGCAAGACAATCTTGTGCCATTTACATCATCAACTACACAGGTTGGCTATCTGTAGTGTCGGTAGCGAAGCCACCTATGCGCTATGATCTCAGATGGCGTCCAGCCCACCCAGAGTCGGAGCAAAACCTCACGTTGCAATCTCCAGCGCACTGTGTGTGACTGTCAAGTTGCAGCCATCATCAGGCCCATGTCTCTTTTCCCCGGATTCATGGTGACATGCCGGCAGTTGGCCCTGCAGATCCAGCTCATGCCACCACGAGGCGCGGAACCATGCGGTCCCCTTAGCTTGCAGCAGTAGCGGAGAACGCAACCTGGCTCGCAACGTGTTCTAGTGTGGGGTGGGGGTGTATTGATGATGATCGACTGATGTTTTGGCCTTCTGCGCGTTCTTCATGTCTGGTTCGCGCGCGCCTTGGACGGGGCGTCTGGTGACACTCTGCAAATGCGGGTTATATCTCACAAAGCACATATAGGTCAGTGCAATATGATCCCAGGGTTACCAGGCCTGGTGCGCCTTGCGTTCATTGCTACAAAGTGAGGCTCGAGGGAGTGGGGGTCGTTAACAGACTTTGGGTCGCCTCGTCCGGCATGACGTCGGCCAATGCTTTTGAGGCACGCAATTGTCCATTGTGAAGTGATTATTGGCTCGTCTGTCGTCTTGATCCCATGTCAAACTCGCGCTTAGTCGGGCATGGTATAGAGCTTAGTGACTTGTCGATATCAGAAGGACACGCTCACTGATGACTATGGCCAAGTATGCCTGATTATTGCAGCATTTTCTTCACGACGAGTTACTCTGATGAGTCTCGATTTCAAAGTAGTCACCTCATTAGCCTGACTTATATGTGGATCACGTATTTGTAGTTCTGCTTTCTTCTCTGAACGCCCGAGACTTGCCCGTTACTCGAACTCCTTGTGGTAGTGTGCCTAAGTAACAAGCGACACGCGGTCCCCACTGGCTTCCAGATCGACACCCGCAAGAGATTCTATCTACGACTACTCGACCATGATGCAGTCCACTAAAATCCTCATCGCTCTGCTGCCCACAATTTTATTGGCAGCTCAGCCATCATGTCTTGCTACCCTAACTCCGTAAGCGAACTACCTGACAGCTCCAGTGAGGAGAGCCGTGCATTCCTCTGTAAGCTCATTCGAATGGTTGAGTCATTCCAACTACCTGGGTATGATACCTACAAAGTGATTCATTGAGGTTCTTGACGTTGTCCAGGTGGTCGGTCTTTCGCTGATAGTTCATAGCGACCCATCGCGAAGGAGACCTTGATGTACTTCTCCACAAAGAGCGAGATAGTTGTCAATGACACAGACATGTGACCTAACCCAGCCTTAGGATCGCTCCGGATTCCGATAATGGATAGATAGTCTCGTCACATTTCGGTCCCGAGATGGCGTGACATATGTACCGTATGGTAGAGGTCACGCCACGATATCCATACATGACCATCAGCAACCCGCAAAAACCCAAAAGTCCAAAGATGGCCCCTCTTTCTCTTGGGGATTCTTCAAGCTCTAAGACGCAAACAACGATTGGCTAACGGGAAGCATCCTCCGAAAAAAAGCCAACGCCTCTTCTGCCCAGGTGGGAATCATTCGTTTTTCGATAACGAGCACTTGTCTTCAGTATAGTCTGGCGGCAAACCCGCGGTTTTGGCACAGGGAGCATACCAGCTTCAAGCACTGAAACTACTCACACTTTTACAGTGCTCCATGGCTTAGGGTAGCACACAGGACACCAGTAAAATAGACCGTCACTGCAATGTACCCAGATATCCATACTTCTCCCAACCCGCAGACGCGCGAAAATGGACCATTTTCTGTGAGAGTAGCTGCATTTCAAACCGTATTGCGATTTCACAAAATGAGTTACGCGAGTCCATAATGGTCTCGAGCGACTTAACGTCATGTTCCCCTTCCTACACAGTCAATATTACCTGTCGATTCCTGTGAAGCGCAGCCGGGCAAGTGGATATACGTACGCTACGGGACAGGAGTAGCCGACCTTATCTAACATGTGAGCACAATAATGCAATACCTGTATTGGGTTGGATGTTTCAAGTATACGGTCCACGATTCAAGAACACCAGGGCTCTTGGGGTAAATCAATTTAATCATAATATGGAGACATGGCGGCAGAACAAGACACCACTTGTTTACCTTGCTACAACGTGTTGATGTACTACGTCTTTGATTGGATATTTCAAAGATGGTGTCTGTATAATTCCTTAACTTGAATTTGTTGACAATGGCTTCTTTCATATACTCAACCCTGAGTACTCTACATTGTTGGGGACCAAGTATAATCACCAAGTAATGTTGGGTGAGAGGGTGCCTTTTTTTTATCTACAAACCTTGTCTCCAAGCGCAACCCGTCTATTGTATTTCACAGCATTCTGCACTGGTAGATTCTGGTCCCATAGTTGCTGGTATCTTCTGGGGAACTCCCAGACATTTCGGAAAAGATAGTAAACAGATTATTGCCTATAAGACGCGCATTTGAAGCCAACCCCAATCATTGCCCCACGGTCAAAGTTATCAGAATCGAATGAGCCTTAATCACTTCGTTAGACGCCTCATCTCTATATTTAGTAGACCCAGGTCTACGTTGGATGAACTACTAGCTGCGTCTCAAAGCGTGGCTGTCAACCGCTACTGAAGCAGCGAGGCATGCGTGACTACACAAGGCAACGATTATTGACATGAGTGTGTGTCTTCGCTACAGGATTAAGGGCCGTTCACTGGACCTAAGCGACTGAAAAACAGGAATGATAGACCATAACAAAATATCAATACGTCTTGAAGCCCAATATAAATACGTGCTTGCTTCGAAACAAGCCTATTCCAGAAGTCTATCACCTTCTCCCAAGGCATTAGAAGACCAGAGAAATAAAACACCAAGATCTACTCTGCAACTGCAGACCAACATCACGCGACCAAGCACGAACGAACTTAATGCCATTGTATCAGGGACAAGCCTTAGGAGAAGACTCCCAGACCCACTGCACTGGTACGGATCGTAGCGCCTGGATAGAGAGAAAAACGTCCATCATCACCGCGAGAACGTTTGCAGGACCACAAGACTGATCTCATGTCATAGGGAATTGCCGAGTACACTTTGTATTTCAGACAGGATGTCAGCAGACCCCGTATGCCCGAACTGCGGACAAAAGGCCAACCACCCTGGCGGTTACATACAAGCAACGATACCATGTCCAGGCTGTGGCGGAACTGGCAGGCATTTAGACGCAAGAGGTCAAACAGTCCGATGTACAAGGTGCAACGGGAATTTAGTTGTGCAAAGCGAGGATTACTATGTCAAGTGCCAAGGCTTTGGTACCTACAAGCATCGTGGCTGAACTGCGTAAGGTTTCACAATAGCAGGCACAATATGGCTTGTTCCCTTGTGTTTTCTTTTCGGGGGAGGGGGTTATCAGACAATGGGGTTTATGGTGGACCTCTGATTGCAAAATAGCTGCTGAGAATATGAGGTTATTTCCGCACTAAGTACATCAGTAACACTCATTACCATTGTTATGTGATACATTGTCTGTGTTGTTGCCTAGGATAGTGTTGGTTGTTCCTGTGTGGATATTTGAGAGCGTGTGAATAATATCCATCACTCATCCTGCCATTGTCTCTGGTGAGGCATCCCATGCGAGACCTATACAGTGTTTAGGTTTCCTCAGCTTTGATTAGGAAGTATGCCATTAGTACATGGGATTCCCATCCCGGTGACACCTTCTAGGCCCGTACAGTCCATCTCACCAACCTTTCCATCCTGGAGCATAGTTGTATTAGATTCCGCTGAGACATACACAGTGAGGCAGGGGAGCCTGGATGAACTTACAGCCCCGAATAAAACAATGTCATCGAAGTGGAAATCCTGACAATGGGCGTTGTCTTTGCACATGATATACATCGCCTTTTGGTTGGATTCACCTGTTCCAGGATCTGATCAGCACATCAAATAGGTCATATGTGCACTTGCAGCGCATTCCTAGTATATCACTTGACTTACCGTCCGTATACGTCCAGCAAGGGTCCGTGATGCAACTACCGTCGCCTAGATTTTCACTCGTCATGGCCACGATGTTCTCCCACGTGAAGTTGGTCGCATTAGCAGCAAGACTTCCCGTTGGGGCATACTAGGAGACAGACATGGCATGTACCTCTATACATGCCATGAATTTGTAACATAGTATGTTATTATTACATGGCATGTCGAATTGACATGGCATGTTGGCGAAAAGGGTTTAGCGCTAAAAAAGGTGGGCTGGGCAAAAAACAACACTTGCACCGGGAATTGAACAGACAACCTTCGGGGTAAGGGCCCGTATTAATAGCAACTATTCGTTTAACCACCTAACCACTGAGCTAACTAAGACTAAGAATATTAGTAGTATTTTATATCCATATATATAGCGGGTACGCCCTTCAAATTGGTCAACGCTAAACCCTTTTCGTCAACATGCCATGTCAATTCAACATGCCATGTTAATTCGACATACCATGTAAGGCCTTACATGCCATGTCCCTCTCCCAATCTCCTCCTATGGGTTGTGTTCGTACCAGATGAAATACCTTTTTCCTGGTCGACATAATTCTCAATGAAATGGATGGGGTAGCTGGTATTGAACACGGAGAAGTTACGCCAGGTAACATTGTTCAGGTTGCAGGTAGTGCCCAAAGCGCCCTTAAACCGAGCCCCAAATAGAGAATCGTAAATCATGGCGTTCTCAAAGAGATAATCCCCTCCAGTGCCAGAAGCACACGATACTGCTACTCCATGAGTGCCGTACGCGACAATGTTGCGCATAGTGACATTGGTTGCGGGGGGTGAGACGTTGAGAGCGTCATCGCCGTTCCAGGATGTCCATCCATCGATGACAACATCAGTTGCTGAGAGGTCCATGCCATCGGTGTTGAAAGGGAAGGCTCCAATCGGATCACTAGAGCGGGCATCGAGGGTGGTGTTGGTCATATAGATATCAGTCCCACCAAGCGAGAAGACCCAGGCAACAGGGTTATAGACCTTGACATCTCGAAGGCGGAGGCCCGTAACTTTCAGTGAGAAGAAGTGCGGGCGGTAGTCGTTGTCGCTATTGTTGGTCATAGGCCACCATTGCTCGCCGTGGCCGACGAACCAACCCGAATTGGCATCTTGGCTGCCCGTGAATGTGACGCCGGTGCTGCCTGAGACCGTGATCCAATGACCTGGGTAGATCTTTTTGTTTCCAACCACGGATTCGACGTAACTAACGTTGGATGGCAGGGATATGTTGCCGTTGATGGCGAACTCGACGTTGTTGAGGCCTGTGAAGGAGATCGGTGTCATCAGATTGTAAGTCGCATTACCACTGAACACAATTCGCGAGGCATTGTTGCAAGCCGTTACTGTTGCCGTAATGCTCGGACTGTCATCATCACCGGTTGTATTCTTGGGGACAGTGCAGGTAGTGACAGAAGTCCCTAATGTCTCAGGCAGCCAGTACGCTGTTGCTGAGGCGGAAAACACGCTCAACAGAGCGAGTGGCGAAGAGAACAGCATATTTCTAGTGTCGTTCTCGTAGCCAACAAAGATGGAGGCTAAGGGAGGTAAAAACCAAAAGGAACACAATACAAGGGGAGCCAGATCTATGCTGAAGTTTAATGACTTTCAATTGTTGTGCACCAGTGCAGTTATTCTTGCAGGTTTCCAAGATATAAGTAACGACCATTGTCAGTTTCCCGGGCCATACGGAATCGTGACCGAATCATCTTGAATGGAGGTTGATGAGGGGACTGCAGCCCTATAATTGAAACTGTCCCTGATTATATAAGTTGTATACACATCCTCTACGTGTGTATAGAGCAAATAGACTAATGCATTGTCACGGGGGTTGCGTGTTCAATCCTCAAACAGCGCCAACCGGTCAAGGCCACGCCGATATAGATTTTCCACAAACCGGAGGTCGGACCGGAAGCCACGCCGGAGAAACAGTGGCGGCCACACAGCGGCCCATACCCTCTCCGTATTTCATCCTGCAAACCACCAGGACATCTGAAGTTTAGCAGATCATCTCCGAAAATGGACTTGCCCTTTATAATTCAGCCGACTGAGTTTCTCGAGTCAATTTGGTCTTTGGACATAAAATGGGGAGTGGAAGTTGAAAGTTCCCAGGCTTCAGACTGCGAGTTGTATAAAAGGGGTCACTCCTTTTCATGTTTCGAGCCCACAAGAGCTCGACAGGGTTAGGGCAAATACGTGTTCGGGGCCGCAAGCTTTGGTGCCTTGAAAGTAATGCCAATCGCATCAAAATTGGGGGGAGACCGCAGTTGCTATTCTCTCCTGGCCGCAAAAGGCAGTTCATCCAGGCTGTTCTGGACCGTGTCTTGAACTTCAACGCTTCATTTTGATCAAAATAATTCATACAATGTAGCTCATAATATTTATACATGGATATATGCAAACATCTTCAGTCCTCGCTATAATCTTCACTATCCCCGTCGTCCCACTCTCCTTCTTCCTCAGATGACTTACCCGCGCTTCTTTCCACAGCACTACTTACATGACGAACAACACTATGCAACATCGTCTCGTCCTTCTTTGGGTCGCCGCTTAAGTGCTCACCAAGTACCAGAGGCACGCGGACGGGCTTATCGGTTAACCCCGAGCTAGGATCGCTCATTATGCCTATTTCCTCAACCAAACCTATGTCGCTGTCGTCCGTGCCGACGCAGAACAGCATTAACCAGCTTATATCGAACAATCTTATGAAATCAATCGACAAGAGGCCCTCTAACTGCTCAGTCACTATATCCTCCAGGATCTGGATTTGCTGGATAGGGCTCAGCTGCGCCAGCAAAGCTCTGCGCCTCTGCTGCTTCTGTCTCAGCCCCCGCCTTTCCGCGGCCAGTTCCCGCCGTGCCTCGGGGAGTTGGCCGTTATACTTGTTGCCACTGATGTCCTGCAGGACTGCCGAAATCTCATCGGCTGACTCCAGCTTCCCCAGCTCGGGCTCGAGACGCTGCTGGATCAGGCCTCGCATGTATTCCATGAAGAACTGATTCTCCCTGTCGACGCTCGCGTAGCGCTTAGAGAGGTGCTGGCGGATACGCACTGATTGTTTGAATCCTTCAGTCTGGCCTGGAACTCCATCCAACGATGGATGGCTGGGTTTCGGGTCCATCAAATTCTCAGGCATGATTTCGCTAAAGTGCTTGATGATTGCGACTGGATCGTCCCCGCCACTTAGGATGCCACTCTTAAGGGCGCTGTCGTCCGTATACGATGCGATGAACTTCTCCATGTCCTCCCAGACGGGAATTTCCTGATCCGGGAACTGCTTCGACGCGACGCGCGCAGCGGCATATAAATAGGCTGCTGCCTCGACTATAAAAGACCGATTGACGAACTCATGGCCTATCTCGTTTACGACGAGCTTGGCCCGGAAGTCCAACAACCCTGCCCAGACCGGCTCGTGTTTGAGAAGGAAGAACTCATCAACATCATCCACTTCTAAACCGGCCCCGAGATAACGGGGCATCTTGTCCTCCATGACGACGTCGTTGAGCATGAAGCGCTCTATCTCTGTTAGTCGTTGGCGGACAGCTCGCCGGACCTCGAATCTTGGGCCAGTGGCCCGGTCAACCAATAATGGCAGTCGCCGCCTGGCTTCTTTAGCAGTTTGCTGTAGTTGCTCGAAAGAGTGGATGACAGTGTCCTCGAGGATATAACGGATATCGCAATACAGCTGCATTGAGAATATAAATGCTGACGAAAAGTCGTAGTTCCGCAGCGCGTCTTGGAAACCCAGCAAAAGCTCCGATTCGGCTGGAAGAATTGCTGGTGCGCCTCCGTTCTTCTTCAAGGCTTTAACACAAACCACGTCGAGCATGAGGTCGGTGATGACCACATCCTTGAACTTTTCCAGCTCCCCGACCGCAAGTCCGCCGTACACTGGTCGTGTTCTGTCCTTCCTCCTAACCATCGGCGTCTTTCCAAGCGGGATCATGCGTAGGATTTGCTGGACAGTGCAAAATGCTGGACTGGCCAGCCAGTCCCACTCGTCCTTCCAAATGCGTTCATTAGATTCCTGGTCGGAAAGGTTTTCATACGAATCATAGTCGATGTGCTCCATTCCGAATTCAGTGAAAATGGCCATCATCATGAACTCATATGAGCCCATATTGCGATCCCTTATCCCAATGCGCCGCATGTCGATGATAAGGTCGTGCTCCATCTGGTGGAAAAGCTCAAAAGCGGCGTTGGTGATGACAGCGAGAGTGTTGAGAGAGACAGAGCGGTCATAAAAGTAATCGCACCACCGCTCGCAAATATACGACCTGATGAGGTTGAAGTCTTCGAAGAAACAATAGATCATCATGTAGTAGTCGAACTCCTCGTCGTCGTCCTCGTACTCCAGCCCAAAGTCCACTTCATCAATCCAAGAAGAATCTTGCTGCTCAGCAGAATGCGATGTTGGGCCACGTTGCTTCTTGGCTTTGCCACCTTTTTGAGTTTTCTTGCCTCCCTTATTCGACTTCTTTGATGCCTTCTTTGCTGACGCGGATCTCTCGGGCTGGTTCTCAACATCGGAGTCCATCTCCTCCTCGGCCGCTTCAGGTGACGTTTGGAGCTCAAGATGTTCAAACATATTGCTCAAATCGTTCAGGTCCATCCTAATCCCACTAGCAGACATCGCCACGTCCTTTGCTGCTTTGGTTCCTTTGGATACTAGCATCTCGAACTTGTCCAGCACCCGCTCCAGCACCTTGATGATGTGCTCATGGGTGACATTCTTGTCGCGTAGACCCTCATTCCCATCCTCAACGGCAGCTCGACTGAAGAACCTTGCGCTCTTCTTGCGCAAGCCAATGACATCTCGCAGGATGTTGAGAGGCGCCGGCGGGATGTCTTCAGGCTTGGCGTTCTCGACGATATTGGACGCCATCGTCTCGAGCTCCCGCCAGTGCACGGCGACATCACTGTCGACGCCTGCCTTGGCCGCCTTCTTCTGTGCCTTCTTGTTTGCAGTCGATGCTGCAGCAATGCCATTGGCTGTGCTGGCAGGGGTAGGAGTGAGCTTCTCTGCTGTTTGCTTGAGCCACTTTGTGAACTGCGCCTGGCCCAGCTTGTAGCGGTGCCATGTACCGCCACGAAAATTGGTGGTTGAGTCCATATTGGACAATGGCAGTATCGAGTGGGCCGCAACCTTTGAAGTAGCTAGACCGCACTTGTCACTTGTCGTGCAGTTCAAGGATGGCCACGTTTTAGCTGGGGCGCACTGAGGTCTGGGTGCGTGTTGAAGCTGAAAACATGCGGGGCAGCGCGTCTCAATTTAGGGTCAGGGTTTACTAAGGCGCCCCTTTTTCGTTACTACCCCCCCCCCTTTCCCCATCTTCTAATCACCCCTAACCCAGATATTCAGAAGCGACATCTGTGAACCCGTATCTTCAGACCCAATCCGTCTACGTTCACTTACTTATTAAAGAACCTAGCAATGTATGCAAAGACTGGAATGGTCCTATATAAAGTACCAAATACGTAGCATATCAGAGGACGAGTTACTAAGGATGGCAATATGTAGTTGTTATTTGCAACCCTCTAGGCCGAACACTATACATACATTTGCTAACTGCTAGAGAACCGCGAGTCTCGAATGCAACATCGTAGTAGGCTCGGGCCGTACCTAATCAGATAACAGATAATATGGCCTCCGAAGAAGCCGGCGTAGGATCCTGCTTCGATAAAACTGAGTGCCGAGGCTGCATTGGCTTTGTAAAATCCCATCCTTGCCGTCACTGATTCAGTTGATGGCTTTTGTCGATCTACCTCCCCGAGGGTCCTTGATCCCGCCCCCTGTTCCATTCTTTCCCGTACTTGTAGAACCAGATGGAGCTATGTAGAAAGACGATCTGGCGGTCTCCAGGTCCACCTCCAGATGTCAGGGACTTCCTTGACTCAAAATATGGGCAATAGAGTCCAAGCTTCGCCCCAGGTGCCTCGGCAATTCGGGGTCGATGGTCTAGAAAACATTAAATTATCTGGAAATGTCGTCATCTCCACAAGTATCATTATACAGATTCTTCCGCTTAGAAATACAAACAGTGGTTCCAGTGTAAGTCCCTGAATATCAAAGGTGTATAAAAGAACCCTGAGCCAGTTCTGTTGTCAAGTCTTTCCCCCGATTCTTGGCTGCTTTAAACATATTTTTATACCCTTTTCTACAATAAACAACGAAACTCACCCTCTTCTTATACATAAACCATTATCAAGATGACTCAAACTCAGCAATGGCAACTCAAGTCCCACCCCAAGGGTCTCCCGACCTACAAGGGTGCCGACCCAACCTTCGAGCTGGTTAAGAAGGATCTCCCAGCCCTGCAAGACGGCCAAATCCTCGTCAAGGTCCAGTACTTCTCCAACGACCCAGCTCAGCGAGGATGGATCGACTACTACCCCGATGAGTCTCGCCTGTACGTCCCGGCCATCCATGAGGGCGAGCGCATGCAGGCATTCGCCCTTGCCGAGGTTATCGAGTCCAAGGCCGACAACATCAAGAAGGGTGACATCGTTTCTGGAGGCACTGGCTGGACAGAATACGCCGTTGTGAGCGCCCAGGCTGTTCGCGTCGTGGAGCCTCTGCCCAACGGCCTCCCTATCACACACTACCTGGGCGCCCTGGGTATGACTGGCCTCACGGCCTACAGTGGTCTGATCGAGGTCGCACAGGCAACCAAGGACGACGTTGTCGTTGTTTCTGGCGCTGCCGGTGCCACGGGTTCTATGGTTGTCCAGATCGCCAAGAAGATCCTGGGCTGCAAGAAGGTCATCGGAATTGCTGGTGGCGCTAAGAAGTGCGAGTGGGTGAAGAAGCTCGGAGCTGATGAGTGTATCGACTACAAGTCTGCCGACTTCCAGGAGCAGCTCACCAAGGCAACCCCAGAGTTCGCCAACGTTTACTTCGATAACGTCGGTGGCGAGATCCTCGACTTCATGCTCACCCGTATGGCACGCCACGGAAGAGTGGCCGTGTGTGGTGCTATCTCAAACTACAACGCCAAGGAGGGTGAGAAGGGCGAGGTTCTGAAGAACTGGTTCCAGGTCATCAGCATGAGGCTGCACCTCCGCGGTCTCATCGTCCTGGACCACGCGGCCAAGTTCGGTCAGATTCTGCAGGAGTTCAGGAAGGCTCTCCAGGAGGGCAAGCTGGACATCGCCGAGGGCGAGCACGTCGTGGAGACCAAGTTTGAGGATGTTCCCGGTACTTGGTTGAAGCTGTTTGAGGGTGTCAACACTGGCAAGCTCATCACCAAGCTGGTGTAAAATCCAGGCTTACCTGGTATAGTACATAAAATATAGATAGGACGCATAGTCATTATCACAAGAACATAAAAATTTTATATGCACTTCATCAAAGTCTTCCTTTTAGCTATATATCAAACACTACGCACCGGTGACTGAAAAACTCCTAGTTTGCTTGATTGAGCGACGTTCATAAGATACACCTAGTGATTGTACAAAGCTAATGAAATAATCTGGAGCCTTTCAAGGTTCTGAATATGCATAAGACACTTATACTTTCCTACTTAGGTCGGCTAAGTTCACTGCAAGTGTTTGCACATCGCGCTCCTACTAGATATGTATGGAGTGTGTGTTCAACCTCTTAAGGACGGACCACTTGCTCTATTAATATGGCAATACAGTTATCTTTATTACTATTTCTGCTACCATCAGTAACCAAAACTAATTGATTTAAACAGATTGCTATATAGTAGAGAGAGGGAACTGTATGATTGATGTGCTGAACTTGAGCTGATGACTAATCTCACCCACTCTAAAATTTCAGTCATTGTACATCAACATACATCATAACAAACAACTCACTAGGGCACCTAGGAGTTTCTTAAGCAGGGCACTTGTCAACATCGAAAATTGCCTATTTGCTTCTTTCCAAATTCGCTTTCGTCCCAATTCCTCGACGCAGTGATTTACATTCTAGCCTATTGTCCTCTTTACCCCAGTATATTACTCAAGCACTTTCTCACCACCCTGCCCAGAAATAGGACCCTCCACTTGATCACAACTATCATATCTTACAGCAGTCTCCTCTGATAGTGGGATACCACCCACAGCCTCAAGTTAACTCTCAAGTTACCTCTATTCTACTTGCTTCCTCTCAATAGTCTTGTTTTGCACCACAGTACCTCGGTGGCAAGATGAAGGAAGCTGAGCAAGAGCGCTTCGAAACGCTTCTCTCATGGAGCAAGTCCCATGGCGCAGAGATCAATCCTGCACTCGAAGTCTACAAGGACGAGCTAACAGGCTTCTCTATGCGTGTGAAGCCATCGCTGGCATCCACCACCAACCCCATCATCAAACGCGGCGACGCTATTCTCACTTGCCCCTTGCAAACGAGTATTTCGTTCCTCAATGCGACCATCGGCGGTCCCATATTGTCTCCACCCGCTGAACGGACTGAACCCTGCCCCGTCTTCCCGGAGAGGTTCATGAAACTCCAGCCTTATGTGATCGGACGATTCTACCTCATGAAACAGTACCTCATGGGCAAAGCTTCGTTCTGGCACTCATACATTGCGACACTCCCTCAGCCAGATGTCATCTCATCCTGGAGCCTGCCTCCTTTCTGGCCGGAGGAGGACCTCGCCTTCCTAGATGGTACTAATACGGGTGTGGCGGCGGAGGAGATTCGAACGAATGTCAAGACGGAGTACAAGGAGGCTCGGAAGATCCTGAAGGAGGAGGGCTATGAGAACTGGCAGGACTTTACCCGGCCGCTCTACAACTGGGCCTTCTCAATCTTTGCGTCCCGAAGCTTCCGCCCCTCCCTCGTCACGCCGAGGTCCGTCCAGGATATGGAGCTTCCAAGAGGCGTTCTTATTGACGACTTCTCCATCCTCCTCCCCGTCTACGACATCATCAACCATGACATCAAGGCAAACGTGCAGTGGCTGGTCGATCACTACAGTACATCTGCGCAAGTCTGTCGCTTCCACACACTCGACGAGTACAGACCTGGCCAGCAGGTGTTCAACACATACGGCAAGAAGACAAACAGTGAGCTGCTGCTCTCGTACGGATTTGTCCTTCCGGAATCCGAGACCTTCCACAATGATTACTTCCACCTGAGGAAGAAGACGAACCCGCCACAAGGACAGACGGAGGAAAACTTCCCTGGTAAACAAAAGCCACATGACTTCCTCGTCTCACTGAGACCGATGAACCACCCCAGCTCCTTCGTCGGCCAGAACCGGAACTGGGTAGCCAAGGAACCAAGCTTCGAGATCCGCCCCGAGTTTGCCCACGTGGAGGACAACCTGGTCTGGGACCTCTGCCTGGCGATCGTCGGCGGGAGCGAGGAGGTCTTCATGGACATGATCCTGGGGACGACGGAGCAGGAGCGGCCCTCGACGCCCAACGGACAGCGCGAGCGGGAGCAGAATGCCCTACGCGGGATTCTCTCCGCCTCCGCTGAGCTGCCGGGCCAGGTTGCCGGGGTGGTCTCCCAGGTCAAGGAGATGTTGTTGGCGAAGCTGGGTATGGAGTACGACAAGGTGTGCGAGACGGATCCCGGCGCGGCCGTTGATGAGGAGGGCAACGAGGTGCTAGTTGAGGTCGAGCCACAGACATTGAGCCAGGAGATGGCGCTGCAACACCGACAGCAGGTGAAGAAGGTGCTGGAAAACGCAATCGCGGCTCTTGTCCCTGACTGGAAGGAGGACGCATGAGCGGGTATGCTAGAACAGGGGGAAAGGAGCCATTGAGGATACGGCTGCTGTGGCGTCTTGGTTGGCAAACACTACACATGACATACTTACTCGGTGCTTGTTGTGGACGGAATGAATTTTGGCAGAGGATCATTTGCTCCGGTGCTGCTGTGCCGTGATCGTGACGCTGGATCTCATCTTGGCTTGAAGTAGCATCCAGATATATGGAGTGGAAGAATGACTGACCATGCGTTCCAAACGTGTTAGTAGACTTGATCTTGAACACGCGATCCATCTAGGTACCCATTAATCAAGGTGGTAATATGTTTCCCAGTGTCGTTTCCTGCGGTTGTCGAGATCCGCGGGAACACGGACATGCGCACCATGCTGCGCGTGGGTAAACTCATTGGGACGAGTACTACTGTTCAAATCGCCGTCGTACAATATTAGTAGCAATCTATCTAGTAAAAAGAGCAAGCATACCCTGTTGACCCAATATCACGATACCTTCTGAGGTTGGGCACAATCGATCCAGCGGCGCGAACTTGCCACGACGCACACATGACCAGATCTGACAGGCCTGCAACCTAGGAGATCTATGCATCCCTAGATATGTCAATACGTTAGATCGTCATCTAACAGTCGTTTGTCTCAGGCGGCCCAGATTTTCCACCAGTGTCACAGCCTTAGGGGGTCTCACAGACCGGGACAGACTCCGGCGGCATCCAACAGCCACAGACCAGACATCTCCGCCCCCC
>LKEA01000009.1:346288-481307 GCA_003795315.1 Cytospora schulzeri | reverse complement strand
GCTGGCCTAAATCTCATCGCTGGTTCATGTCCCTTCGCTCCGGCGGGCGGGAAATGGGAAGCCACAAAACGTGGGAGAGTGGGAGGAACACGATCGCCGCGGGTGATCAACGGTACGCCAGTGAAGAAAGTGCCGTGGTAGCACCCGCTTCGCATCACCACACCCTCTTTAGGTGCGTCAGCTAGAGACCGCCGACACCTGACCGACTTCCGGCATGTGATACTCCCTTTGTATCTTCGGATAAGGGCGCGACTAGGGCCCAATAGCCTTTCCATGGTTTATTTGTTTATTGACATAATACTGATGAGAGTATGGTGCATGATGGCTGTGGTCAGCACCTGTGTCTTGATGGGGGCTATGTGGGCAGCACCGAGGCGAGGTGCATGAGCCCGCAATGAAGAGGACTTGGCAAATAATTACGATAGCTTAAGCGAGAAACTATAAAACAAATATTTGACTGCGCCAGAAATGCTCTAACTGCACTTGGAATATGCTTCCGGAAGGACTGAAGACGACGGAGCTTACACCTTCCGGACGTTCCAATGCCGGCCGGAGCCGGGAAGCGTGCTACCCTAGTCACCAACGGAGGAGCCGGTCCAGGCGAAGCGAGTTCGAGACACCACGGATTATCTGGGTATTATTTTGCGAGGCAAGCTCCGAAGGAAGGCTTCATGATCCTGCATGTGCTGCGTTACTGTTCATCTGGTGTCAGCACCCAGCGCTCTAGGCTTCTTCAAGGATTGCAAGCGGTGAATTGACGGTGAATGAGATCGAAGATCAGAGTTCCAAAAGGATGACGGATCAGATATTACAATGACTATCTGCGAAAAGCGTCTGGTGAAGGTCACGAGAATTATACGGGATGTGATAGATGAATTAAGTTAATTTAGTGGGCAATGAGAAGCCCGCTGGTGATCAACTAGCCACTCCCTCACTCAGCATGCTGTCGCTGAGCCATGCCAAGCGGCGACTCGGGGCAAAAAAGGCGAACGGAATTTGGGGAGTCTCACGGCAGATGATGACGGAAAGAGATGTGGCGGCGATACCCACATGAGTTGAAAGTAATTGACTCTTGGGGGCAAGAACACAATTACACAGTAGGCAGGATTCCCAAAGGATGTGGAGAGTAAGCACCATGTGCCATAGCCCATATCCGTCAGCCCTACTGTGAGCCGATCATTAAAGAAGCTGCCGAGGGTGCCACAGCCCGCTGTTACGGAGTCCACACAACGATCACTGAGGCTCCGATGGGAAAAGTGTCCACGTGGAAGGACAAATCTGGGCGTCCGATGAGTGAGTTCGCAGGATCTTGATCATCTTAATCACTTGGAGTTAATGTACATTATGTCTCGGTGGTCCTGACAGTGACGCGGAAGAAATTGAATGTTAGATTGAACGATGTACAATACCTCAGGCCAGAATTAATATTAGCGACATCGACTTAAGCTACCGAAACGGGGGTCCAGACGCAAGGGTTGGCAATCTCAGCCTGCCACAATATATTGGCGACGAGCCGAGCTGAGACATACGATCTGGTAATTCTCGTGAGCTGCAGCATGCTATATCGATCGCGAACCAGCTGCATCGTAATGCACCTGTGCAGCACATGTGCAGCAGTGTGCACCTGGTGGCAGTACTTTAATTCTCAGTGGCGATGGTGGCCTCATTTTACAGGGTTACAAGGTACCAAGAGAAAAAAAAATGGTAGGAAGATCATTAAAGAGGCGAAAGGAACGACAGTGATGGCGTCACCGTTACAACCCACCCCGGACCTACTTGTACCTTAGTAGTACCTAGGTATCAATGCATGTCTATATGTATGTACTTACGGGCTCCAGTAATACCCGCAACGCCACACCGCCGGGCTGGCAGGTCCAATGGCACCAGCAGTGTCGATCCTTAACGCCCAAAATGGCGACGCCAGGCGGTGTCCTTGTAGCTGAGATTGAATTGGGGTTACCCAACCAGAAGCTGCCAGGCTGCCAGGCCGACTTGCTTGATCTGTGGTTTGCCAAAAAAAAAAGTCCAACTGTTGCCCTTGCATGAGAGATACTAGTATTGTGGGTGTCCGTTCTGGGCCAAACAGATATGTGGGAACCTTGGAAACCGATCGAACACATAACTGCTGGTGGGTGCTAGATTATGGTTATGGATTACAGACTGCAGGAGAAAGATATTTCCAGACAGCTCCGATATGATGGAAGAAGTTGAAAGAAAAGGGCAAAATTACGTCGGTTCAAAAAGTATGATCGACACAACCCCGGACTCTTGGGAAGGATAAGACAAGAAAGAAAGAGAAAAAACGCCCCCAGCCGAGGTACTAAATGCCGAGGGCGCCGGCGCAATTGGGGCTGTTAACCTTAAATACATAGATAGTATGGTGACCCAAAAATTCGCCTCCAGCACCTGGGCAGCCAAGCAGTTACGCCGTGATAGCGTCACCGTCACGGCGTCCAGCACTTCCGATGCAGCCCTGGTGAATTGGCACAAGGATGATGACTGTACATATATAAATCACCGACCGATATCGTCATTCGCTTCTGTAGCATTCAAGATCTAGACTGCACTGCATTTTTGTCATCATTGCCCTATTACCGACTGACTGAAGGCCGCTCTAGACATATTACGCCAGCAAAGATCATCTCAAGCGGACAAAAAGACTGAACGGGCGGCGCATTGACCGACTTTGTACCGTGCTTCTGTATCCTCCGTACTTTTGTGCCTAACAAAGTACCTAAATACGTGGTGCATCGACGCATCTGACACCGACGATTCGGTTCCGGACCTATCAACCCCTGAACCGCCAGTTGACACGGGCGATACCCCCCCCCCTGGCCTGTGACTTGTTCGCGCTCAGGCTCAAAACCTCACAGAACTCGGCTGGCATCGCGGCAAACGCAAGGCCAGCTGGACGAGGCAGGTACCGCAGGTTGGTACATGTATGGTATTATTGAGTGAGCTGGCGCTGGTCGGGCCTCAATAAGCAAGTCAAGTCCTTGCAAGCCCGTCTCATTAATCGCTGTCGCCAAGTCTCGAGTTTTTTTTCTTCCCTACCGGTACCTAGCAAACTCGACTTATAAAAAACAAAACTCCTCGATCCCGCTACCCTTGAACGTGGTTGATATCCCGTTTCTTTCATCCCCCATAATAACACTTCTCAATTCTTTGACTTTACGTCGGCAGGTCACCGTATTTCTCTCTCTCTTCACTTTCCTCATCAGCGATTGTTTGATACCCATATATACCACCAGCCTGGTATTCTTTCCAAATCCCCTCCTGATATCCCGTACCCCAACCAGCCTTGGAACGAAACAACAATAATTATCAGGTCAGTAGCACAACCCACCACCTGGTCTTAGTTCCCCGACCCCCCTACCAAGACAAATCAAGACAACAGCCATCACCAACGCAAGCCACAATAAACTGAACTTTCCGCCAACAGAAACACAATCTCCACATTCGGCTGAACGCATCCATCCTTCAACAAAGCAAAACAAAGCCCGATCCGGTCCGAATATCATCTCGACCCACCAATCGTGATCGAGATTATTCTTGTCAGCAGAACCATAGCGGCGCATAAAGAGGTGTAGTGCTTGCATCTGCACCCCGCAATTACAATCGGATCCTGTCGTCGCATCGCGTCAATTTGACAGGTTGATTTGCCCTCAACAAACAAAACACGTCAGTTATCACAAATTCTTCGAGGCAACCATCACAGCCTGACTGTCTGGAAGAGACCATCCACCCGCACCAGACTTCGGCATTCCGCGAGTCCCGCCCATATCAACAAGAGCTCGACCAAGCCGTTGCGAGTCAACCAGACAGCCAAAACTCCCTCCGCCTCGGGATATATTTCCATTTTTCTCCCTGGCCATTTCTCCACATCTACGCTCCGCGACGCGTCTCTTGGGGCTCTTATCTTTTTTTCTTTGGCGTTGCGTCGGGTGTGACCTATAAAAACCAAAACTAAGACTTGAGATTTGAGACCTTCGGCTTGACAACTGACACTTGACACTTGACACCGATACGACTCCAGCCAGCCTCCTGGTTATCAGGAATTTGATTCAACGTTCCTGTCTCACCTTCTTCCGGAGTCATCTGCCCCTCGCACGCTTCTGGTATCCGAGAAAAAAGGCTGCACCACACATTTATCACGGGTACAGATCTACATCCGTCCTCATATTTTATTTTTATATATATACTGAGAGCAGTGGGGCCTATCTGGGAATAAACTGCCCGTTCCTCCTTCTCATCCCTCTCCCCCCCTACCCTTAACCCTGTTACCCCACAACCCCACAATATAGCTGAAGTTCGAACGGACCTCAGCCTCCACGAAACTCCGCGACTCCACCACTTGGGCCATCCTTCCAGGCCACCTGCAGGCTCCACACTACCACATTGAAAGGCCTGACTTACCCGCCTTCTTTGAGTTGCCTAGGCAAAAGCCACAACAACAACTTCCCACATCACCTGTTCTCTCTCTCTCCCAGGCTGCAGCGGGTTAAAACCATCCAACACCTGCCACAACACAACAGCCGTGCCGTCTACTTCCCAACGACGAGTACAAACCTCAATTTCCCAACAAACTTCTACATACAACAAAAACATCATAATCACGCCATAATGTCCGCGCAACAATCCTCCCGGAGTAGCGCCTACTCCTCCACCGCCTCCTCGCCCCATCAATACTACCATTACGACTACGACGTACCAGCACAGGCACAAGCACAGTGGATGAAGGTCATTCCCATCGAGGACGACGAGCTCACATTCGGAGGAAAGCCCCTGTCCGATTGGCACGAGGAGGATCTGAGGCGGTACAGCAGCTCCAGCTTCGACTCGGACGAGCAGCAGCACCGCGGCCGGACGCGCAACCGTTCTTACTACGAGCCCGCGGCGCCGACAACGACGACGACAACGGGACATGCACACGCGTATCACAAATACGGACACACTCATCATCATCACCACCACATGAGCGACAAGAAGAAATGAGCCACTGAGCCATGTCGTTAGTACCGGGTGGGCACAGACTTTGGCGGCTGCAATAATTATTAGTCTTGGGATGGGGTACTTCTGGGGCAGTCATGGTCGCTGTCTGTCGTCTTGTTAATTGACACCCCGAGGATTTTCGGACTCCGGCCTGGCATTGGACTGCATGTGACATGCAACATGCAAGCTGCTGCATGAAGCGTGCATGCAGACAGCCTCCTGGATGCCGGGGTCTTCCCTGGCGAGCATAACATCGACTGCAGGCCTGCCAATTCTGAGATGCCAGCGACGGCCCCGGGGTTTATTTTCGAGCTGTCGACCTCGGCTTTTTCCGACAAGCAACATCGACGGTTTACACATGAGACCGGGGTCGGTTCTGTACACGGTGGACGAACAAGAGACACGTCTCCGCGATTGGTTGATTTCGCTCGTCAGATACACGACAATATACGACCACAACACAACGACGAGTCCATTACACATTTGTCTAGAGTTAGACGATAGACCTAGACCGGACGGGATATGATAGACGGGGAGATTTCGGGACTCGGGGAGTCGGTCGGTTGGACAGCACAAGCCAGGTGGCGGCTTTTACCTATCAACCCAAGCGGTCCGGGTACCGCGTATGCAACAACTCCAAGCGCCATCAACGACCCTGGCATCTTTGCATCTTGCTTGCATCCTGGCGTTCTATTTTCTGCATTCTGCATGGAGTTTTGTTGTGCTTTTTTCGGATCTGCTTTCCATGGTCATATTCTTCTAGCGACTGTTTTGTTTTGTTTCCCCCCCTCGGTGCATGTGGTGTGTCATCACCACCTGGGTCTTGCTTTCTATATACCAATGGTCGCGCTAGAACTTCTCTTTTGCCCCCGCTTTGGGTCATGATATCCTGTACCCCCTTATACCAAAGGGGGACTCTGCTTGGTCTGATGTTACGCACTTGGGTTGGTGGATATGGCGGCACGGAAACAACTGGTACGATAGTGGTTATTTATAATGAGACTGGACAATTATACAGACATCTGAAGTATTCATTTCCAAAACATGCATTTCGTGTAGTCCTTGACACAATGTCGAATTAGGCATTGAAGGTATTCGGCCTCGGTTGACGTTCCGGCAGTGTGAGCCTCGGGGACAGCGACCTTGAAACACCGGCCAGGCAACGTTAGGTCGGGAGCGACGGCCTTTTTGCTTCAGGTGTTGCGTGATTGTGTGCCCCAGTGGGTATTTGAGCATTATATACCCTTGCTCGCGAGCAGATCTATTACCAAACCGGCTAGCAAAACAAAGCCGGGATTCTGACACCCTATGGTCGCAGGCCACGCCCAGCCAGACAATTTGAGTTGTCAAAGAAAAGGGGTCACTCCTTTCCTTGCCCTAACCCTCAACATTGAGACGAATGCTGCGCCGTAACCCCGTCCCCCAAAAAGCATCTCTTCCATTAGAGACGTCCAGGGTCCCGAGGTCCTTAAGACGTGGACTACGCATGTTATTGTTGTGATTAACACCGCCTTAGATCCTATATTAATCGAAAGACACCTAATGAGATTGTAGGACAAGAAGTATTGCTTATACGGAAGGGGTCTGTCAGGCCAATGCAGGCGGGTCTAAAACAAGACACTTTGGTTGTGGCTGGGGACAAACCGTGATTACGGTTACGATCAAGAAGCCATAAGTTTCATTGTTACGAAAAGAAAGAATTGACATATGAGAAAAGAGCTGTGAAGGGAATAAAGTGAAAACTGCCTTACACCTCCAGATCCCCCCATCTTCCAACAAGGAAAACCCAACGACATTGTACCTAGCTGTGCTGTTTTGGCCACCAAATTGTAGACCCATACCTACTTGAGTATTTGCTCCTAGGTATCAAGCCTCTCAAACCGTTTCTTCGCCCGCTTGTCCTCGTCTGCCTTGTGAAGCTCTTCCAGATAGGTTTTGAAGCCCTTTGAAAGCTCGACTACGGATCTCAGATGGTCATCTGTGAGAAGTATCTTGCCTTCCTCGTCCCTCTCATCCTCGTACTCCGCCAAGGAGACGGCAGTCTGGAAAGCTGTCACATACGATGTCAGTGTTCTTGGTAGTCCAGTCTATAAACCAGCGGGCAAGTTGCATATTGACTAACCATTCCTGATCTCTCTCCCGTTCCACTTGACAACCTGGACTTCTTTGCCCTTGATGTAGTCCTTAGCATCCATGCTGATTCGCATATACTTTCCCCGATCTCTTGTCAACTTCTGTACGAATGTCATCCAGACCTTCTGTCGTTCTTCCTCCGTGAAATCTCGGTATAGGAGTTGGACGTGGATTCTGGAGATGAACGCATCCTGTAGAGAAGAATGCAATCAGTCTCTATATCAGAACAACTGTAGTTGTGGGGCCGAACTTACGTCAAATGCCCCAACGCGGTTCGTAGTTAAGAACAGGATCCCGTCATAGAACTCTAGTGCCTTGAGAAAGCCTCAGGGATGGTCAGTATGTAACCAAATATATGGCAGGGAGCTAAACTCACCTGCCACCAAGCTGTTCCTCTGAAGATCCTGCGACGACCGCCTCTCCATAAACACATCGGCTTCGTCTATGACTAGCACAGCACCCCAGCTCCTAGCAGTTTTGAAGTTCTCTGTCAGGTTTATTTCTACATATTTGGGATCCGTGCCGATGTCACTTGTGGTCAGACTCATCAACGGCCTCTGAGTGAACTCTGCAATTGATTCTGCGTATAAGGTGATCAGCATCTGTTTGTCCTTTGGGAGGATTGCTCTAACCTGCCGTCGCCGTCTTCCCTACGCCAGGTTTCCCGTGGAGCAGAAATATCAACCCGCTTCCCTTGCCTTTGACGAAATCCGCTGCCCAAGGTTCATGCTCAATAGGTTTGCCGTGCTGATTAATGCGAATGTAGCTACTAGCTAGGGCTTTCAAGGTTCTCACTCGGCTTGGTTCCATGACTAGATCGTCGATCATGCCTCTCTGGAACTTCGGTTCTTGAAGGTTTGCCACGTGGACATTTTCTGCAGAAATCAGATCGGGTTCGAAATTTTGGACATGTCAGGCGCTCAACATGAACTTACGCCATCTTCGCATCTTGAACACGAATGCTGGTATATGCTTGGGACATAACAGGTACATGTGTCGCGTCAACTCGTCCCGGTCTTCGAGAGTAATACAGTCATACTCTTCAAATATAGAAGCAACACTGCGGCCGCCCTGCAGTGCTCGTTTTTCGCAGACACCACATGTGCAATCTGAAGACCACCGCCTGAAATCAGTGTCATCCATTAGAGCCGGCCGCCACGAAGGACGCTTTGCATAGTAGCTTGCCACATCAGCCATAACCAGGCCATCGATCTACTAAGCGTCAGTACCACACGGACTAAAATTCTGCGATATATTTGAGAGTTTTTGGGCGCTCCTGTACCTCGTTATACGGAAAATCCATAGACCTTCCATTGTGATACTTGCATTGTTTCTTCAAGAGCTTCCAATATCTCTCCCCATCCAAGACAAGATTCATTAGATTATCACCTTCGATATTGTCCCTGTCATCTACAAAACGGATGTTGTCGTGAAAATCCTTCTCGCCGTCGAATCGCTCTGTCGAAATTTTGTATCTGCTTCTACCCATACGTTCGCCGTCGAACTTCAAGCGCCATCCGTACAGCGTCCACATTGCTGGTGGATTGTGAAAGATACCGCCAGAAACCGAGGAGACGACGTATGATACCCAGTTTCCTCCATCGGTTATCTCAATGATCGTGCGCCCTGGCTTATAGAATACCCAGGAGTTATCGAACGTGTAGTAGCCCCGCTTGTTACGTTCTTCCTCCGCTCTCACTTGCTCCATGATGTTGTCGTCTAGGAAGCGGAGGAGTAGGCCAATGTGCTCCGGCGCCTCCCGCTCACGCGCACAGAGCTCATTTGGATTTGTAATCTCGCACGTAGTCTTGAACTTGCTGAGTTCCCCATAGTGATGGGCCAGAATGGGATATGGCCACACGATGACTATGACAGAACCTGAGAGATCTTGACTCGGATAGTATTCAACAACCGACTGAAGAGCATTGATAATGGCAGGGGAGTATATCCGAAGAGAGTAGGACGGTGCCATACCGACCGCCGGAGTTAGCAGAGCTGTCTGGGCTCCACTACTTCCATGCTTGACATCGAATCGTCTTGCTGCTTTGTAGCTCGTGACAAGCTCGAATGCTGGGTCATTGCCAGCAGGCTGGAACTCAAATGGTTTCGGCTCCTCCGAGTCGACATAACGAAGTACTTCGTCTGTGTTATAAGAGCGTATTTCTGTTCGGTATCGTATCCATGCTTTGGGAGAAGCGAAATCATCGCTAGGTATTTCTTCCGGCGTGGGAATTTCAGGATCATTTTCCTTCGCCATCTTGGACCAATTTCGTCTTGAATGGACTCGGACTCCGTTTGACTCGGATTGAGGATTGAAGGCTAAGTGTCGAATATAGCTATCAATCCTCAGTTACTGTTCTTCCAGTGAAGCAAATGGTGACGTGTTGCAGCAGGTGGAGGAGACAGAGGGGGTGGGACGGAGCAAGTAGGGAAGAGGGGAGAACTGGGAAAGCGATGAGGCTCTGCAAAGTCCAAGCAGTATGGGCAAAGCGGGACTCCGAAGCACTGCCATGAATAGGGTCCATGCTTGAAGGAATATGCTGACACATTATGCATTGCTAGGCCACCTACATGAAGTGTGGTGTGGTGTGGGCGTTGATGATTTGCTCGCATGTTGCGTCGGGCTTCCTCTATCGCCAGTGGCGGATGCATGGTAAGCAATACCTGGCCAGCTTGGACGAGCTCTGGGTAGATTTTGGCCAAGAAGAATGTGCCCACCACTACATATACAGGTGAGGTATCATAGAAGGCATTAGAGCAGGACATTTAACCCCCGTTGTACTGCTGGGTACATTCAACCGGTTGGGCTGGCTTTCGGAGATCAGCAATTTCTGATGCCTCATCTTGCTGCGCCCAACCTGCACGAAAGTGTATTGGTGTCGACGCTGCCATCCTAAGATCCTACCATCAAATTACAGCCGTGTTCCTCTTTTGCAGTTTTCACAAAGCTCCCTGGAGCACATTTGCAGCCACCTTGCATTTGTGACAAGATTTCCCATGATGGACACGGATACAGGAATAGAAGCTAGGAGCATAATTCGCTCATATAGCTTTGAGGTTGAGCAACGTCTTGCGGAAAGCACCCAAACCCACACTCTAGGTCAGGCTTTGATTGCAGAAAGGAGGAACGGCAGGCTCGACGATGTTACCACCCCATGGCGAGCCTTCTTTGAAGGCGGTATCACAGACGCAGACTCAAGGTCAATATGTTTCCAAAATTCTGGCCTATGTTCCGAATACCTGTTCTAACATCGAAGTCTTAGGGACCCGATCACGGATATCATCCAAACTGAGTCCGCAAAGTTGCGTGAAAAATGGCTTGTTTTCTATGAGCAAAGTCCCAAAGAGGATCGCCTGGATTTGAAGAGCTTCGAGCCGACTGTTCAAAGTGTTACTGCCATGGTCAACGCTATCACCACGCAATGGCAAAATAAGAGGAAGAAAGGGCGTAGCGGGAAGGCCAAAATGTTGTTTCACAAATTCTGCAGTACTCTGGACTCTCATAGTTCACTGATAAAACTTCTTCCAGACGGCAACGAGTACGTCTCGGTATTCACAGGTTCTCTGAATGCTATCATCAAGGCTTGTCCACCATCCTTTCGTCCACTAATTGCACAGTTGGTCCACTTGAGATGAGGGCTAATACAGTTATAGGCCAGTGCGAACCATGAAGCGATCGCGGATGGCTTTTCTGAGGGCCTATGTACGATCAGTGAGCACATTGAAGAGGTGGGCAGGCATCTCAAGCTCTTACCCACCGAGGATATTATCAAGCTCGTTGTCGATCTTTATGGACATGTCTTCTTGTTCTTTTCCAACGTGATGGACTGGATCCTGAAGAAGCGTTCTCGGCGTCTACTAGATTCGTTTTCGGAGAACTTCAACGACAGATTTCGCAATGAGCTCAACAAAATAAACGACAAGGCTGCAAGGATTCGAAATTTCGCCTCCCAGAGCTCAATGGCCGAAGGTAGGGTCACCAGGTTGATGGTCGAAGGCCTGGATCGCGACGTGAGGCTGGGATTGGATGGCGACAGGAGACATCAGGCCGAAATGCGTCTGTTCGCTGAAAGGATCGAAAGTCACTTATCCAAAGCAGAGGAGGATAGACGCCTCGAATCCGAGAGAATCAGGCACCTCGGAGGGTCTGTCGTGATTCTCCTGGAAGCAGATGCCGTGAAATGGCTGCAGGCTGGAGGCAGAATACCAACTGCAGCTCCGGCCATGGGCTCTACATCCCTTTTACAATCATTGTCAGCAATATCTGCGAGTTCGTCGGTCGGAGACACGGGTCTGTCTATTGCCCGTCATCTCCCAGCTCGCAAATGAACTGACTGCCATCTAGTTGAATCTCACTCCGCGGAAGACATTGCCCTAAACTCGAGGCACCTTGAGGATTTCTTCTCCGGGGAACGTACTCGCCTTGCTACCGATTCCTTCAGTCCCACAGCGACAAGGTCTGATATGATTCTACGACTAAGTGAGTGGGCACAAGGTCTGAATGGCCCTATCTTATGGCTAGATGGCCCTGCCATAGAAGTGGACGACACGGAGAACCCCTTAACGAGTCTCGCAGCCAAATTCATCGACCTGGTGGGAGCAAACAATTTGCGTGTAATTTCATACTTCTGCGAGATTCCACGGACTGCCAATGTTCATGTTACCCGGGAGATGAAGGGCACAGTCAGCTTGCTCTATGCACTACTGAGGCAGATGGTAGAACTACTGCTACCACGGCTGGAGACAAGTGTCGACCTTTCGGAGGAACGCTTTCTCAGTCTTGATGGATCCTTGGACACTTGGTCAGAGGCCCTGGCGATGTTTCGGGATCTGATGAGCCTGGCACCCGGCACCGTGTACTGTGTCATTGATGGGTTCCATTGGCTCGATGACAAGACCACGGACTCGGCACTTGCACAACTGGTGGAGTGTTTGCGAGACGGTAGACTGAAGGTTCTCTTCACAACTTCCGGAAGATCAGGCTGCCTTTTAGAGCGCCTCGAACCAGAGGAGATATTTGTCGTGAGCGAGATAGGTTCGGGTGATGTGGTAGATGGACTGGATGATCATGGTGTCCTGTATTGAACGTACACTGTCTTGCGACTTGGGCGCATCATTGATGGTGGAGAAGTTGACTTACACGGCAGCGTCCGCAGTGTGTGGGACCTTGCGTCCCGGATGCAGGACACAGCCAACACCCAACAGGCATGGAATCTAACGTCAGGAGCGCTGTTTCTAAAGTTAAATAAGCCGAGCTGAATATTGAACACATCCAACGGTAACATTGTGTGCAAACCATTTGCTTGAATTCTCAACACTCTCGTTACCGTCGCCGAGTCAAGCGCCAAAAAATTCTGAAGGCTCCACACCGCGGTAATCACACCTGAAAAAGAAAAGTGTGTAGAAAAATGGGGGTATCGATAATGCATGTCCAATCTGACCGGTCTACCGAACAAGAAGATATTAAATGGGTATTTCCTTCCTGCAGCACACCATCCTAAACGCCCAGACCTTGACGGCCCTCAGTTCGCCCAATCCCATGCCCTGGGACAATAATTATGATCGTCAACTCAAGTCGTGGCGGGCCAAGCCTCAGATGCTCCCTGCGGTGCAGTGGTGTAAATGAGATCCTTGGTGACGCCGCCTCCTGCAATAATGCCAATGAGAGAAATCCTCGGTCCAGCTCAGAAGCCGGAGCTCCGCTTGAAAATGCCGCTCCTCTTCCGCCTGCTGGAGTGGTCGTGTAGCCAATCGACAAGCCTCTCCTTATCATGATCTGGCATGTCGGACACGCTGTCATTCAGGAGGTCGAGGCAGCCCCTTGATGCTGATAGCCAGGTGTCAGCGGTCTTGCTTCTGGCGTCCACAGGGAAAGGAGTTTTGACTTACGAGCATATGGACCGACGTCCATGCCCATCTCGAGTTCCAGCAGTGCGGCAGCCATCCTCGCACTGTTGTAGCAGTGGAACTCCCTCTGGATATCCAGCATACGGCGCCACAGTTTTGCGTCGTCCATGTCTTCGCCGTCTGTCGGGTCGAAATGCCATGCTTGTGCTGATGATACTGCCGATGCTGAGCCTCTCCGGCTAAATGAAAATCGAGATGAGATTCTGGGTTCGTAGTGTGAGGTTTGGTGTTGTGTCTCTGGTGGTGGGGACGAGCAGGGTGTGATGGCATCCTCATCATCGCTGAAAGAAGCCTTGGCGGTGATGGAGCGGCGGCCGAACATGCTCGACCGTCGTGAAGTCGTCATTGTTGTTTGCAGAGGCATTATGGTAGAGTGTTTACTGAAGATGGATGCGAAAGAGAATTAGAGAGGAGAAAGAATTGTTGTCAAGACTTTGTCGTGGTTTCGTGGGAAAATTTGTCACGAATATAAACCGTTAGGCAAGAGAGGATTTTGGGGTCCGCCGGCGACGCTTTTTATGGATCGGGCGCGTATGCAAGTTGACAGTGTGCCGCAGTCAGATTTGGGTTGGGTGGTATTCATGTGTTTGTTTTTGAACTGGATGTGAAAATTTGGGCGGCGAGGCAGCGCGTGCATGAGTCAGGCCTGAGATCGGAGGGGCGGCGGAGTCTAATATAAATATGTACGGGTTGCAACTCGATCTCATCGGCTTGCTTGCATGTCCAGGAGTGGGTGTGGGTGTTTGTGCATGTGTAACGGGCTTCGCTTCATACTCGCTTCTTTCTCTGAACTACAAGCGAGACTTGAAGGGGAGGGAGGCGTCTTTTGCCTCTTTTTTTTAAGCTTTGTATCTAGTTTGACGGGAGGCACATGCCGAGTCAGGCATCGCCATGCGATCGGCCATCATCAGTTCTGGTGACTTCTTTGTGCACAACGTAGGGATATAATAGGGTGTGGTATGAGGGGTGGAGTGGGTCTCACTCAGCGGTGCATCAGCCGGCATATCTGCGGAAAGGAGAGCTTTCAAGTGACAGCTCACCGGTGCGAACCGTAACTGTGATTTCCATTCGTCTGTACCTTGATTTGGAACAGGGAAACCGAATACCGTATGAGCTAGCGGTCCCGAAGTCGGGTTGACGAGACCAGGCCAGGTCTAAAATGTTAAGTCAAAACCCTAAGGGCAAGCTAATCTCCTTGTCGACTGAGGCTGTAAGGTTGAATGAACACTTGTTTTGGGCCGCCAGCTGGTTTCATCGCTGTCGTCACGGCAGCGACATAGCAACGATTTTCCTTGATTCTCGAAGGACCTGGATGTTTTGTTTCCTGCCACGACAGCTCGAAGATGTGTCGGATACGAACATTGTGATGACACATCTGTACAACATTGACAGAATCCGGGGCAAAACGCGGAGAGGAAGAGTGTCTCCCTGTGTCCTCTATCATGATCATTATTCATGATTTGATTCTTGGCTCCCGATGGATGACCAGTGCGGTGGGGTATGTCATGATCTCCCGCCCGCCCTATGGCCAAGAGGCGCGGATCTGCGTTGCAACATCTTTGTTCGGCAGTCCGGCCTGCTCCCGCTCCCCACTATATTTATTATAGCACAGGAAAATACGGGGCATGTGAAGCACTGACCACTGCTTAAACAAAGAGTTTGAAAACCTAGAAGGGAAAAAGGAGGGAAAAAATTCTCCAAACTTGACGACATCCCTGGCCATCCACCTTGAAACATGTGAACTGCAAGCATGCGAAGACTCTGTGATCAAGGATAGCTACGCGTGGCTCGCCAGCCACACCTTTGCCACGCTTGGCATGTGAGGCACAGTGGCTGAGACATGTTAATAACGGTTAGATACTTGGAGGTTTCTCTAAACGGTGGCTGTAACGGATGTCTTCTTGCACATGCTGGAGACAGCAGCACTAACAGCATAATGATGTCTCAGATGTCTCCCCGGGACGTGCCCTTGCTTTCAAGGCTCGCGCGTGACAGTTGTCTGTATGACACATGCTTCTCGTCAAGTGCAGTGGTATTTCTTGGCCATATATGTACTCAACTATGTGTTGATGAGGAGAGAGCGGAGGAGCCCGCATCAGCTTCCCAGGAAGGGCAATCCGAATAACAAAATTGGATCAAATTTCCAACACGGAGGATTTCCTCTGCCGCTGCAAGCTCCACCCACACCAGCATGCACAGTCCTCATAGTTGCATGATGGTGAGCGAATTCGCAACCACAGCAATGCAGACGGCGAGCGGCGACCGAAACGCCTATATGGGCAAAGGTATCACATATAGAAGTCCCATCAGATATGCATGGAGATCATTCCACTACCCCTCAATGCTCATGTGAGAAGCAGTCTGTCAAAGATGCTCACCACGGGTGATCATGCCACACCACTTCGAATGATAACCGTGCAATTCTGGAACCCTCCTTTCGTGACGGCTTTTGGTCGACGTGCAGTTGCAGCTCTCGGCAGCCACCGCCCAAGACCCCACGCTACTGTACTGCGATGGGTGTGCTACTTATAGCCTTAAACATGCAGCTTGCTTACTTGAGTATACACCAGGCTATCGCGCAAAGCAGATCGTTATATTGCAGCGTTGTTTTCTCCCTGATCTCTGCTGCCTACCCGCTCTCCCATCCATAGCCAAAACCACCCTGGAAGCGCCTGGAAGTGGTGACGTCTAGGACTGAATTCGCTGTTTCACGGACAGGGGCAGCTTTGTGGAGTGCACGGCTACAGGGTCATGGTTATGGTCAATAGTGCCATGCTGATATGGATGCCAGAAGTATGACTGCGTTTCGGACAGTGCCTGATGTCGATGTACTCCAGGACTGCCCCAGCCCCATTCATGCGGACAAGGACGAAGAGTCACAGGTGGCATTCTGCGCAGCTAGAGAAATGGTGCATCTGCATTTCTATACTCCCCTGCCACCAGGCGTCGCTTATGACCCATACATAAGTACTTAGTAAGTTTCCCAAGGGTTGCGTGGGGGCAATCTGGGGGGGGGGGAAGGAGGCTCAGCTGGACTGTCAGAGCCCCGGCCCCACCATTTCAACCGAAGGTGTGTGTTCTCGATACAACTAGCCGCATTTTCTTGCATCAACGTAAGCCTTGAGCCCTCTGATCCGCACGAACTTGCTGCTGTGGCTGAGGCTCATCTGGCTCTCATATTAGGTCCCCTCAACTGTCAGTCTGCCATTGGCATAAATCCGTTATCTAGAACCACAGGAGTATGGTAACGGAGAGACCTTTGGTTCTCTACTCAGACCTGTTGCTTTGAGACGAAATAGTGTTATCTGAATAAACAGTCTACCACTTATCTCACCAGTCACTCACTCGATGGATACTTTCAAAGGAAACACGCCTCACCAACCCCTGTCGCAATCAGACCCGTCGGAAATACGTCGCGTCAAGTTGTACCCAGCGAAGTTCACCGATCCCATCTGCTGTGAGCTTGAACATGTGTGCCTAGCCGCAGAGACAAAGCCCACCTACATCGCCTTATCTTACGTCTGGGGAGATCCCAGCACAACTGCTCCGATATATCTCAACGGTACGAAGTATCCGGTAACGGTGAACCTCGAGTTGTTTCTACGACATGCGCAGTCAATGGTTTCGGCAATCTTGCCTTACTTCCCGCCCTTGCTACTTTCCAATGGACCGGAGGCATGTCATTTCAGACACAAGCTCTTCCGATATGTTCTCGAGGACTGCGACTTTCCACCAAATTTTCCAGAGTCACAAGAAAACCTGCCACTGTTGGTAAATCGCAGCCTAAAAAGAGTTCTCGTCGAATGGGGCAAAAGATTGAAGGTTGCGTTCTTCAACGACTGCGGGGACCACGAGCTCCTGCAAGCCGTGATCGAGAACATAGACCTCCCACCAGACTTTCCAGATCCAGAAGCCAGCCTGTCAGAATTGATGGATTATGCCCTAAGGAAAATCGTCGTCGATTGGAGTCAATATGCACAAGTTACCGTTTTCGCCGGCAGTGACGACCAGGATGCCGGGGGATGTATATACTTCTGGATAGATGCGATATGCATTGACCAAAATGACATTGACGAAAGGAATGCTCAGGTTGGCCGCAGTGAGTAACCTACGAGAGCAACTTGTTTCCCCATATGGCTGTTTCCTGAGTCCTGAAACATGTTTCAACCGGGCGCAACAAAGGCCGGAACTCTTGGATCATGTGTCTCGCGACTCCCGTAACTTCCTCTTAGGAAAATACTGACTCTCGTTATCGTAGTGAACGATATTTACAGCCAAGCAACCTCAGTCTTCATTTGGCTAAACGATAAAGCGTCTCTACCGAGCTCTCATGACTTCAGTGTCTTGTTCCATGACATCCGCAACGCGCAGCAAACATTTGATGAGGACTTTCTATCTAGGAAACCTGATAAACCTGATAATCTACCTGGAGTGATCGAGAGTCTGCTACGGATGCTGGATCTGCCATGGTTTTCAAGAATTTGGATCGTGCAAGAAGCAGTTGTTGCAGACACGAAGACCACTGCTTTTCTCGGATATAACGCGATCCCTATGCAGTTTCTGTGGATCATGTTTTCGCATCACTACAAAAGTCTTTTGAGGGACATCGCAAGCTTGACTTTGATGTACAAATACCTGATTGGCTACATGAAAGTCGACTCTTTGGCGGCCTTGACCCAACAGTACCAAGAAAGACTTGTTGGACAGGGCCAGTCCAGTAGCCAGGGAGTATTGGCTGGTATTCCGGATATTTTATGCCATATCGTGGGTCAGACTTGTGGCCGCTTTGAAGCAACAGATCCACGGGATCTCCTCTATGGTGTCCTGGGCCTTCTTCCGGTGCAGGACATACCACATGACATACGCCCGAATTACAACACTCCTGTGCCCGATGTGTACTACAGCTATGCCAAGTACCTTGTCAAAAGCCCAAGCTACCCCAAGTCTCTATATTTCTACAGAAGAGACCTGGCTGGCCTCCCTACCTGGGTTCCGGACTGGCGATATATCGATGGATTGACAGTTCATGGACCCAACACCGCATTTGGAACATGGAACGTGGATCTGCTGGATGATGGACGGAGCTTGAAAATCCGCGGCACGAAGCAGGGGCAGATTTTGAAAATGGTTTATCCCCCATCGGACACAAAAACCAGTTCCAATACTGGAGCTGGCATACTTCTAAATTCGCCTGGAACCGGGAATACGAAAACAATACTGGGTAAAGACATCATTCTGAAAGTCATCCAGAGAAAGAAAGACTTTATGAAACACTGTCTACGGCAATTGGGCTCACTTATGACTCAGGCAGATCTGGATAATCTCCATTGCACGTGGGAGAGGTTTTGGAAATCAGATATTAGATATCGAAGACAGCTTCTGCTGGATATAAGATCCATAAGAGGGGGCTTACAGAGAAAGATTCACAAGGGATTCTACAGGACGACTGGGTAATCGCAACCCGAACACTTGACCGTTTTGCAACCATCGGGGTTGCAATAAGTGAGCACGGTGACATGGTCACCAACACTTGTGAAAGTAACCACATACGGGAGGGTGATCTGATTTACATGTTAGAAGGGTCCCGTCGTCCATGCATCCTCCGTCAAGCAGGATCTGGAGTGTATGAATTCATGGGGATGTGTCATCTAACATCAATTTGCACAGAAGGTTTTGAGCACCAATTCGAAGGTTTGGTTCTGGTCTAAGAGGGGATTCATAGTTTGTAATGAACTGTTCCTGGTGATATATACATAAGTTCCATTCTGGTCGGTCACACACAGATTGAGACTTAGAAACCGGCACCAGGGTACATGTGGTTAGTGGCTGCAGATTAGCAAGCAGAAGGGAGGCATTAGCATAGCACAATTGAAGTCATATAATGTAAACTTGAACTTGAGAGTATACAAGGCATAATGATATAGGAAAGTATATTCTACAGTAGCTTAATACTGCATCATGAAAAGCGGTGCCAGCTCATATATGATACATGCAACGTGTGTAGCGTAGGGCTGACCTGGATACAATGACGTGGGTCTTCCCTCAAACATGTTTCTTAAGCTATTGGATTTGAATTAATCACTGCAACTTAGGAGAGCACACTTGATCATCTACTGTTGTAGATTTTCACCAGATTTGTGTGTTCCATTGGGCCATATGTTGGAAGAGATTCCAAGGCTATATTTTCCTATTACCCCTGAATGGGCATGTTTCACAGAGCCCTTTTGGTGTAGAAGCATACTCACATATGCTAATTCCACATATATCATGCACAAATATTCCACTGACCCTCAAGATATCTCATTGTAGCAAGCATAGTACCCCATACTACATAGACCATGCAACTCAAGGCAAACCGGAACACAGTCTCTTGATGATATTTTGTGAAACACTACGGTTCCGTATTCATGTAGACCTATAGCCCATATTTTTTTTTTAACCTATTCTGCCTGTTATATGAGTTTATGCTAAGCTGATTCCCTTGTCATAGGTCACTTGTCAAAAGAAGCTTGTTGGCACGTTGGCTGATTTGGAACTGGCTACTTATGTACCCTAGGGTAACTAACCAATGAAACTCCCAGGTGAGCAAATAGTAGGCTCTACAGAGCGGATCATACGGATGCTGAAGTTTCAGTGGGAGATCTAAGCTTCGAGGCTCCCACAATTTTGCCTTGACCCTGAATACCGGCGTGCATCTTTTGCTATCTTTTGGCTTTGGCAGGACCCTGACCCACCGCTAACGAAGACACGTTATTTAGACGCAGTTCTGCTTCAAACAAGTCTGAACGGTGTGTTCCCCACCAATTGAGATTCTGGGGAAAGGATACAAGCTGACGAAGCTATGAAATCAGACCACAGCTCTGAAATATTGTCTTTGTATTACCAACATCGACTCGGGGAGAACTCTCTTGGACCTACCTACTCCTGGCTGGTGATGTCGTTTCGTGGAATGATATTTCTCGGAATGTTCTTGGCCCCTTGCTTACGCCGAAACCAACACTTTAAGACTTCATCCAATTACCAATCCCTAGTGAGAATCGCTCCCCTTATCATTACTGGCTCATAAGATGTCTGATTCTGCCGGTAAGGACGGCTCAGGTCAGCCAGAGCCCCAACAGGACTCTATGTTCTTCCAACGTGTCGAGAAATGTGACAACATGCCTCTACGCCGCTTTCGTACCTTCACCTACCAAAAACCATAGGCTCACCCGTCGTGGACATTGCGGTGGCACAAGTCTGTGAACGACTGCTCACTTGAACGTCACAGTGTTGGTTGCAACTATACTTGAACACTACGACGTTGGCTGCAGCCGTGCCGACCCATCCATTCGGATGATACCTTGGCCGCAGGTAATGAAACTCACAGGACCCATTGTTTCTTCCAACCGTTAATACGTTGGAGTAGTTCGAGCCAATAAAGTATCGTAGCTGCGGCCAACTGCAACCAACTCCGCTTGCATCAGGAATGCGTGATCATCGGCTTTCAAAATTGCGGAGTTCATGTGATTCATTACCCACGCTGGGACTCATTACCCACGTTGGAACCTGTATTTATCTTGCCTCGAGGCCAGTTCGATCCGCCGTGTCAATGATCCCTCTCCCACTCTCACAAACCCATTGCCCGTCATCCTTTCGCAGCATAGCCAATCTGAATCATGGGTTCGATTTCACTCGAATTTGAGGGCGAGAAGCTCTTTGTGAAACTCATCGATGAGAAGGCGAGATTGACACCAAACCATACCTTTGTACGCTACCCGGGTGAGGACTGGGAGACCAAGGGGTTCAGCACCATCACCTGGCGTCAATATGTCAACGGTATCAATAAGGTGGCTCATTGGCTTGACGAACAGCTTGGCAAGTCCGAAAACAATGACACTGTTGCATACATGGGGCCGAACGATGTTCGCTATGCATTTGTTTGGCCAGCCTTGAACAAGTCCTACAGGAAGGTAAGGCTGCCAAGACCATCTTGCGATAATCCATGAACACAAGACTAATTTGCATACAGTGTCTACTTCCTGATGGCCGCATCACCAAAGCTGGCTTGAGCAGCCTGCTCAAAGCAACCGACTGCAAGGTCTGGCTGTATGCACAAGACGACACGAGCAGCCTCGAAGAGCTTGGGATTCCCGACAGCTCAGCCAAAATGCAGCCTTTCCCGTCCTTGGAGTGGTGTCTTTCTGCGGACGGGACGCCTGACTATCCCTACGAGAAGACTTGGGAAGAGGCCAAGTACGAAGATATTCTCATCATCCACACTTCTGGAACCACTGGTAAGACCTCAAATTTCCTGTCTCCAACAAGACTCGGTCCGCACTTCCAAGCAGTGTACTTACACATCACTGATAGGTATGCCCAAACCCATCTTCACCAACAACGGCTACTGGGCTTGCCAGACCACAATGGACATCATGGCCCGAAGGCACTGGCCCCAGGGAACGCTCCTTGAGACCCAGGTGGGCAAGACCATCTTCACCACCTGCCCGCCCAAATGGGGCGCAGGTATATCCACCATGGTCGCAGCGCCCGTGTATTGGGACACTGTGACTGTGCTGCCACCCCCTGACGAGTTCAGCGTGTCCCCCAGTGTCTTCCAGAAGATTCTGCGCCTGAACAAAATCCAAGGCATGTGGTCCGCACCGCAGACCATTGTGGCGCTCTACAAAGACCCCACCACGCAACCGCTGTTGAAGTCCCTCGACAACATCGTGTACCTGGGCGCGTCACTTGATCAAGCCGTCGGGGATGATTTGTGCATGCATACAAAGCTTATGTCGTACATCTCGTCGACTGAGACCGGGGTGAGGTACATCCTCTGCCCAAGAGACAGGAAGTTGTGGTATACTTTCGAGTACGCGCCCGAAGGTTCTCATAAATTCGTCAGGCAGGAAGGAACCGGTGCTGCTGGAGACGGGTCCGACGACTTGTACGAACTCGTATTTGTGAGGCCGGAAGACGGCAAGCCATCCCTCTACTCGTCAGTTTGGTGGAACTCCATGTACAAGGATGTCGATACCGTTGAGACGCGAGAGCTCTACGCGCCCGTTCAGGACCTCGGAGGAAGCACGAGGTGGGAGTTCAAGTCCAGAACGGATGACCTGTTGAAGCTGAACTGGTTGGCCAAGTTCAATGCGAAGCACATTGAGACTATGATCCTTCGACATCCCGATGTCGACCATGTTCTGGTGGGTGGCGAGGGGAGACCTGTCCCATTTGTTATCGTTCAGCCTAAGGACGGCGCCGGGGAGGGAAAGACTGCAGACGAGCTGATGAGCGAGATCTACGATGAAGCCGTGGCGCAAGCCAACAAGGCGGATGTCGGTGAGATCAGGATCCCGAGGGAGACTGTCCTCCTGGCGAAGAAGGAAAAGCCCTTCAAGGTCAGCATGAAGGGGTTGGTGGTGAGGAAGGAGGTTGAAAAGGACTATGGCGAAGAAATTGAGGAAGCATATGCAAGTCTCAAGAAGGCTACAGGGAACAAAGATGTGTAGGGATAGGCGCCTCATCCTCGGCGTGTCCACAAGATGCAGAATCTCTTTCGTCAGGTCTATTTCCAGATTAGTTGACAATGGTTATGTTCTGAGGTAGTTATACCTCTTGCTGGTCCGAGTCCGTCGAGTTCCGTTGCTGTTTTGAAAGCCACCACGCCAATGATAGTATGATACATAAGTACATGTCGGTTCACTGAATAATTAGATCGAACAGGCATTACATGGTGATAGGGACTCGGGCGCTATGGCCGCTAGATAGTAATTATGTGGTGTAGAGTAGGATGTTAGAACCAGCAGCAGGGGATGAGAACGAATGCTGAGATTCAAAGAAGAAATATTATACAAATGAGATGTCATTGGGCCTATGTGGCGATATAGACGGACTCGACCGGACCGGGTCTGATGGTTGGCGGCCCGGGGCCGGCCACATTGCCAAGGTTGGGTTTCGGAGCGCTAAGCCGGAACAGGAGGATCTAATTTTAACGACATGGTTCTGTCTCATCTCACGATACACGCGGGCCGAAGGATTTTTGTCCGACGACACCTCCTTGACCTTCACGCCGTGCACGACCACCCGTGGATTCCTCCTCCTGCCTGTCTGGATCCAGAGTGCAAGCCCCAAAGGCGGGGCGGTTTCCTTTCCTGTCCCATGTCAATCATTTCGCGACTGTGATCGCCAACCTCACTCACTCCCTAAACGCAATGGCCATAAAAAACGCAAGCCACTTTCTTCTGTCATTGGCCTTGAGCCTGGTCACTCTCATGTCCACCGCTTCTGCCGACGGTACTGGCGTATGGGTCACACCGCACGATAGCTACTCATCTTCGATCGGTGTGCTTGGATGCAAGATCAACACGAACCGGGTGGCCTACTGGCCCTGGGCCGTGGACTGCAACAACATCTGTGTCAAGCTCAGCTATGCTGACCGTTCCGTCCACCTACTCCGGATCGACCAGTCCGGTGGCGCATACGATGTCAGCTACGACGCGTGGAACTACCTCCAGACCGGCAAATCCGCCACGAAGGATCCAATCGCCGGCGGTGCCGTGGCCATGACTTACGAGAACGCGTCCGTGTCGGACTGCAAGGACCTGATCGACACGGATGGGCTGCCGCTGAGCGCGGCCAACAGCATGAATTACCTGGCGAGCTGCGTGGGGGAATCGGGCAGCTGGGTCGGGCAGAACTACGTACTTTTTAATATTGACGACCCCGTGTGCTCCATCGGGTACGACGAGAAGTGCACGCTGGATTGGGCTTCTGGGCAGAATCAGGCCACCTGTGGTCACACGCTCGGCTTGCAGGCCGAGCTGACCACGGATCCAGTATACAACATTCGATATCCGACGGGTGACAAAGTTTTGGCTTCTACGGGCAAGGCGGCAAATAATGGCGCAGGACGTCTTGGCCGCGAGGTGATGGGTGTTAAGATGCGATGCTTCTGGGTCTTTATATTCTTGATGGGGGCAGACTATTTATTATAGAGTTCTTGGAACGACTAATTGCATGGTGCGGACGCTGCGCTCTAGGGGCACTTCTCCCACCTGATTTGAGTGTTACTTATTCCTAGTCCGCCATTGTTATAATTACACGCTACCAGCCTAGGCACCTAGGTACTTACTACCCCCCTACCTACCAACCAACCTCCTAATCACTAGTACTGGGAGAAAGGGATAGGCGATGGTTCTCGTGAAACAGCCTGACTCAAAAGAGCTCCTTGGGCACCATTGTCTCTCAGACCCAGCCTTTCATGGATGCCTGTCGACAGAATCACCTTATCATCTTGACTGAGCAGCTCAAGGATTGCCGATGGTGCAGGCCAAGTGAGGAGTAGCTTGAGCTTGATATCCCCGGGTAGAATGCTTTGGAGCCACATCAGGCAGCGAATGGTCATGACCAACTCGTCTTCTCTGGAATACCGGGTGGATCCATCCACGACACAGAATATCGTTGCCGGCGGTAGGGACTGTACCACCGTTGAGAATAGCTGCCATAGAGGTTCGAGCTCGTGCCGCATCAGCTGTGAGAAGTCCATTGGGAGCGGGAAGGTCTTTTCCGGTGGCCACAGTTGCAGCAACTCAGCGGTCAGGCACCTCAAGAGGTGGCCGCATCCATGGTCTCCTTGCAGCGACATTGCACCGCAGAAATAGTGAATAGTAATGGCGGGTTCGACGTCCTTCATACTCAACAGTAGTGCTGCAGAAAACTGGGAGAGTCGTGTAATGTGGTGTGACATTTCGGCGCCATTGAGTATCCGGAGTAGGATTGTCTGAGAAGAATCGTTCTGTAGCCAATTCTGAAACCTTGGGGTTTGAAGAAGCCGGCTAGTCAGAGCAATGGAACCGGACATCTGGCGCTTTCCAGCTGAAGCGGCAGTCCCAAGGACCAAGGCAAGCGCGTCTACATCAACGCCGAGTATTTCCTGAATATTCTTCCGAGTGAGTCGAGGGGATTCGGACTGTCCGCTGTAAAGACTAGCTGTGTCTCGGTTAGTACGTGATTTTCGTAACAAGCCCACGATACTAGTCAGCTTACCTCGAATCCCACTAAGTTGTTTCGAGAAGTTCCCTATGAAGTTTCAGATTAACAAACTTGAGGGTCTATACCATGATCAAGAATCCACTTACACGTAGCCTCCTTGATCTGGGATTGAATTACTTCGAGCTGGCGCTTTTGGGTGTCACATGCATCCTCCAGCACGGCCAATGTACCGGATTTAGCCTCCAAGGCTGCCCATGCCTTGTTACCAGACTCTATCTGTGATTTGATATGTTCAACAACCCCGAGAACCTTCCTCTCCTGTTCTCTGGTCTCTTCGTTCAGAATATAGCTTTTGGTAGCCGTGACAAGACTCCCCTTCACGATTGCATGCGTCTGTCTGTTCAAGTGGAGGGACTCAACCGCAACTGACTGGCCACATTCAGCTGCTGCCTGTTTAAGGTCATTTGACCTGTTCTTCAGCTCGGCAATAATATCTGTGACGCTGCTTCCGTATGTCTTTTGGAGCATGAGTGTCTTGACGAGTTTCTCTGCTATGATGTTAGAGTCGGTAGGGTCTTTGAGGGACTGGTACAGATGGACTGGTACAGAGATGAAATCGGACACCCAAGGGAAGGAAATACGGAAACATCACTCACTGAATGCCTTCTCGTCTAGCCATACTAGCATACCTTCAACCGTGGCGAGGATGGTGATGTATAGTCTTACTGCCTTGTCTCTCAAGCGACCCCAAGTTTTGGTATCCACCGCCTGGTTAAAACGTTGTAGGCAGTTTCCAACTTCTTCGATCTCGTCTGGTAGACTTTCCAAAGCTTCCATAATTGTTTTACTCACTCTCGAGTGCTCGGCAGCAGCCTGTTACAGGATATCAGTAACCACCAAGAGACCCGTCCGAACACTGAACAGTCCGAATGCTTACACCAAAGACAAATTTCAAGCCCCCACAGACAACGGATGAATAATCGGTCTCGGGAAGGAGATTCAGCCACGGATCAATGATCTCGGAATGATCGCTGATGTATCTAACAGCCCTTCGGGGCATCCCTCTCTTTCCCTTGGCTTTGCGATCGTATCTCTCCTTAGCCAAGTCTACTTGATCCAGAACTTCTGCCCACGAATGGGCTCCATGAATGTTGAACGAGTGGAGGGTAGAGGGAGCGTGACCATGACGCATGAACTCTGCCATTATGTCCGTGAATCTCCCGGTCTCATCTGCAGCGAGCCTCTGCAGGTCAGCTCCCTCAGAGCTTGACTGTGTTAGCCGGCACCATGCCCGCGGACCTAGGTAGGAGGTGGGTTAGCGATGTCACATACCTATTTGACATAAAAATGATATCCATCTCGTTCGACACGACGTATGCGTTGCGGTTTGTATCATATTGGGAGCTTGGGTCTCTGTATGCCACATTCAGACTGGGAGCCCGGTTCTGCATGTATTGAATCGGCAGATCGCTCATCCGGCCTGAGCGGGGCTGGTTCTCCATTGTCACAAGCGGTTTAATGATAGGAGAGTATTTAAGTAATGCTGGTAGGCAAATAGAGGGTGGTCACTGTCGTCTGCATTTGACCCAGCCCGCTGCAAGGTCTCAAAGAATAATATCAAAGATGTCAAGTACTATTGAGTGACTCGTTCCGCGGCTCTTCTGGATGTGCAATATCCACAAAGTTGGACAACTACACTCACTTCGAGCGGGGAGTGGTGGTCACATTGGTTAGGTGAGTTTGGTGTGTCTTGTAAGTACTTGACGACACCAATTCAATGTTGATTAACCAAGCTTGGGGAGCCCTGGAGCCCACCCTTCCACGTTCGCCTCAGCCTCTTTTCTTTCTAACCTTTGGAAAGATGTTGACGTGACTCGAGAGCCTGGCATCTTCCAATCAATTTTACCGGGACAACGTCTGGTGCATTGCATGCTACAACGGTGCATATTTTGTCAACCAACATGTTTGAAGCAACGAATTGGGTTGCGTGCCAAGGATCTGCCACATACTGAACCTCCAATCTGGATCGGCAACCGACACACATCAGCAGCTGCCTACCCCTGGCATATCCATAGATATGCAGGCAAAATTTCTCAAGAAGCATTGTTCCATATCATAGGTAGATTGAATTCCACACGCACCTCGGATCTTCAAGCGCTTCCTATCTGAGGAACGATAAGGCCAGAATAGAAGCGCCGATGCTACCGTCTGTACGTAACGGCGTTAAAAACAGCGGGGAGTTTCGCGCGGTATATGCGGCTTCTGAGGTCTTACCCGGGTGCCAATATCCATTCTCCACAGATTTTAACGGCGATATTTGATGTAGGTACCTGATATATGGTCGATACCATTCCCAAGAAGCTGGGCTGTGCTTCTCAATTCAAACATAGGGCTCATGTTCATGGGGTAACGCCAAGGCCTGGCAGTCCTTTCAGAGACTCCTTTTAAGTACATCCTGTACATCCTGACCTGCTGGTGTATTGAGACCCGTTCCAAGCTTCACTTATTCATTCCCCTTGCGATTAAAGCGCACCAACCCTCGGCCCATTTCCAAAGTCCACAAGTACCTATATTCCGGACAAGGAAGTCCGACTTCAACATCATTCGGTATACACATTGGGGTGAACAACAACATGGCTTCTCACGAGCATGATGACTCCTCTTTCATGGATGGAGGTAACTTGGAGATCACTCCTGCGACTTCATTGGATCCGTCCCCAGTATCGAATTTGGGCTACACATATCCCAAGCAACCAGCCCAAGTCCATCCGCAGGATGTGAAACCTGCGGTTGATTTCGGCACTGAGGATCCAATTGCCGACGCTGGGTCAGCCCCTTCTGAGCAGACATCCAAGCCGGCAGATGACGAGCAGCCGGCCCTATCTCAGGACGGCCAAGCTGACCCAGTCGACCATGACAACCATGATGATGGGAATGGCCGTGAAGATGACGGCAATGGGTGTTGCGGCAGTCCGGGTCTTCCTGTCAACGTGGGATACTCCAAGGAACATGGGCCTCCGTCACGTCCGAAGTTGAGAAGGCGGTATGAACAACATACGCTGCACATAAAATTCACCGAAGACCGAATCACTGCGTTAGAGCTCAATACGAACAATCTCCTGAAGAGGCCACCGTCACCTCCCCCACCGTCGCCAATCAAGAAACCCGTCAACGCTGCCATTCCGAAGCTTCAGTTCATCGATTGGGTTACATTCAAAATGACAAGAGAACTCAATGACACCGAGCCCCGATACGCTATCGACGTTCTTCTTGGTGAACCGGTGCTTTTCCATCAGCGACACAAGAACTCCCATGGCATGGTTGGGAATACACTAGGACCCCAATCGGAAGCCGAGAGCCTCCCGTTGGGTTCGATTCCTGATCGTATCCGGATCAACTCACGTCCATTACAGGCAGTCCTCAATAATGTGCTTCGAGGGCCATTCCGTACCAATGAGAGGCCACTGGTCATCCTCCGCCCTTACAAGCCACTTCTTTACCATGAGAAGCAGCTTCGAGAGACGTTGGCGACCCTTGAAGCAAAGTGGGCCGTTCAGTCTGATTTGTGCACCGAAGAAATTAGACAAGAAACACAAGGCTCTGCCGAGGATGGCACTGATGGAGAGAAATACAATGTTTCCGAGTCACCAGAAGCCTTGAGCGAACTCCGATGCCTCCTGAGATTCATCGATGCCATCAAGCCTCTTATCGCTGGCATCAGACGCGTTCCATTATTATCGACTAATGGAAAACCGGAAAGAATGACAGTCCTGTTCAAAGATCTATGGTATCTCTTCTATCCCGGACAGTACCTTTACAGCAGGCAAGGCGTTCATCACGTGTGGAGAGTTGTCCAAGCAATTGGAGGAAGGAATCTTCTTACAACTGATAGTCCAGAGGCCCCGGGGGGTCCTGTTGATGGTCCAAAAGTGAAAAAGGTCAGCCCTTTCGAAATAGACTGCTACTACCTTGACTTTGATGGAAAGCAGTTTGGACCCGTACATCACTGGTTCACAATCCAGCCTTTTGAAGGACCCAGATATATCACCGATCTTCAAGTGTATCCAATTGAGCACCGCCCTGATCACAAGGATTACTTGGCCACACAATCTCAGAGAGGTGCTGCATTCGCCAATGCTACTCAAGTTGCTCACAAATATTTCAAGGGGAGAACGCTCGTTTCAGATCCGAAGGGAAATAGTATAACCGCGTCCTCAAGCGACAGTTCAAGTCATGATACGACCTATCCTGAAGATGTCGAGAGTCCTGTGATAGTTGACTTTGACCGGACCCTCCAATTCAATCCGGCGTGGGCTCCCGAATTCGGCATTTCGAACCTGGCGGTTCAGGACTCGCGCGAGGTATGCGAGATGACAGTCAAGGCTGATGCCAACACTCACTATGAGGGGTACTGCTTTACTGCCGGATGTTGCGAAAATGAATTCATTTTGGCAGACGACTTGTGGGACAAGCATAAGACGGATGACTTCGTCTCAGAGGACACACTACTGAACCTTTATGAATTCGGCACAGCGGTCAAGATTCCAAGCGAACAGCAAAAGCTCTTTCCGAATCGCGTTTTTGGATTCATCCTGCGGAGCCGTAAATGGGGTATGTACACAGTGTGCCTGAAACATAAGTACCTGACGATTGAGGTTGATGTACCAGTACTGACGTCGTATGTGGGCTAGCATGCATACCTCTGGACTGCCTCAAGGATATTGCCGAAGATAGAACGAACTTTAATGCGCTTGAGCTGGCTGGGACGCATAAAGAGATTGTGACAGGACTCGTGGATGCCCACTTCAGGAGTAAGGACAAGGAGAGACAATCGGCGACTGCTGAGGTTGCCGAGGGTCCCAGTTTCGATTTGGTCCGGGCTAAAGGTGAGACTGATATTGCCACTTTTTGCGCTGGTGAGACTCACCGTACTGACAGACCATGGCAGGTAAAGGACTGATAATATTATTGCACGGGGCTCCTGGGGTCGGGAAAACTTCAACAGCAGGTATGAAGCGAGCCAATGAGACCAACCAATGACACGATCGAAGAGCAGCGGTCCTCATTGGGACTATGGCTAATATCCATGAACACGCAGAATGTGTCGCGGAATCCAGCGGAAGGCCATTATTTCCGATCACATGTGGTGAGTCCTGCCTCGGAGGTTAATTTTCCTGGTTGTGCCGTCTGGACTAACGGCCAGTTTCCAGGTGACCTGGGAGTTAGCCCGATGGAGGTCGAGAAAAACCTTGATTTCAACTTCCAGCTAGCAGAATCTTGGGGTTGCGTTTTGCTACTTGATGAAGCCGATGTGTTCCTTGCTCAGAGAGTAGAAGAAGCGGATTTGGCAAGAAATGCCCTCGTCTCAAGTATGTGTCTACCACCTGCTTCGGGTTTTCTGACTACACAAGCTGACACATGTAAACAGTCTTCTTACGGGCGCTAGAATACTATTCTGGAATCCTCTTCCTCACGACAAACCGAGTTGGAAGCATTGATGAGGCCTTCCGTTCCCGCATTCACATCAGTCTATTCTATCCAATCTTGAACGAAGCACAAACGAAGAGGATTTGGGAAGGTCAACTCGTCCGGGCCCATTCACGCGATCCAGACCTTTTGATGGACAACAACGCCATCATGGACTGGGCCACACGACTTTTCCACAAACAAATGGCGAGTCGGCAGGTCGGCTGGAATGGCCGACAGATCCAGAATGCTATGAAATCAGCAGTGGCGCTGGCCGAGTATGACAGCCTTGTTGGGTCTGGAAAGTCACAAACACCAAGGAAGCCCGTTTTGGAACTCAAGTGGCTTGATGTCGTGGCACATGCCTCTTGGGAATTCGACGCGTACCTTGAAAGGGCTGTTGATATGAGCACGGTGGAATATGCTAAGCATTTCTCTCGCCGCGATGATAAAGCCCGTCGAGACCAGCTGGCCATGCCATTCACCTCCGGGCCATCTTCATGGCAGGCTCCACCCGGTAATTTTCAACAACAACAACCATATTCCATGACACCACCAACCGCACCGGGATCTTATGCCCACCTAGGAGGGCAACAGCAGCAAGCTCCCCTCTTCGGTACGAGCACAGCACCAGCCCAACAGTACCAGCCAATGCAAGCCCAGTCTCCTTCACTTCATCCACAGCCTGCGCAGCCCGGCTTCACCCAAAGCCACCTTCCTCCTTTCTCTGTTACAGGCATGCCTCCTTCCACGGTTCCGCCTACTGGTGTGTCACAAAGCTTCCAGTACCAAGTACCTTATCATAGTCCAATATCGCCACAGCAGCAGCAGCAGCAGCAGCAGCAGCAGCAGCAGCAGCAGCAGCAGCAGCAAGCATCACCACTGTTTGGTCACAGCCCGCAGTATCCTCATGCCAGCTTACAGTCCTACACAACACAGGAAGGTCTTCCAACCTCGCAACCAGGTGCTTCTACCTTCACAGGGTTTGGAAGTACTCAAGGGGGGCCGCATGCTTGATTGCCGCAGTCCCCGGTGCAGTCAAGGGACATCTGGGTACAGGCTGGTTATCTCATACTGGCAAACAACACATAATGCAGCGCTTGTAGGGCCTGAATGCAGATGTCCCATCCTTATATGTTTGGAGAGGCTTTCATTCTCGTGGAAGAGGTGGCAAAGACAGGGCATGGGGGCTTCCAGACTTTCAAGTAAACATGTCGCTACGAAGGCGTACAGTCGTAAGGGACCGCGGTGAAAGGCAGCCACCCAACCAAGGCCAGCATAGTGATGGTGGAACAAGACGTACATGGCTATTAATCATGCCCGAGCCAACATATTACAGCATTCGGCCCGTCTCATCTCGTATCTACCCAGTGACGGTGGCAGGCACACCCCATCGATTCCAGCAGACTTGACGCGTAACTCTTGCCTCAATGACCTTCACCAGCCAGGGGCCAGGTATTATTCAATGTTCCAAGTTGGGCCTCCCTGTATGTGACAAAGGCTGTCTCCCAATCGCGTCACTGACCGATATCCGTGCATCTGGGGGTAAGAACAAAGAGCTAATGCAACTTACAAGGGTTCGGATGACACCATTTCTGAGCTCTCAGTTACGGTACCTACCAAGGATGATATGAAGAACCATATATATTGCATAAATAATTGTAAACAAACCTTGATTAAACATCACAAGTAGCTGTTTGGTAAGCCACTCGACTCGGCCACCCGCAAGAGCTATTATAACCCACATTTTGAGGGCCATTTGTACATCTTGTGCTCCAAGTTCTGCAATGTCTCCCTTTTGTAAACGAACAGTCTCCCATCTCCCCGCATTGTCTCCCCAAGACGCACAGAAACAATTCTGCAGTTGATGTGAGCCGATATGCCTGTTACTCATAACAAGGAACGGAGCACGCCATCCGCACTACACCGGGTGCGTACCACACATCAGGATCCTTCAAGCGATAACTTGTGCGACTGAAACCTCGGGCTCACCCCAGCTTCGGTACATGCCGACCAGGCTCGGCCGAGGGAGATAAAAACAGACTTGGCTCCCGTACGAATGAATGTGCAGCGCGGCCGGATGCAACCCCCAAGCCATCTCGAACTTCCAGTCGGAAGTCATCCACCACATTTTAGGGTTTCGCTAATTCAATTTGAGGCGTTTTGACCTCCAGCCGTAAAGATGACTTTCCTCAAGGTCCCGGAGCTGAACACGCGCATGGGGACGTACCGCGCCTATCACTTGGCCGCCATCATCTTGTAAGTTCCACACATGTGTGCATTCACGCCGAGTGTGAGTGTGTTCGCTTTGAAGCTGACGAGGAGTCCGAATAACACAGTATCTCCTCGTTTCTAGCCGGATATGACTCTGGAGTTGCCGGTGGTGTTCTTACCTACAAGCCCTTCATAAACGACTTTTCAACGGGTGGCGCATCTGCAGTGTCGTCTCTAACCGTCGGTCTCGAGCAACTCGGGTCTTTCCTGGCTGCCCTCGTCGTGTACCCCATCACCAACAAATATGGCCGTAAATACACCATCATTGGCTCAACAGCAATCTTCCTCGTCGGTGTCATCATCCAGGTCTGTCCTACGAAATCAATAGCAGCATGGTATGTCGGCAGAATCGTCGCCGGTATTGGCATGGGTGGACAATCCGTGGTCGTACCGATGTACTCGGCCGAGATGACGCCCAAGGAAATCAGAGGACGGTGCGGATCGTTCTATCAGTGGCTATACACCTGGGGCGTATTCATTGCCTACTGGGTAGACTACGTGAGTTCTCCCCGATGTCCACTGCACCCACATATATATACATACCTAGGGTAATTCCGTTTTACTAACCTTGCCGACCACCCAGGGCGTCGCCAAAAACAAGCACATCGCCAGCTACTCCGCCGAGTGGCAGATCCCGGTGGGCCTGGAGCTAGTCGCCATAGGCATCATGCTCGGCGGCTGCTTCACCCTCCCCGAGTCGACCCGGTGGCTCCTCACCCAGGGCCGCAACGACGAGGCCTGGCGCGCGCTGGCGTGGATCCGCGGCGACGACGGGGCGCGGACCCGGGAGGAGTTTGACGAGACGCAGTTCGGCCTGCGCGCCGAGGAGGCCGCCCGGGAGTCCTTCTCGTTCCGGGAGCTGCTGGAGCCGGCGAACCGGATCCGCTTCTTTGTCGGCCCGACGTTGTTCATCTTCCAGAATGCCACGGGGAGTAGCGCCCTGGCCGTGTTTGGTCCGCAGTACTTCAAGCTGCTGGTGGGGAGCAGTGGGAACCGGGATCTGCTGCTCACGGCGCTCTTTGGTGCCGTCAAGGTCATTGCTTGCTCATTCTTCATCTGGGTGATGGCGGAGAGGTTTGGGCGGAGGGCCTTGTTGACGGGTGGTTCGGTTGTGATGGCTGCGTGTATGCTGGTTACTGCTCTTGTTGTCGATGAGATTCCTACGCAATCCAATGCAACGGTCACGAGTGCTGGTAGGGCGGTGGTGGCGATGATATATCTGGACATCATGGTGAGTTTCTAAATCTTTCAAAGTCATTTGCATCCAAACCCTTGTCATACTCGATAGCTAACCTCATACCCCAGGTCTACAACTGCTCATGGGGTCCTCTACCCTGGGCATACGCTCCCGAGATCTTCCCAACACGCATCCGCGCCGTCGGCCTGGCGACGACCATGCTCGCCCACTGGGCCACGTCCTTTTGCTTCTCATTCGCCAGTCCGTACATGATCTCGAATGTGGGAGCCAACACATTCCTCATCTTTATGGGCTTCGACGTCCTAGCCGCAGTCTTCTGTTTCTTCTTCGTGCGTGAGACCAGAGGCAAGAACCTCGAAGTAGCAGCTGGAACTGAATGGGAGGTCGTCGAGAAGTCTGTCTCGGACACTGAGCACGGCAAGCAGGCTGATGTTGTCGGCGTCCACGATACTTTCGGTACAAATATCAAGGGCCTGCGTGGAAGACACCAAGGTTGATTAATTACGAGACGTGGGGTGTTAAGAAGACGTGATGATATGAACCTGGGAAGAGACTTTGCGAATGCAGCGCACGGGACGCTCCTGGTCAACGGATGGACATTTTTGTATGTATAATGAGTGATGAATGGAGTTATTGAGGGATACCCAACATAACACGATCTTTGCTGTCGGAAGACTGGCTGTACATGTGACTTCAAGTCCGTATCTATAACATCTAGTTATTCTATGGGATTGTATACTCGCCAATAGTCTCCTGGGTTGGGTACAGTGTTTCGTGAGTGTTATTCAGTGCGCTGTTCTTCAGTGTAATTGTTGCCTCTTATGTTATAGGGGTCGAGTTTCCTCAGTGGTATATGCGTTTTGGACCTGTGCTTCGGTAATTATTGTGTGTATGCCACTGCCACAGACTTGGCCCACACGGATTTCATGGTGTATTGTTCAACAACTGGGCATATACTCCCCTTTCCCCTGCATTTGAACAAGACAAAATGTTAGAGTTTTGCTCGTGTCTGTTTAGGTTGTATATCCAGACATGTAATTGAATTTGAGTAGGCGACATCTGGACAGTTGCAGTGTGAAAGTTTCAGCATCCAGCTTTCTCGTGTTTGTGGTATTAGCGAAGATCATTAGTGGAGGAATACAGGGGATCTCCGGGCCATTGTCGGTTGCCGAAAGCTCAGCCAGCTTTTTCAGAAGCAGGCGGCCTGTGTAGACCCGATATGTCGCCACCTGGGGCACTTCTAGCCAAGAAGGGCCCAGATTTGTCCGCTATGTGCCTTGCGTGCTCTGATGCAACAGCGTGATAGGTAGACTATGTGAGGCAACGAGCAAGCGCTTGGTTAGCAAAGAGGTCGGAGATCCAGGGGCTTAATCATATAACCGTTAGTGGGTTTGCCGCGTACCCTCCAGGGCTGTAACAGTACTTGTGTCTAAGTCAACTGAGCTGGACTTCTGGCACCATCCCCAACATTTCGTGGATGAATAGTGGTTTGGACTTCTGCTTCTGTAAAAGACTGACAGTATATGCTTGGGTATAGTTTTAACATGCAATATTCACTCATACAAGTCCTGAATGTGACTTGGGTCGTCTGACTGTCACTCTGGGGGACTGAAGGGTTAGGGCTAATTGATCGGCTATCACCACTATATGAAACGGTAGGCTGTGCTAAATTAGGAAATTGGCCACGTCTCGGCTTCTCCCTCAAAAATCTGATCCTTGAAATTCCCCTGACCTGACCTGACTGACCTGAACCAGACCAACCAGTGACTCGACCTTATCTCTTACCTCTTCTTACCTAATCTCTCTCTCCCTCTTCCTCCCTTTCTTACTTACTTCAACAAGACGACGACGACATGTTTAGACGCTGAGCGCTCAAATATGTTATGACCCTCCTTTGTCATTGACCAACCCATCTCACTCATTTTATTTATCCAGTTGAAGTGCTTCACACATCACCACAATGAGGCTCTTTGGTAGTCTCGCCCTCGGCTTCATCGGCGTAACTGCCGGCGCCCTGTTTGAGGACGCATCATCGGCTCCTGACTTGCGCCCAGCCGATTTCAAGACATTAATAAAGGAGAACAATGTCGTTATGGCAGACTTCTATGCAGTATGTACACGAATTCCACACATCTTCACTTTAAAGTAGCAGAAGCTAACGGAGACACAGCCATGGTGGTAAGCTCATATCTAAGATGTTACCGGCGGCATCTTTCATGCCCCGGTCCACGGGTGCCCATATGGCCCTTCAAACCCCACCACGTAACTGACACATGCTATAGCAGACACTGTCAAACGTTTGCCCCTAAATATGAGGCTGCGGCCAAGACCTTGGTAGAACAGAACATCGACGTTAAGCTCGCCAAGGTCGACTGCCAGAAGTATAATAGCTTTTGCCAGGAGTACGGCATCAGGGCCTATCCAACCCTGAAGATATTCAAGGGAGGTGAGGAGCTGTATCATGAATATGACGGCCCAAGGAGGGCTTCCTCGTGAGTGCACCACAATGACCCATGCCAGCTTACAGTGGGCTAACACACGACCAGTCTCGTGGAATTCGTAAAGAAGCAACTCCTCCCCACCGTCTCCGTCCTCACCGGCAAGGGACAGCATGACGCCTTCCTCGCCAAGGAGAAAGACGAGGTCGTCGTGGTCGGCTACTTCGCCCCCGAGGACAAGCTCTCCCACACCACCCTGTACGCAGCCGCCGAGAGGCTCCACGAGGACATCCCCATCGGCGTCACCTCCGACCCGTCAGCAGCCGCGGCCGCCGGTGTCGAGTTCCCGGCCATCGTCATGCACAAGCCCAACGACGAGGGCAAGATCGTCTACGGCGGCGGCCTCGACGACGTCGAGTACATCAAGACCTTCGCCAAGACGAGCTACTCCCCGCTCATCGGCGAGCTCGGCCAGGAGACCTGGAAGACGTACCTCTCGGGCGCGGCGGGCCCCACGGCCTTCATCTTCGCGCGGACCGACGCCGAGCGCAAGAAGCTCGCGGACGAGCTGCGACCCCTGGCCAAGAAGTTCAAGGGCTCCCTCACCTTCGCGACCGCCGACGTGCCCGACTTCTCCGGGTTCGCGGGCTACCTCCACCTGGACAACAACGCCGAGAAGGACTTCCCCGCCTTTGCCATCTACGACGGCGCCGGGAAGCGCAAGTTCCCCTTCTCCGCGCAGGGCAACGGCGACGAGCTCAAGATCGGCAAGGTGGGCCCCTTCGTCGAGGACTTCCTGGGCGGCAGGCTAGCCCCCGCGGTCCTGTCCGAGCCCGTGCCCTCGACCCCGCAGGCCGGCCCGGTGACCAAGGTCGTCGCCAACAACTTCAACAGCGTCGTGCTGGACAACAGCAGGGACGTGCTCATCTACTACTTCCGCGACGACTGCCCCTACTGCCAGGCCCTGAACCCGGTGTACGACCACATCGCCGACGCGTACAAGTCCCAGGACAAGGTCGTCGTGGCCAAGATGGACATTATGAAGAACGACGTGCCCGAGGACGTGCCCTACATCCCCTACGTGAAGCTCTACAAGGCAGGGGACAAGGCCAACGCCCTCCTGTACCAGGGCCAGCGCACGTTCCAGGAGATGGTCAAGTTCCTCAGGGAGAACGGCGGGCACGGCGCCGACGCGGTCGTCCACGAGCAGGCCGACGGGGCGCAGAAGCCGATGATGGCGGAGCAGGGAGAGCCGCTGCAGGGCGTCACGCCGGTTAAGCATATCCATGACGAGCTTTGAAGAACTCATTGCTTTTTTTTATTTAACGTTTTATTGCTTTGTAATGATATAGTTTTGGGAACATACCTTGGAAACCTTTCCGCTTTGCGTTTTACTTAGGCACGTACTTTATGCGCCGCTGTATTGAAACACCTTGACATGGTGTTGCGGCTTGTATATATTGCTTATGCGTCTTTGCTTGATATCGTCGTACCCTCCCTCTTTGGTATATAAAAAGCCCCTGTAAACACGCCGTCTTTGTACGCAGAAGCCTCTCCCGGTAATGACCGTAAAAGAAATGCGGTGCTAGGCCTCTCTCAATGAGTAGATACCTTGGGGAACACTACCAGTCACCTTTATCTAAGGAAGGTGTCTATTGATGTGATGGAACGGGTCGAGGTGAATTGAGGTGCCTTAGCCGAAGACAGAAAGGGTTTCAGGCATCTCTCGAAAGACTCCTCCTTCACTTGGCTGAAGTCTCAACAACACACGGGTTCAAGAAGCAACTGGGCCAACTGAACAGCCGGGAAGTAGTCCATTCACGGTCAACGAGATGTCACTGATTGTCGATATAATTTTGATGGAGTTTAGCTCCCGCCGCTCTATATGTGTAAAGTCACCGTGTGCAGCGTCGAGGTTTACATGTTTTCGGAATTTAACGTTGACTGTAATATATGTTAAGACTTGTTGACCCCTGCTTTTTCTGAAGTTGGCTCTATCCAGAAACTTCCTGACAACGATGATATTCAAGGACTCACTGACATCGCTGAATGAGAACAACCCTTCAATATAGTATTGCGCCCCTCGAGCTCCCTCTATAAACGACCTCAACTATGGAAGGCTGTATGTAACCAGATAAAGCAGATGTACTGGGAAGGCAGTTGTATCATGTCAGAGGACCAAACCTGGGCACGGAATTGTTTGCCTGTGTACGTGTATGTCTGTACTTCAGTATGTATGGCAGATACACTAAAGCACGAGTGTAATGACAGAATGGCACCGTACCTAGGTTAGGAACATCCTACAGTGGATGAAGTGCAGTAGGCACAGAATCATGGACGGATGTCTCAGCTCTGGTATATAATATACCGTCTCAAGTACTACCGTCGTATATAATGCACAAGTAGAATACTCGTAAACTGCTGGAAGGATAATGTTGGGTTATCTGGGGCTGTTGATGATGGTGATATTGCGGCAAGTCTACTGCAGCACTCTGCTTTGATCCCCCATTTCCAAATAAGATGCGCCATATTTTCTGGATGATTTACACGTGTATCAAACTTGGAGCCAAAGTCACATTTGTAGAATTGTACAGGCTGCAGATAACCCCCCGGCCTCTAAGGGTGATCACAGCTGGGGTAACTTTGAGAGGCAAGTGGCAAAGACCCCGAGGTCTCGAACAATACTTCAGAGTATGGACCGGTAAAGAAATATGGTCGGTGAGCGTCCTTCAGGAATTCGAATCGTCTGTTTTCTTTATCTAAGTATCACGCAAACGCCAAAAAAGCATATCCCAAACGAAGTGGTATCTCTATCCCGAAGAATGTGTACAGGTATCTGGTCGTACTCCGTGTCCAGTCCCCATGATGCCAGCTTCCCTTCATTTCCAACAGCCCGTGCAAAAATCCCAAACAAACAAATACAGTGATGGCAGCACTTGCTACCTGGTTATGCATAGGCCTCATGATGACACACATGGCGTCTTTTCCTTGCCTTCCCTTCATCGAGATCACATCTTCTGGACCTGTTTTCAGCCATGGCCGCCCCGCCCCGCCCCGTATGTACCGTCTCGGGACGTAAACCCACCCCCGGGCTCCATCTACCCTACCTTAAGCAGTCCAGCTGGGCAACTAGTCCGACCAATCCTTTTCCACGAGCCACGCATCCGACGGCTTGAGACCGGCGCCGCCGATCAAGTCGCAGTCCCGGTGTCCCCACTTCCGGCGGTAGATCTCCCTCCCGGCCTCGGTCAGGACATCGACCGCCTCCGCAAAGCCATCGGCAGAGTAGTAGAACGGCTCTCCCAAGCCCCCGTGCTGGCCCTGCTGCCAGGTGTTGCGGCCCCGTTCTCCATGTTTGTAATGGAACATGCGGTCGGACACGCGACGGAGGGAGTGGTAGTACTCGAGCTTGGAGTCCTCGGGAGAGGTCTCCTCGTAGTCGCGTTTTGATTTGGCTTCGGCTTCGGAATCTTTGACAGCCTCTGGTGGCGGTACAGGTGGATTGGGATCGGTGAAGTCGGGAACGATGTCGGGGTCGCGATATAGGGCGAGCAGGTCCTTCAGCGCGGTGCTGGTGTCCGTGATGGTCCCTGCGGGCTTGTCGATCATGCTGTAATTTGACATGAGAAGGCGACTGTGCATGTCACAATCCGTGAGGTAATAGGGGATAAACGTGTCCCATCCTCCGACATCCTCGTATGCCTTGGGGTTGACAAGCGCCAGGTGGTCGTAGGCGAAGAAGCGCACCGCCCATCTATCGTCGTTCTTCTGCGCATCATCAAGCCACTGGCAGCACAGCTCGTACACAGTCTTGTATCCTTCTTGGTTGTACGGTGGTGTGACACCCTCGAGCCCCTCTTCATACGACAAAGTGAGCACATCCTGGTGCGACCAAAAGTAGTATGGCCACTTGTGTGTGTTGGCCATGAAGAGGTAGAAGTTCTGTAGCTGGGAGAAGCTCAGGAGCACCGGCGTCTGCACGACGTTGACACCAAGCTTCTTGAGCTGTGCGTGATTCAGGTAGAAAGGGTTCTGCAAACCCAGCTGGTCACGGGCGTTGGCCATCTGGACGCCCGTATTCTCGATAACGTAGATCTGCTCCGGAGGCCATCCCGCGGTGATGTAAGAAACAACGGCTTGCAGAAGGATGGGCCATGTCCGTGTAAATCCAATGAGCAATGGTGGCGCAACAGTCAGGTCATATTCCTTGTGTAGGCCTTGCCGCGGCCGATTCCACTTCGGAATAGGAGGTGGTGTCGATGTTGACAGGAGTGGGAAGGGATCCCGCACCGGTGGAGGCGTATAAGTCGGCGTGGGCTTGTAGTTCGGATGCGGCGGTGTTTTGTCGTCAGTTCCTGAGCCCAACCTGAGACCCTCCACCAAAGACTGCATGTCTCCTTTTACATGCTTGGCGACACTTTCACCAGCAAAGTCGACGCGAAGAAAGAAGAGGAAGAGTATGAAGAGGCATAGAATGATGAGAAGATTCGCGATTCGACGGCTCGGCATTTTGAAGGACATCGAAACTTGGTGTTTTCCGAGATGGTACCAGGAAGAACAGCGAAAACTTGACAGAATAGTAAATGCAACGAGATCGATCAGTCAACCAGACAGTATGTCATCGGTCGTAAGCATGTGTTGTCCGAAGACGTCGTAACCTTGGAACCTGGGTTGAAGGATGTCTGTCGTCTCTTGCCGTGGAACTTGGAGAGACGTAATGGTCTGGGACCGTCTTGAAGCAGTGTCACCGGGAATAGAATGTCAATTTGGACCACATGCAGCACATGGCGTTGGGAAACGGCAGACTTATTTAGCAGTCTTGAAACTGTGAAAGAGAAAGTAGGAAGGAGGAAGGAGGGATAAAGGGAAGAACCTGGAAGCAAGGTGTTGTCAGGATGCTCGACATGAAGGAAATATCACATCAGCAGGGAAGGATCCGAGGATAAGAAGAACAGAAAGGAAAATGGACGTCAAAATGCAGGCACACTGGCACAAACACAACATGAACCAATCCGGAAGAGGTGAAGCTAACTGGGGGGCCAGCTGCATATACTTGTGTCGTACCAGGGAAACCAGGGAAGTTGATGATTCCTCCGCGCAATGATGACGCAGTGTGAAGCAGAAAATGGGCTGGATGGCTGGATGGCAGAAATGGCTGGAATTGGTACCAAGTTGGGGACCCATAATAATGCTGCTGGCGCATTTCTCTGGTGCAACATTGAACTTGAGCCTTGAATACTGATTGATTGATGTCCCATGTAGCGTGGCGTGGCATGGCACGGCACGGCACGGCAGCTTTTCCAAGGCTTAGCTGATCTATATTGGTATTATGAAGGACATCATGTATCGAGGTACTTATTGTGTAAGGCGGGGCCTTTCATGTTGACTGTTTGGCGGTTGGTAGTTGTTAGTCGACAGTCCTGAAATCGTGTTGTAAGTTCGTCGTCAGGCAGGTTGTCCATGTTCCAATGTTGGGTTGTTCACTTGTACGGTGTGGCCTGCCTAGCTGGGATGTGGCATTTTCTTATGCAACACTGCACGGATGGGGATTAATGCGGAACACATAAGGTACCCCTGTCTCCCTTTACAGTGTGTAACAACTAGCGCATACCGTAGTACCCTTGGGCAACGGCATTCTTCAATAGGCCTAGACCCCCATGCACTATAAACGACGGTCCATATCACCATATACCTACCTAGGTATATTATATGTAAGTGGTTCCGTGGTCCAGAATTGGGTAGGAGAATGGGAACAAAAGAGAAAAGTAGATACAACCAACCACCTTCAACACGGATCCTTCCGCCTGGACAGGCTGAGGTACATCTACCTACCTTCCGCTGGATCCTGGTCTTTATGTCCACAGACGCCTTCATCATTTGCAGCAAGATCTCCCTCCTGGCTGATTTACTCGCCGGCACAAGGCTGTAGTCCAGCAGTAGGTGAATAAGCACCTGGTTCGTCATTTGTACACCGCTGACCACCACACAGCACTTGAGGAGACGCATGCAGCTCATACCCAAAAGTCGTTAGGGGGCAGGCGGCTGGGTGGCGGCGGCAGTAACTGTAATGGCCACAGAGTCGGATGTATTATATAGTGTCAGCATATACAAGATACCTAGGTAGATATGACCAAACCTTCTACACAGGTTGCTGTTTGTGAACATCTAAAAACTGTCAGTACTTTGTAGGCGAGCTATCCAAGAAGGAACAAGATAGGAAAGGAGTCATACCTCCTAGGTGGTTGTTGTAGACGTCGTTATTGTCTTTGGTGTCTTTCTTTTCTGTCATAGGGTCAGTTCAGCAATTTGTTGAGGCTCGGCTTGCATAGGAGACGAGAAAAACACGGATGGGGATAATCCCGTTCGAGAATAACTCTGGCTCTGCCCTGCTACATATCCTCACAACTGTCGCTGGCGAGCTCAAAGGTAAACCTTTCGTCACCCCGGTCCTAAAAGGAGCAAGCACTTGCAAGCACCTTTAGGTGGTGAAGTTTTGTAAGACGGTGATATGCCAAGAGACAACGCATACCTTGCCATGACACGTGTGGTTCTGGTCCGGGCGATCCGGGGGAGCAAGAGCCCTCCCTCATGCTTGGCCAGCAATTCGGGTGTTGGACTGTAACTCGCGAGGAGCGCATTACCCCACAGGTTTTCTTGCAAGTCACTCGTTGAGACCGGTGGAGAATAATCGGTTGCGCGAAGAATTGTGCAGTGCCTGACAATAGCTGCTCCAGATTGCTCTAAGATCTGGTCGTCAATGGTATGAAGTAATGGTGGAAGAGACACAAGCAGGAGACCACCCATACTATGTTGGGTATATACCTACGTATTTACCTGGGTAAATAACTACAATGTGCCTTACTGCCCAAGGTGGCTCCCGCGGCAGTGACGGCGCAAATCGTTTCGGGGGAACCGCCGAACCGCGAGATTGTCGACGCTGGGGCCGCTCGCGCTATCACGGACCTCGACTTCACGAAGTCTCCATTTTCCCTCACTATAATAGCTGTGGGGTTGTCTACCCTAGAGTACCTCCTCCCTTTCCATTTCCAAATACTACATACCTCAAGTCTGATCCAGTCCACACCAGCACAATGCCACGCGTTCAACAAATCAGAAAACTACCTCGGCGCTTCGGATCCTGGTTTCGGGAAAGGATGCACAGAAAGGCCCCGCTGCCCCAGAATGCACCCGCTTGTTCACAGAATGTTCCTGCCCCTACCAAAGATACCAGCTCTAGCGATGAGGAAGATCAACAAGACACCACCACAACCCCTCCGCCTTATGACACTCAGAGTCCTGTCCCAGTACATCTCACACAAACCCCAACAAGCTGGGTACCATATGACCCGGAAGTCGTTCATACCATCATCAACGTTTGCTCTAGTGTCGCAGCGGGCGCCCGTATACGCGATACTAGCGGATTACTTAACTCTCATAATCTCAAAGTCAAGGTGGTCGCTGGGGTTGCCGAAGCACTCACGACTGCCGTTAAGACTGATGTTGTTGATACCCTGGACGCTGCAATGATAGCCATCGCCTCTATTGCCCTTGTTATCACCAAAAACAGCCGCCAGGGTGACAGAAGAGCAGCCATTCTTGCACAAGCAAGTATCAGCTTAATCGAAGCACAAGTCGCTGCTGCCACTTACAGATGGGCGGACGAACATCTGGAGTTCTGGCATACTATCATGTCCTTTTCCAAGGATGTCGTCTACGATATAATTGAAGCCGGAGACCCTGGTGAATCAGCCCTTCTCGTCGCGCTGGTTTTCACAGCTATGAAAGCTAAATTTGCTATGGCCGTTCGCCCACGGCGCTTGTGATATCCATGGACCTCAACTCATGGGCAAAATCCAACATGTGCACTCCATGGTACCCAAGTAGGTAATTATCAAACAAAACGCCTCGTCTGATAAACATCTGGACTAATAATATTCCTAGTATTTCGGTTCCCATGGCGAACATTAGACGGTGTTGCACTGGCAAGGCTGGACCTACCAGGCACCCTGGGGCAGTGTTCATCGCATTATCATCTGACCTCCATAATTAATTGAACATTAATGCTTCACAATGAAATGCTGCAGTTGTGGGAATTTTCAGGGACAAAACTTTGTCGGCAGGTGCACGAACGAACGGAAGCGGGAAACTCTGGGAAGGCAGCTAGGGGAGGGGGGGGGTGGTTGATGTGGGATTGGACGATAATCACAGCGACGGCAAGTCTGCTTCTATTTACTAGTATGACTTATGTGCCCACGAGGCGTAATGTATGTTTTGGGGGGGGGGTGGCGCTAGGTATCAATATGCGGTTCAACTCAAGTGCTCGACTTGAAATTCAGATGATGTCCAATATCCCACACGAACAGCTGAAGCACAATCTCCACGCGGAATTTGGTTTGCTGGGAAGAGACATACAAATCTCGAATCATCACAAGTGATAATGAACGTGGGCCCTTGCCCTTGAAGCAAAACCCACCTCATTGAAAGGCAGCTCGATATAGTGGCTACTCTACTTGAGTAGATACCTACTTGTGGTACGGAATGAGTGAAGGACCAGTTCGGGGAGTGTTATCCAGAAGACTATTGTTATGGAACTGTACTGGGCAGTTTTCTCCTCATGATTTTTCACACTCATCAAACCGTTCTTTATCATTAAGACCACCAGATGTTTGGTGAGCTACTTCACTAGGTACAGTATAACATATAAGAGCTGTGTACTTCGATCTCACGTACGGGATATGTACCTTAGTATTTCTAAAATCAAGATATAGTAAGCCTGCTAGGGGTATGCGGGTCTTGATGTGTATAGCCTGTCGTTGCAGGAAGGGACTGTGTCGCACTATGCCGCTCCAGCAGCTACATATGTACACACAACAATCCACATTGCAGCGACGGCCCCCGCATACAGCCAGCCACACGCAGGCAGACAGCAGGTCGTAGGGGCATGTTCAGGCAGGCAAAAGCAATTATCCGATGCTGCTGCCATTGCTGTCTCTTGGTAGGAGAAATACTCATGGACACGTCGGGGCCAGCCAGCTAGATTCTGAGTGGCATTAAGAATTTCAGCCTGCCGCCGTATCCTCCAAGTTCCTTCCTCTTTTTGTTGTTGTACTGTATGGCCAGGGCCCAGACCCGACAACCCTTGCAGTGGCCAAAGCTCCAGGGCCAGATGCTCCGGGGATTCCCACACAGTGCTGGAACAGCTTGTACTGTGTCTCTACTGTACACTCTACCTTCATTACCAACGTCCTCCTACTCGGATATGTCGAACATTGCAGCAACCTTTGGTGTATCCTGACGCGTGAACTGAATCGAGAGCTCAGTGATCAAAGGTCATATTACTGACAAATCAACAAAACTTAGGTAGAACTATTAACACCACGCAAGAATAAAGAGCTTTTTCTTCTCTTGAACTGCTTGAGTGAGGCTAATGCTAACTCCCGTCCACACCGTCGGGACATTTTCAAGGCTGCAGAGCGGGAGATCTCCAAGTGGCCTAGCGGCAACAGGGAAGACGTGTGGGAACATTGAAGCTGCCGGTAGATCCACACATGCCGAGATGCCGACATGCCAATATGTTATTGGTGGGAAGTTGAATGCTTGGACCAGACCCCTTCCTACCAGGATACAGCCTTGATCTTGCACCCCTAACCCAGCTCCGACTCCAACTCAACCCCAATCTTTACCCCTCAATTGAGGACGGCCTGGACGATGGCCTGGATGACGGGCCTGGCATCCCCAAGTCAAGATCAAGGTCGGATTCAGAGTCACGGTCGAGGTCGACAATGTTACCACTACATCTAGCTTCGGCCTGGCTGTCATTACTCCTGTCCATCCAAGTCGGCGCCCTCATCCACCAACAAGTCGCGTTCGACAACTCGGATGTCTGTTGGTGGAGTCTTGTTCCTCCAGATCCCATCTGCCCCGTCCTGAACCAGCGGAACCTCACCGAGATCGTCCACAATCTCATCAGCCCGTACCAGTGGGAAGGTGGTCAGGAATGCGTGGACGTCTACTGCCTCTATTACAACAGGGGTTTTGCCGGGGGTCGAGGCATAGCTGTCATCACGACACGCGACAGCCTTGAGAGGCTGGAGCGGGTTGGCGACCTGCTCAACAAGTACAATGTCTCTGTCAAGCGCGATCAAACTTACCTCCCCTTCAACATTGGCGCCACCGATGGTAACGGCGGAGGTATCTTTGCCCGCCAGCCTCTAAGCCGTGGCGACTTAATCATGGGTCACACGCCTGTCCTTCTCGTCCACCACGAGTTCCGCCATAACATCGACCAGCATACACAACATGATTTTCTCGAGCTTGCCATCGAGTCCTTACCGGCGCAGACCGCCGCCCTCCTCGTGGATGAATTGCCCCACATCCCCAAGCACGACCGTATCGCAGACATGTTGACCACAGACGCCTTCCCGGTCGACGTAGGCGGGGAAGACGGCCATCACTACGGTGTTTTCCCCGAAGCCGCGCAACAGCGCCACGACTGCCGGCCCAACACTGCCTTCCGTATCGATCCCGCGACGCTCTTGCTTGTCACTACCGCTGTGCGGCCCATCGCAGACGGCGAGGAGCTGACCCTCTCGAGGCTTGCTGTGTCCGGCCTGCTCTCAGACAGGAAAGACCGTGCACAGCTGGTCGGGGGGCCGTCCGGCTGCCAATGCTCACAGTGCACCTTGTCTGTAGAAGAATCCACCGAGTCGGACAACCGTCTGCGTGAGATCCGGTGGATACACGGTCAATTCACTCGTGACGATACCGAGGACCTCTCTTACGGGCTGATCACGTACCTGCTGAAGCTCTACGAGGATGAGAGACTCCAATGCTGTATGGGTGGTGCGTACGCTCTGGCCGCGGTGAGCTTTGGATTGCTGGGCTTTGGCGACCACTCGTCAGTTTATGCTCACCTGGTGACGGAAGCCCAGTACGTTGAGCAGGAAGGTCCACCTTATTGGGATGCTGTGGTAGATTTACTGTATGGTTATGATATAAGACGTGAGAGGTCATGGATCACTATGTAGAGGTGTGTTCTTGGGCCCGATCGATGCAGGTGAGGACAACTGAAGGCCTGATAGTGGTCCCCAGATGTTTTCCTTTATAAATATCCATATCGTAGGTTCCCATATCCAGTGTCGAGGGCCGTCCCACGTTCTTTACCGGGCTTATCACCGGGATTCTCAACGTCACTAGGATTGTGGGCTCAGCACACCACCCTTGTTGCATGTTTCAGTCCGACGAAGCGCGATGTGATTGCTTGGATCAGGGAATTACATGGGGACAATTGAGTCTCCAGCCTTATCCATTGTTCCCGTGTTTAATTGCATGTCTCTCCATGTTCATTCACACCTTTTCAGCCCCGAGTGAGTGTTTAGACCCCGCGATCCCAACCCCATGGCCCCCATCGGTATCATGATCGTATCCGAACTCACCGCACCCTCCATCCACCCAATTCCAGGGCTCCCTTTCACTTCAAGGGATCGGTCTTCTTCGTGGGCGCCTTGCTCTGCATCTTGTCCTGCGACGCAGCCAGGTTCTCAGGCTTGTTGGGCGCGTCCGCCGGCAGGTCCGACTTGCTCTGGTCCGTGTTGCCCGTGGACGTTGGCGCCAGCCGGCCCGCCTTCTGTGCCGCGTGGTCGTTGTGCTTCATGTCCCTTTGTCCGGACGAGACGGCGTATAGGCCTCCGATGAAGACGATGGCTGCTCCACCGATCAGACTGGGAAGGAGCGCGAAGAGTTAGTTTAGTGTCTGTCAAAATGTGATATGTTGTTATAGTTCTTCAGAAAACTGATGTGCCGCGAAGCTTGAAAGGCTTTCAGTAGATGGACAGCGTGGAGGATGTTACTTACATGGGTAGTCGGCTGGGCTTGTTGTCTGTGTCCATCTGTGAGTGGTCTGTCGCGTATCCGCGTCGCGGGGTGGCGCGGCTGCAGATGGGTTGCGCTGCTCGGGCGCCGGAGCGAAGGGCGGCAAATCGAATGGCGTTCATGGTGAGATGTGGTTATATCGATATATCGATGCGTGGGAAGGAATTGGGACGGTAGTGTCGTTCAAAGCTGTGGTAGAGCTGATGCTTCAGTGAGTTCCTTATTTGCTTGTACTCCGTTAATGGCTGCTGTGGTATGATCAAGAAACCGACGTCGACGAATTAGACTTGATGAGAAAAGATTAGCTACAAACATCTACGCAAAGTCAGCGTCATGGAAGTATTTACTAAGTACCCATGGATAAGGTAAATCGCGTGGCAGTGGTGCGTGCTCAGGTACGTATGCCGCGGATGACACGGCGATGACATCAAGACCACACAGCAGATGAGACAAAGCCTCAGTGAAGCTGCCTTTTGCACCTTGCAAATCCACTGGAACGTACGATGATAATGGCTCTGAGAGGCGCCTGCCCATGGTTCATTTCAAATATCACCTGTAAAGAATTGCGAACGCGAGAGCTTTGCGGTTTCGAGAAAACTCACCATTCACGGCAGGGACAGTATGCACCTCTCATGCTTATAGAACGATAAAGGTGATCCAAGGCATTGAGAAACACGATATGCTCGGCCATGCGCTCGAAGAAGCCACAAAGTGCGGCCATGCGGCAGTCGTCCACCTTCTGGTGTCTGAATATAATGCAAGTCTCGAAGGACCTCTCGATATTAAGGCATTGCACCTGGCCGCAGCAGGTACGTGTGGAGAATCCGCTCAGAGGTTCCTTGCCAACACTCTACAAGGAAAACACGGCTAATTCTTGGCAGAGGGCCATAATGAGGCCGTAGATGTGCTCCTGGACTGCGGAGTTGATATTGAATCTCAAGATTATGAAGACGCCACACCACTTATGTTAGCTTGCCTCAGAGGAAAGGTAAACACAGCAAAAGTCCTCCTAATGAAGAGGGCAAACCCGGACTATACGGGTGTTAAAGCATTCAAATACGCCCCAATACATATAGCTGCCCGCGAGGGCCTACCTGTCCTCGTTCGAGTATTAATAGACGCTGGTGCGTGGGAGGATCCGAGGCTAGAGAAACCAGACTGCGACACGCCGCTGCACCAAGACGTGCGTTGGTCGCAGCCGGATCGCGACGACCAGTATGTGGAAGTGGCCAAGGTCCTTCTCAGATTCCCAGGGTTTGGAGCCAGAGTCAATGCCTTGAGCGGAGGTGGAAACAGCCCCTTGCACATAGCCATCGGGAAGGACAACTGCAGCAAGAACATGGTCCGGGTCCTGCTTGAATTTGACGCCAACATCGATAAATTGGACGAAAGCGGATGGTCTCCACTCTTCTATGCCGTTTTCCTGAACGAAACCCACATAGCAAGACTTCTTTGTGGTTTGGGCGACAAGGATGATAGCCCGTTCTTGTTCTATGTGGCCATCCGGGGGAATGAGGATCGGGTACGCCAGGTTCTCGACGCTGGCTGCCAAAAGATGGGGGAGGACAAATGGGGCAGGACCGCGTACGATGTGGCTTTGGACCCCAAGGTGCGCGACCTTCTTGCGCCAGCAACAGGGGCCACAGCACAGGCTATGAGGCGCGAGGAATGGTGCCCAGAACTGGAAAAGGGCTTGCCATCAAGGTGGTATTGTGCGAATTTTGCAACCACGTGTGCAGCGAGGAGACGTTCTTCCGTAAGTCATCTATCTGCTCATGCCCCCGCCCTTTCCATCATCGTTAAGGAAGCTAACCACGGGCACGAATAACTCCTAGACTGTTGCACATGCTCCCAAGATTGCACAGTACCAGGGAGAATATAGTTGTGCGACGGATGTTTTCCCACATCTAAGTGCAAAGAAGAGAATCACAAGGTCCATAGACGGTTACTGTCTGCGGGAATGGTGTCGTACGAGGAAACCTCACCAGGCCTTGCCGTTTTCAGTCGCAAGCCAGAGGCTACCCTAGGGTACTGAACAAGAGGAGGTCACCGTAGAAGCACAACTGTAGATCCAAGTCATGGAGTGCGCGCAACCCTACTTCCCGGTATTTAGTTGATGTTCAAGAATACACTGGAACCGCAGCTTCATTACCTGTAATCTTCTTACGCATCCTCTTGAGACAAGCATAACTCAAATAAATTCTCAGAGGAGGTAAAGGCTAGGAGATACAGGGCCACACTACGCAACATGGAACAATGCTTTCCTTGGGCCATCGTCCCATCAGGGCTATGTGAGTCGTTCAGGTGTTATCCAAACTAGATCACAAGACCAATCGAGCAATTCGAAGCTGTGTAGGCTCAAATGGGCGTACCGTAATGCATTCCATAGAATATATACTCTTGTGAAGTTTGAGATCTTCTGTCTACTATGTAGATACAAGTTTTGCTTATTAGGTTCCAAGATTAGGTCATGACTACCTAGGTACCATTTCCAACGCTCCGGCAGTTAAAACATGAATAGCTCCTTGGAGGGAGGTAGGCCATCAACAATAGGCATGTATGCACCATCATCAAATACAAAGTATGTGGTTACCTTCAGCTTTAACCACAACAGCAACCGTAGCCAAAGATCACGCGGCCCATCTCGCGTTGGACTGCTATCGCAACAAGGTGGGGGTGGGGGGGGGTAGGTCTTCAAAGCCAACCCGACCTTACTCCTCAACTAAATCAGCTTGCATTTCATCCACATCGGTCGTGTCCATGTCCGAGAGATTCGAAGACTCGTCTCCTCCCCTATCTTTTCCCTCGCCCTCAGCGAGAGGTGTCGGCGGAGTTAAATGCGTTTCTGAGGAACGACGGGTTGAAGATGCGTTGCATCTTTGCGATGAAGTGGCCGAATCATCTTCCAGAGACGTTCCGGGGTATTTGGTGTCAAACACCTTCCAGACTGAATTCTCGAGAGGTCGGGGAAAGGGAACTCGCTTCTCTTGGGGTACGTGTTTGAATTCGGTCCATTCAGGCCTGAAGAGGAATTGTTCGTCTTCGTGAAATTCGGGATATGAGAAAGCCGCCATCCTGTGCTCATATGCCTGCTCCTGAACCACCGTGTAGAGTTTTTGAAATCCTCCCTCTTCCGGTTTAACGTCGAGTCTGCGCAAGAGTCTGTACGGGTCGCCCAGAGGCCCTTGCGAACAGGGTGACCTGACCATGCGGAATGGCCCCTTGAGACCTGGGCCCGGGCCCTTTTCACGGTACACCCAGTACGAAGCCTTGTCGTCCTTCCTCGGGATTCTCCCGTGCACTGCGCCCGGAAAATCGCTTCCTACCCAGGAGATCGCAGTTGAGCCGAGGAAGAACAGGAGGTGAACTACAGATATACCCAGTGGCCCAGATACTGGACCCACAGCTGTCGCGCCCAGGGGAAACTCGAAATTCTTTGGTCTTCTGAACTCCAAGATCTCCACGGTGTAGTCCAGGTCTGGCCTCAGGAGCTCGTCGGCTCGTGCGGCAAGCACGTGACCCTTATGTTTCTGCTTGATGCTCGTGCGCCACTCATAGCTCTCCACCTCGATCTCACACTCGCTGAAGAACGAGCCTACCAGGCGTACCAGCTCAAAGGAGACCAGCGCGACTCCGTTCATCTGGCGCACCCAGAACCTGCCGAGGTCGCGGAGCAGGGGCGTCTTCGGGGCTGGCATGTCTGGTCCCTTGTCGGCCTCTCTCTTGAGCCTGGCTTCCAAGAGCTCCTGGCCGAGGGCTGTGTTCCTTGCGAGTGCCTGTCGGCCTTCCTTTTCGATGCTTCTTAGGTCAAAGTACAGCTCCGACCTCCACTTGCACTCTTCACACCTGACGAGGCTGCCATCGTCAGAGAAGTGGCATTTATCGAACACTGCGAGATCGACAGTTAGTATTAGGTTGAACTAGATATAACCGGGAGCTACGAGGCATGGTATAGATTTGCAGACTTCGATTCTCCGCGCTTCAATATGCCCAGAATAATCGAGTCAAATCCAAGAGGGAGGAGGGAATGATTGCTTTCGCGTATCACTTACTGCATGTTTTAGGGCTGTAGAGGCAGAAAGTGCCTAGGTGCATGTATCTGGTGTCCCTGATTCCTGTCTTCTGGGTGCGTGACACATTTTGACCCCGTGTTGTCTTTTGGGTGCGTGGCATATTTGTATCTTGTGTTGTGAGAAATTGGATTGTTTCGAGAATACCGAGCATGGACGTGTTGATGCGTTAGGTTCATGGGTGTCGTTATTCAAAGATAAAACCATGAGAGTTTTGAGACCTTTATATGGTTGCAGGATTGCAAAAGAAAAGAAAATATTATCAGATCAGTATGTATGCTTGGTCAAAATGGTATATAAAGTTCTGGCCCATACACGCAGCAGCCTGCTAACGTTGAGTCTAAAGGCCTTCAAATCGAAATCAAATCTAGCCCGTAAGCCTTGTACTACTGAATATTGATGCAAAATAATGAACCAACGCCAGACTTACGAGCTAAAGTTTAGCGACTGCTAATATGATGGGTCACTTGCTGTTTTACTCAGAAGTTACCCAGTTATTAGTAACATGTTCGTTTGCTGTTCTCTCTTCGTGATTGTTGTGTATAACCACTCTATAACTAGGGTATCTTAGGTAACAAGCTTATTTGTTTATCCAAAATAATGGGTTGTCGCTCGGATGGCGCTAAGTTCCGAGTGCGTCTTGTCGACCCAGGCACATGTTCACGATATTCGATATCCGCCAATATTCAAGGAAAAGATTGGTCTCTCGATCCTGAGACTCTAGTGCTATATGGATAGAAGCATTGCTAGAAATGGAGGTAATAATTATGGTCTATTACAGCATTGGAAAGCATTGCTCAATTCGTGTTTCTCATTGCTTCCGACAGCTCGATCCATCAGCGTCGTTACGCGAGGGGGGCGCTTTGATGGCTTCCCGAAACGAAGAATACCAGCAAGACACCAATAGCGTCACTTTAATACATGTCTTCGCTTCCTTGCACTCCACGCGCTGTACCCATACGTTGAGACTGACTTCTCAGCGCGGAATGATTAGCGCTCACCAGCGGCCTAATCCACGTCTCCTCGCCCGGCTGCTGCTTCTCACCACCCACCTTGACCCGCAAGTCTGTAGCACCCAGAAGTAACGGCGCGCTGTCCACATAGATGGTCTCATATTGACCAGGGTTCACCACGAAGGCCTCATGGGAGATGGCAATGTGCTTGTTCCCGGCCTTCTTCGCGAAGGCAAGATACCAGTCCCAGCCCTCGCGGTGGATCTTGTCGTGCGCAAACTTGTTCAGACCCTCGAAGTCGCGGAAGTATAGGATCGTCAGCAGTTGATTGTTCGCCTCGCGCTCGTTGGCCCGCCAGCTTGAGACACCGAGCATGCCGAGTTCGTCCCTTCGCTGGTTCAGGTCAAGATTCATGGCTTGGAAGTGGTCGCCAATTTCCTTGGCTCCAGGAGCCAGAAGACCCAGTGGATGGTTGATACGCACGCCGAGGTGGAAGACGACGAAGGAGTTGGCGGCGGGCTGTGGACCAAACTCGCCTGTGCTGCGTGAGGGGAGCTGGGCGGTAACTCGCCCGTAGATTGTGTCGGTGGTGAAGGCGTTGTCTTTGGGCGAGCGAGCTTGGACGATGGTGGTGATGATGGAGCGTGCCAGGACCAAGGTCAGAGGGATCAAGGCGTAGCGGGCTGGTACAACGGCAAAGATGGTTGTTTGGACCAAGGCACCGACGGCTAGGAGGGTTGGCAACTTGAATGCATCTTTGATGGAAAGCTACAGAGTGTTAGTCTTCGTCCTCTGTTTTGGGTGCGGAGAAAGGTGTCTCGACTAACTTGTAAAAAGGGGATTGGCCGCCTAGGAGTGGGAGCTGTGGTAGCCTTGAAAATTGGCTGGAAGCCTCCTGCTGTCATGTTGCCGAGATGGAAACTGTAATTAAGTCTTCGAAGGTCGTCTGGTCTTATAAAGATATTCTACAGTGAATTGGTGTATCATATGCTAATCCTATTCTCTTCGGAGGTTGGTTTGGCTTGTGTTGTATGGAACTGGTATTAGTCTGTCTTGAGAGATAAGTATTTTATACGGGGCGTCTATCTTCATTTATATCGATGTCGACCGAGCAAAGCACGCATGGATTCACGTCAATCGTGAGGCTTCACGGCTTGGCCGGATGATTTTGAAGAGCCGTTTCTGGGACGAACACGAGTACAAGTTAGTGCGTATCTGGGGATTGTGGCAGGAATCCTCAACGAGCCAATGATTTGGACGATGATGACATGGCTGCGGGTACAGATCTGTAGCTCGGGCACTTGACTGGCCGTCCACGGGTACGAACGTAGGCATCAGCACCGCCCAGATGATTACTGAACGTCCGACCATGACAGCACCACAAGACTCCGAGGCAAAACCCCAAATTCACCGTGCCTTTTGTGGGCCGCTCAGACAGAAAGGAGTTTCTGTTGCACCGGAAGTCAAGACCATCAATACTCCAGACACCAGGCTCAAGTGCCAAGATTGTTACCTGGCTTCCAGGTTATACGTGTAGCATTATTCGCGTGGCGACAAATCTATGTGGATTGCGGGCTACGTTGGAGTTGTACGGATTGCCGTTACCTATGTAATCCACAGGTAACCTTGATAGCGACAAGGAGAGCCACCCAAGACGACGTCCAGCCCTGTGGGCGGGAAACTATTGTGGCAGCGGACTGTTTCCCTGCCGTCCTCCTGCAGCCGACAGTTGCAACTATGAAGCTTAACGAAGCGACCGCTTGTGGACACACCTCTCCCAGTGTTCGATGCTAATTGCTCGCCGTTGGTCATCATCTGCCATATATTTCTATACTTATGTACACATCGATTCTTATATTACACTCATATTACAATGTAGGCCCCTGGATAGCCTCTATTTCTTCTGGCTCCCTCCTCCTTGAATTACGGGCCACGTCCTATATCTGCTTCGACACCAAACTAAAGCTCGCCGTTAAAGCTGCACTTCTGGACCCCCAGCGCATGTAAACCGAACGCTAGCCTCAATGACCCTCTTGCACACCTCAAACTCAGCATCATCCCTCGGGGCATACACCAAGACATACGACAATGGCCAAAAGCCCTTGACGCCACTCAGGGGATGCCTCTCGCCCCATCCCCTCCGTACAACTTGCTCCGCATCGGTCAGACTCAGTGTGACATGCATCGTTCCCTCGGGGTGGACATGTGCGAACTCCCCCTTCGTCTTCTTGAGGTAAGCGGGAATGTGTCTGTCGCGGCTCACAGCGAACCACAGCGCTGGAGATCCACTTCCCTCGAGGCGAGATTCATCACTGAAAAGAAGCGATGAGTTGGCCCCCACGATCTTGTCCTGGTACTCGATCAAACGCTGCTTCATCTCGGCATTCCGAGGGCCGCGGTCCGTCATTTGTCGCTGCGGAGCGACGAAACCTGGCACCACAGGGCGCTCGCCTCTCCTCTCGGGTAAAGGTCCCGAGAAGAAGCTCTTCGTACCGTAAGGCTCCAGAGATCGGCGAGCGGTTGGGTCGGAGAAAGGTTTGTGGTCACGGGTGTCGTGTCTGGCTATGAGCTGCGCGACCCCTTGTAGCATCCAGCCGAAAACGTTGTAGGGCAGCCCTCCCGGACCAACATCCAGATAGGCTTGATAGGACTCCATAACCCAGGCGAAGACGGGGCACAGGACGAGCCCGATCATGATGGCGGTTGTGCCATAGACGCGCCAGTTGTCTCTGACGGTATCCGGGACGTATGTTCTGGCTAGTAACACCGCACGCTCCAGGTGGGGGTTTTGCAGCGTGGTCGACATATTTCAGTACCAAAAACCTTCACTGCGCTTTCGAAAATGATATTTGAATATGTTTATGTGCTTGTTCAAAACAAATAGACGCTCTTTTTTTCATTTCAAGAATGGCTTGGAGTTGAAGTTGACCGTTTAGCAGGTTTTATATCGAACCTTGTGTCGGGAGGTTCCGGCTTAGTGGTGGTCTGACATGAAGCCACTGGTCAGGGCAGCGTCAGGCGGTCCTTTTCAGCACCCTTTTTATGGTCTGTTTAATGAGTTCGGAAGCAAACTCTCCTGCCAACTTTAGATTGCGATTCCCATACTCACCTCATCGTCTTTCAAGAACAGTATCATGTCGAGTTCAAATGGTACAATGGCTACTTAGACACCCATGAATGCATGGTCCCTGTGTAAATACCACATAAACGCAGTCAGGGGTCCGTGCAGATATGAGAAAGGTGAGAATACAGGGGATCTTATGGTCTGGATACAAATGCACTACGGCTGGAATAATCAGTAGACTAAGCTAACTCTCTTTCAAAGATTCCGCTTAGCGTACATATAGATAAAACTTCTCAAAAAGAATGTGGTATGATTTGCCTACAGATAGGTCAATTGTTTTCGCTGATATCAGCCTGTTTGTCACTCGATGTTTCCCACTTGCTCTTCTACCACCGTAGTGTGCATAACAGGTTTATTTGCGAGAGAACCGATTCCATACGATCTGGGCTTCAAGTGTTTCTATTCCCTAATGTGATACTTCAAGTACTATATGATGACATGTCTTGCAAGAACTCCGACAAGTGTACTACTAATAAAAACTGTTGTCCTGCCTTCCCTTTCTTCCGTGCCTTGGAAGCTTCGGTCTCAACGTGGGTTTGATTTTTGAATAGACACACTGGCGTCCTTCCTGCTCTTCCGTATCGTCGAGGCCTGGGGTTCAACTTGCGATACATGTTGTTGAGCAATAGGCCTGAGTTCGGTTTTGTTTGACTTTGGGGTAGGCACATGGGGTTCAACACCAGGTACGCCTGGATTTGCCCCAATGCGATTGGCATTGTTTTGAGCTGCTGATGTGCTTCTATGTGACGTCTCGACTACCGTGGCAGATGGGTCCGATCCCCGAGCTGTAGTCTGCCTTTGCTTGGACACGTCGTCGTCTTTGCCCTTGAGTTGGACACCACTACTTGATTCTTTATCAGTATCATCGTATGGAAGTCCGATGAGTATCCGACGCCTGGTGCCTGGCGAAACTCTGCGAGACGTCTTCATATGTTCCAAGCGTTTGACGCCCTTGCATAGAAACTTTCCCCTTCGAATCGGCGAATCGACCATTTGTACTCGCGGGCCAGTGTCGTCCGTATGGCTTTCAAAGCGCTTGCCAATGATGTCCGAAAAGAATACTTCTTCTGAAGTATCGGGGCAAAAATCGTAACTCCCCACGATAATTTTATCATCAATAAATTCCTGTTTGTAAAACCTGATGAATGCTTGGCATCTGCAACTCATCAATAAAGCAAAAAGTAAGTGGGGGAAGCCAAGGAAGGACAGGACATACATGAAATCGCGATAACCATTCAAGACTCTTGAGCCCCTTGGACCGGCCCCTTCCGCAAAATTGAATTTGGTCAGATCGGACAAACCATAATCATCATCATTGAATATCAATATACTAAGCCACTCTTCAAGCTTGATGTCGGGAGGATTGGTCGCGAAATAGAACGCCGCTATTGCTCCTTCCGATGTGTCATATGGCGGCGCACCTCTGGTCGGGTGTCCCCTGACGTCGGGTAGACGCTCGATTGTAATTCTGCCATGCGAATTTTTCAGAGGTTCCACGGGTTCCATGGAGATATGGCAGACTTGGTATACCAAAGTCTTTCCATAGTTTTTCCACGCACGGTATGCCCCGTCGGTTAAAATCTTCATACGGAAGACAACACGCTGTTTTCCCTTTTTATCACTGGGGAGGAACTCGATGCTGAGATAGCCAACCCGAGAGTTCAGAGTTATGTCTGGGTCATAGAAGCCCTTCCAGAGGTAGGGATTGATATTGTGAATCACCTGCATGTTGTGCTAGTCCAGGCAGAGGAGGATGTGGTGGAAACAGATGGAGTGGGAGTGATAAATGTAGCAGGATTGTGAAAGTTCATATATGGAAGCCGGAAGATGGTACAATATAAACCGTTTTGATGCGATTGTGAATGTCTTCCAATTGGCTGGTACCTTTGGTGAAGGTCGGTGAAGATGTGATCTGAATGCTTAGCTGGCCAGGGCCTTTGGAACTAAAGACCAGACTATTTATGCAGCGGCGAGACCCATGTGTAATTAACCACTTATCAATTGACAGCCAATGTGAAGGTTTGGATTGGTCTGGACATAATCCAAAGATGGCCAAGGGCTTAGCAAAAGTGGCCTTGAGTTGGTGTCCTGTCTCAATGGCCAGGACGGAGCTATCGTCAGGGCCTGGCCATCGTAGGGACCACACACTCAACATTGAACCACATTTACTGCACAGTAAATTCCCCATTCATGTGGCCCCAAAGATAATGGGGTCTTGCACAACACAAGTAGGAGCCAAAGGACCAGAAATGATTATGACCCAAGTGATGTGATAGACTGCTCTAGCCTTTCCCCTTGCTTCAATAATCTGTGGCGAATATCCCTGAAGCATCATGTTTACCACAGTCTTTGGCATTTAGACTCCGCATGCCATTGCTCCTGGAATATCCCAAGACGTTACCATAACAGCGGCACGATATACAAGATGGGGCTAGGCCAATAATAGTGTCTACCAGCCCCTTCATTTGTTGGCCCGCTGGTTAAGAGAGGCCCGCACTTTCACATAGTTAGATACGCCACAGCGAGCAGGCATGTTTCAATAGTTCCAACAAAGGTCTTGTTTTATAATAGACACCGTATGAGAACCTGCTCATCGTGAAAATGGCGACCGCACCTGCATATGACAACGACCGGGGACCAACTGCGTGGCGCAGCACCAACAAGAACGTGAGTGATTCAGCATGCAAATAGAACACTTATGGGGCTACTGGCTAATACTTAGGCCTCATTAGACTCGGCCGAAAATATTTATTCTCCAGTTTGAGGCCATCTTAGGTCCGCACCATGGCCTGTTTGACCATCTATTTGGAGACCATTACATTTCACTAAGCGTCTCCAAATAAACTTCAAGTCAATCACAACCACACAGATCGCTTCGAAACAGGATACTACCCTGTTCTCAGAGGCCGAGACCCACAGGATGCATATCGATGTTCTGAAATAATGGGAGGTTGGAAAAGGTCGAAAACTTTCAGAACGAACGGATCGCTTACGGAACTACCCAAGCATCCACATGAACACGGTCGGGATGCGGGAAAGTCTCTGTGTTATTTCTTATTATTACCAAGATATTACTCCCACTGGTCATTGAAATGTGCTGAGGCTTCCAAGTCTATTTGGGAGCACGGCCGTTGTAATCCACCCCGGCCTTCGCTGTGTAATTGGCGAAGCAGTCATACTCATAATCAATCTCATCAAGGCGCTGTTGCAGAACAGACACGACATTGTCAAACGAACATAAGCCGTCCGCGTTGTACTCACAGCCGGAGTATGTCCCGTTGACAGGAACGACAGCGTCGTTACTGTGTTTTTCAAGTTAGCGAACCCGTAGTCCCATCTAATGTTCCAATCTCTCTACTCGCTTTGGCCCAGTATACCTCAAAGAGACGAACAAACTTACACAATGAACCGAATCTGTTTTGTTGGCTGATAAGCAGGGCACTCGAGGACCTGAACAGTAAAATGCGTGGCGAAAGGCACAGTCTTGCTGGCCACGAAGCTGTTCTGATGTGTGTTCCCGGTCACGGACAGCGGCTCGCCATCGAAGAGGGCCGTCAGGTTGAACGCGGTCAGTGTGTCAAGGACAACGACCTCGTGGGTGGCATCAGCGTAGATGGACTGGTTGAGAGGGAAGTACGTTGTATTGTTGTCGAACGTCGCATTCAGTGCAGACTCGGCCGTCGGATATGTGCCCGTGAAACGAGCGACAAACTCCTGCAGGTAGCCTTTGCCTTGTGCAGCCGAAACAGGTGAGCCGGGGCCATTGTTGTAGTAGAATGACAGGTCGTAGTAGTACTCGTAGTTCAAGTAGTCCTCTTGGGAAAAGAGGTCGCAGAAGACTGAGTAGCCGAGGGCAACAGTCTCGTAAGAGCAAAGCTGGAGCATAGCCACGGCATCAGTGGGGGTGAACGTGATGCCAGTGACCTGAGAGTTCAACCGGGAAAGAGTCGTGTTGAACGCGTTGTTGGCGAAAGCAGTCGCAACAGTGCTGCCGATCGACCCCTTACTTGCAACATTAGAGTTGGTGCAAGTCTCATATGGCGCGCCCGAGTTGTTCAGCCCCGACGTCTCGACCAGAATCTCGATGTTGACCTCATCGAGGTATTCAGGAACACCGAAGAAGCCGGCGGCGAAGTTGTTGGCAGTCTTGACCATGCGATCCTGGGACTCGGTGCGGAAGACGGGGATGGCGCCCTGTTCGGTAAAGTTGTTGAGCAGGGAGCCGTACAGCTGGCGGTACTCGAGGCCGAGTAGGAAGTTCTGGCTACGGCCGAAGGGTGTCAGAAACTCGGCACCCAGCTTGTACGTCCAGTCAGCCAAGAAGCTCAGCTCGCCCGTTGCGCTGAAGCCGGTCTTGGTCGCATTGACGATCTTCTGGGCGAAAGTGGCAGGAGCGGCGCCGCTAGTAGGGTACCGAGCACCGTGACGATAAAGTACGTGAACTTGTACAATGTTACAGCCGTCTGAGATGAGAGGGCTTGCATCTGGAAGCCCATAGTCGGCCGAGGACACAGAGTACCATGGAGATAGGTTGCCCCAGTACTTCTTGATGTCGAAGGAGGACGAAGACGACTCCCCGTGTGGCACTGGTGCAACAAGGGGGAACTCATTGGCCGGCCCATTATTGTAGGGGTAGGCCGAGGCCGTTTGCGCAGCTGCCGGCTCGATGCCAGTGATGATCGTGCCCGGATAGCCAACGACAGGTTCACCAGGGAAAAGATCTGTGTTCACGGAAGCTGCAGGAGAGAAGCGTCAGTAATGTCTGCTCGTAGTGCGGAAGATCTTAGGCTTGGAGACGACCACAAGGAGACTCACTGCTGGCAGGAGGGAATATATCTGACGTGATGGACCCGGCGGCAGGAGAGTCTGTAATAGGACTCGCACCGGCGATGTCTGTTAACAGTGCTATGAGCACGAGACGAACGGAATGCATATTGCTGTTCTTGAGTCCAGCCCAGTCTTTCTACTAATTAGTGACTGTAAACTGAAGGGTCGACGTGCCGTGAGGGGTTGAGCTGCCCAGAGCTTGACGTGCTTGGCCTCCTGCCTTGTTTAAATACTCCTGCATTTCTGTAAAGTACCTAGGTAGTAACAAGGCCGGGGCTGACTTTACCGAATTTCCGGGAATGAGATGCTGGAATGTGCGGATAAGTCCACGTGCCAGGGGAAGCTGCGGTGGATTGGGGAGGAGCTGAAGCCATTGACCTATCAAGTTTGCTCCCTTGCGCATGTGTTATGAGATCGCTCGATCAAGGAAAAAGCCTCTTCTTCCAGTGACGTATTAATATTACTTGGGTGGGTAAATGCTTATCAGATAGACGCCATACTACTACATAGGTACACTTGGTTGACAATTTGAACGGAAGACGATGAATGTGTCTAATATACCGAGAACGACGACAGAGGCTGGTGACTACCATCGAGCAACGAGTCTCTATGCCGCAAAGCCTCATCGGTATTAACGGGATAAACAAGTTATGATGCCACGGTTGCTCATCGTGTTTAACATATTAATTCATTCAAATATGTAGTATTCATCTTGCATGGTACCCAATGGCAGAGTATGGGGGCCGGATTAGGTAGAGGCAAAAAGAGGCAACAGCACGGCAGGAGATGAGGCAACTTTGGAAGAGGCTGGGAAGGGGAATCAACCACATCACCAACCCTCAGATTTACGACCTCGCCGTTTGCACCTTCGCCGGGGTCCTGTTTCTGTATGTGTCGGAGTTGGTGTTCTACCGGACAGTCAGGTTGAGGGAGGCTTCGTTTCCGTTTATCACTGCTGGGGGTGGGCTGCTGTGGATGGCGTTGCAGAGAAGTTCTTATTTGGGTTGATGAGTCAGAAACTGGAAGCAGTTGTCACTCGAGGGCCTCGGGATGGTATGTAAAGTCCACCAGGACCAAAGGGTGGTACAAGTAGAACGATTCAGCTGTCAACAGCCAGGAGTGGTCTGTCTGCAAGCTGCATGTGAAATGCTCAATGGTTGCCTACATGTGATAGGTAACAATGGGCGTTGCTCGTCCATCCCTTTCCTCCGAGCAAGTCTTTCTAATTGTAATATGGCCTTCATTTTCCCCTTTCGCCTCGAGCTTCCTGCACTGATGATGGACAAAGTCCAAACGGCGAGCCATCCGAAGTTGGGCCTCATATGTCCATAGTCACAAATGACCTAGACAAACCTCGTCGTTTTCTATGCCAGAATGATCAAGCACAAACCGAGCCTTCGGAAATCCCCGGTGTTGCACCCTTGCGTATTGGTTTGCCCCACCACCTGGGCAACGACGTCGTAATATGTACTTAGTATTTGGACACATGTTTGCTATAGCCTTCTTATGTACAATGTTGAATGGTGGTGACATCTGATTTAGGGAAGATAATCCTCGAGTTGGTGGGTAGGAGGTTGTGAAGAGGCAGTCGGATCCACGCTCTTGGCAGTATAATCGCTCGTCGTGTCCATATGCCGCCCCAGAGTCTCATCGAATCGCCTCGCCAGCCCTTCCATCACCTCGCTGTTGGATATAGTCTCCTTCCTCCCATTCAAGTTCGGATTTGCCTCTGACCTCACCCCTTTATACGCAGACGCGATCTCCTCCGCAAACATCTTTCCCGCCTGTCCCCTCAATATCATGCCCTTACTGTTCTTTGGCAACCGAAGCCTCTCGCCAGTTTCAGTCTGTATCCTGGCGACGACAAGTCCTTCCTTGCCCATCCTGGCGGACTTCTGCAGGGCCATATTCAACTTCTCGATGGAAGGCCAGACCTCCTCGATGACCTGCTCGTCACTCACAAAAGCCTCACTCCACATAGGAAATAGTAACAACCCAGGGGCGTCTCCCCCCGTCCCGAACATCATCACGTCATCCAGTATCCTCTTCCCCACCTCCGAAGCGAGCAACGCGCCCTCCAGGGGCGCAGGGTGGAACCTCTCGTCGTTGACCAGGGTGATCTGTTCGTCCGTACGGCTGTGGAACCGCCACGCATTCGGTATGATCGGGTGCTTCTCAAACAGGTCCCCAGTGGCGAGCGAGCCGTCTTCGCGGTTCGTCTTGCCCCGGTGCGGCCACTTGGGCTTGACCACGAGCTCGTATAACGCGGAGCTGTGCTCGTTTGTGTTCTTCGGCTGGGGCTCGAAGTCGTAGTAGTCCGGCTGCAGGCTGGGGTCGGCGCGGAGGTATAGCCACTCGCGGTCGACCTTGTAATCCCTGTGAGATGAGAGCAGGAAGCCGCACTCCGGGCTGCTGAAGCGCAGGGCGAGGTTCACGCCATTGGCGACGAGATGGTCGCCGATGGCCAGGGGGATGTGGATCCCTCCGACACCCACGAGCTCCATCTGCTGCAGGAGCTGGAGGCCCGACTTTCCGTGGGGATTTGCATGGGAGGTCTCCTGGGCGAGCATCTGAAGGATGTCGGGCATGCATGTGAAGTATTTCACGGGACACACGCCGACGAGGAAGGCATTGGCCTGGTCAACTGCGCGGTGAACGTTGGCGGCGGTGACAGGCAGCGTTCCGGGAAAGAGGTGAATCGTGGCGCCGCTCGTCCATGCCATGAGGCAGTCTGCGATGCCGTCATGGTATAGCGGCGTGGTCGAAAATATGGCGCGAATCTCTCCGCCCGGGAGGCTGGGAAGCACACTGACTGCGGAGTGGTGCGACTGAGGTATGGGCTCTGGCATGTCGGAGGACGTGCCAGACGTGTGGAAAAGATGGGCTATGTGGTCGTGTCGGGGGTTGAATGGAAGGCTCGCTGGGGCTGGGTCTGACTTGAGGCTGTGGAGAACATGGCTGAGATTTATGGCGAGGAGGCCGTCGTCTTTGAACTCTTTGACCTTGTCATAGTTCCGGGAATCAGTGAAGATGGTTGAGACCTTGCGTGTCGCGCAGAGATGCTTAACGGCGGCACAATCAAGTTGAGGCCTGTCATGGTCAGCATTCGCAATTTCGCAGGTGGGGTGCAAGGAGAGAAACATACGCAAGAAGCATCACTGAGACACCCAACCGCATGAGGCCAAGCCATGTCAGGATGAATTCAGTGCTGCTAGAACAGAGCAGACCAACTGTTCCTGTACCCACACGGCTCGCAACCTGCAGCCGCCTGCGAAGTCTCACTGCAGTGGCCAAAGAGTAATTCCGGAGTTCTCGATAAGTGAAATCTAAGTCCCGGGTGAACATAAGGCCACCTGAAGTGAGAGTGCTGTGACATACCTGATTTCATCTCCTTGCCGTCTACAGCATGGCAACCACCCGCGAAGTTCAAGGCCGGCCTCTGGCGGAGCTCCTTTGCCTGCTCATCAATGAGGTCGTTGACGGTCTGAAAAGGGTGAGTGTGCTCTTTATTCCATCGTGCGGCCCCACCCAGCGTGCAAGTGAAGTAGTTGAGGTGTGTTTCCGGCTTGACAGCTGAGCCATCATTGTCGTGGCTCCAAGCCTGTACCACATCGAACCGCACCTTCTTAGCCATTGGGTCTAAGTATCGATATATTAGGCTTTCGGCAGATCCTCTAATATATAAAGATGTAGACTGTATTGAAAGTCGATTATCGAAGCGTGCATGAAGTGAGTGTTGAGCACATGGCCATTGACACGGAGCCGGGCCGGCCGAGATATCGTGGCAAAGGAAAATAGCATCGCCTTCCGCACGCAGGCAGGGAGTGACGTTGCCGCTTAGCAAATTTAAGAGTTTTACCTCGTGTATAAAAGGACGTTTTTGACACTATCTTTAGAGGGGCCTTGTCTTAGCTGAATCGCTGGCACGGCTGTTTGGCCGAGCTCACAGTCTTAACCTGAGCAAGACTCATAGGCCGTGCCTGAGCTAAAGGATGTCATGAGGTCATGAAAGTTCTAGAACAAAGTGCGGCAGCCAAGCTACAGTGAAAATGAACCTAATTCATGACTACTTAGGTACGGCAGTTGCCGTTGAATTATGGCGTTTTATTATCCTTATTTGCGTGTGTTTCGGCTGTAACTCTGAACACCGGAACCCTGCACGTGGAACTTCATGGTGTTGCCCAATATGTTTGGACTCTCAAGCATATCGTAACTGACACCCTTCATAATATGAAGCGTCGTACTTGCAAATGATTGGGATCAACGAAGAAGTGCACTTATTCCTTAGACATGTTCGAGTTCTCCTTCGCTTCCTTGTACTCCAGAAACAGCTTTCCTACAACCCTTCTGCCTTCATTCTTCCCGCCATCATTGATCCATTCTTCGGGTGTGAACAGCTCAAACAATCCAACACGATCCAGCAGAGACAGCGGTATCTTCATAATTTCTCGCAGCTCTGCCATGGTAGCCTCGTCGCCCTCGGCGTGGGCTTTGTTGTAGGCACGGGTGTTGAGTAGTAAGGCGCTGCAAAGGGGCTTAGCATAGACGCTCTGGGACCAACTGAAGAGTCTTTTTCTCTTCCTCGTGAATAGGTACTGAATTGTGTGGAAACTCCCATGCTGGAGCGACTTTCTCCAATATGGGAGGAGTCAGGGTTGAAGGGGGTGGGCGCAGGGGAAGGGTAACTACAGACCCGACTGTGCCAGTCTGCACGGTAGATCCATCCGCCAGCTTGATCTCGGGCATTTGTACGCCCATGGTGGACGAGTTCAACTCAGCAAGCTTGGGGTCTGTCATGGTCGCTGTATGTAGATAGATTGGTTGTGGTGTTGACGGTGCGCGGGGTGGACTGGTGGCTTAGTTGATTCCGACTGGGACTGGTTGGCTCCTTCAGAATGAATGTGGTCGGCAGAAGCAGGAGTTGATAATGATGGTCCAGAATGGCCAGAGTGAATCTTTGTTTTTCTTGTAATTGCATTCTTCCTCAGCTCGAAGCACGATGGGAGAGGTGAATTTGTAGCCAAAGGTGCTTCGGATGATCCGCGGACGTCAAGACAGTGGAGACATTCCAGCCCACGAAATGGGAAAGAAGACCCACATATAACTCACATGGACTGTCTCAGGCCGGATCCTTCGAAAGAGGAACTCGCTGGTGACTCGTTGAGCTGGCGTGAAGAGCCTGAGAATCCATGGATGTGGTTCCCAGGTGTCCCGACACATGGACGCAGATGAAACTGTTGGTGAGCAACAAGTCAAGACCAAATGGCCATGCAAGCAATAAGTCTATTGATATTGGATCTATGTACCCTCTAGCACACCGTCTATTGTCTAATTTATACTTCCTGCACCACAACATGAAGGGCTTCAGTCATCATTCTGAAGCTCTAATGACAACCGAGCCGAACCAGCCCCTGCCCCCGGGTGCCCCCTCTCCAGGGCTCCCAGGGTCACCTCTCACCCACTAAGCCAACCACTACACAAGACACTCATCACTCAGCGTGATCCGCCTCCTCGCCAGGCCAAACAACCCAAACCAGCACAATAACCAGCTTCAGGAAAGCCGCCGCCCACAACGCGCCCGCGATACCAATACTCGAGTGCGCGAACAGGCCACCCGAGATGGCACCAACCAACAACATCAGCGGCGCGGCCAGCCTCCGGTTCCGCTCCGGGTTGTCCAGCTTGAACAGGTACGCGTCGCTGAACAGGTCACAGTAGACGCTCGTCAGCACCACACTGGTCAGGGCATTGTACCCCAGTGCGCGGCTCGTGACGGCCTGGCCGCACGCCTGGAACGCCACGAGCGCGATGGGCACAAGGACGTCCCAGGTGATGTCGCCGGGCCCGTATCCGCCGGGGCCGAAGCTCACCATGGCGGCGGCGATGACGCACAGGACGGTCTGGAACATGAAGCTGGCGATGAGGGTGCCGCGCCTCTTGGGGCTGAAGTGGCGGTGGAAGCGGCTGAAGCAGAAGGAGCCGACGCAGAAGCACCCGAGCGAGGTGATGGACTTGATCCACCGGGTTCCTTCTGTGGGCGCGGCTAGGCCGAGTCCGATGTAGATGGTGTTTCCTACGGGTTGTCTGTGTCAGTCTATTCTGTACGTTATAGCTAGGGACCAGACGTCTGGAGTTGACGCCTGGAGGGAAATATGATGGAGTGGTGGTTTGATGAGGGAGGTCGTGGTGGTCTGATGTTCTCTTACCTGTCTGCATCGACACGAATGAGCCCCAGATGGAAATCGAAGAGCTGTCCAGCAAACCCGTGATGACATAACAGAGAATAAGCACGAGATCAGCCCATTCCCGCTTGACTTCGACCCTGGCCGCTGCTCGCATGCGACTGGTGAGAGACGACTTGGAGTTGTGGCCGTTGGCGACACGTCCGTTCAGGAGAGGTTGCTCCTCATCGGATGCGTTGCGGGTGAGTGTTGATGATGAATGATGCCCACCATGGCGGCCAGCAGCGCCATAACCGTTGCTCTGTGTCATCGCGGGGTATGCTTCTTGGTTGTGAGACAGACTTGACTTTCCTTCTTCACGCACGAGTCACACAGTTTGGAGACTTTGATCTATGGTCAGTAATATGTCAAGGCTTGAAAGAGAGACAAGAAATTTTAAAAGCAGACCGGTTGAAAACTGGGGAGCGCTGAGTGCTGAGCTGAGGATTGCCTGTGACACGTCTTTCACCCCCTGACTCAATGCAGACAGTGGGCTTTGAAGTGGCGCCACTTGCGGGGATTCCCGTGAGCAAGATTTGAGTTTGAGTTTGTGATATTGAGAGAGTGAGCGTGGGCTCTGAACTTTGAACTTTGACGATGCGAAAAGATGCAGTGCAGGTGCAGGATCTCAGGTCGATCGGAGATAGCTTCGTCCAGATAGGGTAATGCAAGCATCACAAAACCCGAACCTCGTTTTTTTTTTCCTCTTCCTGGCTTTCAGTGATGTGAGGACGAGAATGACGCTGTCCCGAAGTCTGCTGGGTGATGACGGTAGGTATTTATTGACCCAGAGAAGCCACCGTGATAGTTTAATGTTGATGGAGACTGTTCAGCATGTGAGCGGGAATGAAGGCTATCTCATGAACAAACAAGCAGTCATGCAGTCCAGGTATGCAATATCTACAGAGTGTAAAGCGTGGTTCACTGTAGTAGCGTAATTGTCACCTGTCCATACATAACATGCATGACCCCAGCCAGGCCCAACACACATCTCGGCACACCCCAGCACACTCGCAGCACAGGGCACTCCCAGCGCCTCCCAGTACATCGGGCCCCTCCCCCGCACCGCACCCACTACCTAGGGATGCCGACCAGCCGACCTCATCCACTAGATATGCCAGATATAACCCAACACACATGATAGTTCGGGTATTGAACCGCCCATTGTCCAACCGGAAGAGTTCGCATACGCTCGGTGTTGGTTCGGCAAACACAAGATGATGAAAAAATGATGTTACAGGAAGGTTGGGGAAGTTGAAAAGTTAGGTACAAGGCGGAGGAACACCTCGAATGGGATAACAAAGAGAGGTTGCAAACGTGTGCAACTGGGGGTGATGAGGTGTGTGTGTGTGTGTGTACCACAGTGGGTAGAGCGAGCCGTTTTCCGAGATGCTGGGAATCGCTAATGTTACACGACAAGAGTGACAACCTTGGAAAACGGCAAAAGAGGAGCCAAGACCTGCCAGGACAACTAAGAAATGCTTGTTTTATGGGTCGATCGACGGTCTGCCATGGCACAGTGTAACTTTCCCTGCAAGGTACAGACAGACCAGGGACGAGATGGTGACGATATATATCACATCCGGATGCGCTGGGACATTACGTGTTTGACATTGTCTTCCCTCCTTTTTTTCCTATTAATTTTTTACCCTCTTCCTCCTCCCTATCCTCGTCTCTGTAGCTTGTAGAACTTATTTATTGCATGCACTCTCTTCCGTCTTGAGATTGGACTGGTATACAGACAATCAACCATGCTCTTCTCACAATTCTTCATAGCAGCCTCCCTCTCGGGACTCTCCCTTGCCGCCCCTCACCGTGATTCACCCCAACAACGTCTTCAAGCCGGCCTTGAGCTCCCTGACAAGTACCGTACCAGCAACAAGGCCAAATCCGTTCCCTACACACCCGGCCATCGTGACCCATATGACCGGTCCATTGATCCTGTCAGGGACGATGTCGACCCAATCCCATGGCGCAACGGCCTAGGACAGTCCGTGCTGGGTCCCTGGAATCCGGAACGTTCCCGGCAGAATCCCGACCTTGTTCGGCCGCCAAGTACCGATCATGGCAACATGGCAAACATGCGTTGGAGCTTTGCAGACTCCCATGTGAGAATTGAGGTACGTCTGCCGTTCCAATCAGATCCCTTCTTCTCCTTTTCTACCCCTTAACATCCTTCAATGGCATGATATGTGCTGTTCTAGCTGACCCCCGCCTCCGTTTACACCTACAGGAAGGAGGATGGACCCGACAGACCACCGTTCGCGAGCTGCCCACATCCAACGAGCTGGCCAGCGTCAACATGCGCCTGGGCGAGGGCGTCATCCGCGAGCTGCACTGGCACAAGGAGGCCGAGTGGGCCTATATCCTCGACGGCTCGGTGCGCGTCACTGCTCTGGATTACGACGGCGGAAACTTTATGGAGGACCTGGAGAAGGGAGACCTGTGGTATTTCCCCAGTGGCGTGCCACATAGTCTTCAGGGATTGAGTGCCAATGGAACCGAATTTTTGTTGATATTCGATGATGGACGCTTCTCGGAGGAGAGCACCTTCATCCTGACGGATTGGCTTGGTAAATATCCCTGACACCAACAACAACCCCCACACTCTCTTCACGCCCACCAACATGTCGTGCTACAACGGGCCAAACCTTGATGCTGACGCCACTGACGCACAATAAATAGCCCACACGCCCAAGTCCGTCATCGCAGAGAACTTCCACCTCTCCCCCGAAGTCTTCGAGCACCTACCCGCGGGCGAGAAGTACATCTTCCAGGGCTCCAACCCGGGCCCCATCGCCGACGAGCGGCCGCAGGGCAAGAACGTGAAGAAGTCCAAGTACAACTTCACGCACAAGATGCTCGCGCAGGAGCCCATCGTGACCTCGGGCGGCGAGGTGCGCATCACCGACTCCAAGAACTTCCCCATCAGCACGACGGTGGCGGCGGCGCACGCCATCATCCAGCCGGGCGCCCTGCGCGAGATGCACTGGCACCCCAACGCGGACGAGTGGAACTTCTTCATCAGGGGCAAGGCGCGCATCACCATCTTCGCGGCCGAGGGCACGGCGCGGACGTTTGATTATGTGCCCGGGGACGTGGGCATCGTGCCGAGGAATATGGGCCACTTTGTCGAGAACATCGGGGACGAGCCCGTCGAGATGCTCGAGGTGTTCCGCGCCGACGAGTTCCGCGACTTCTCGCTCTTCCAGTGGCTGGGCGAGACGCCCAAGCGGATGGTGGCGGATCACCTGTTCAAGGATGACCCCGAGAATGCCGAGAAGTTCTTGGCCAAGATTAAGGATGCCGGGAAGGATCCGATCACCAGGGGCGGTGTTAAGTTTGATGAGGATGGTGGTGTTGAGGTGGAAGATGAGGATGAGAAGGAGCTGTAGGTTTGTTGGTGGATTGTCTTGGCGTGTTTTCGCATTGATTGTTTCGAGGCTGCGAGATCTGCTTGTGGTCGACACTTGATGGGAAAAATAACGGCTTTCTCTGTTGTGGTTTAGAGTGTAGTCCTTCCCTGGAATGGGTGGTCTTTCGTAGGTTGTTTTGGACTCGACGTATGATGTACATGTACGTATACGATGATAGGAAAAGAAGGTACCAGGCTGTACAAAAACGTTCCATCACATCAGGAATATCATCTCAGCCATCATATTATATCCCAAACCATTCCCACGGTAGACAGCCTGGGGTTCTGATGATTGCCCCAGGGTGCACCTGTCTAACCTATGCTCTATATTCCCCCTCCGTGGCCGAGCCCAGCGTTACTGAGCATTTTCTGGCCTGTCAACACATTCCATGTTCTCCTCAAGCCACACTTCTCTCCTTCATAGAACATATACTGTTTCGGACAATTCTCTGAACCATGAAGTCGCTCATGACACACCCTAATTACAGTACATTATCGTGTATACATGCTTGACCTTGGAACGCAGGAGTATGAGCTTGCTGCCAAGTAACTACACGCTGGAGGGTACGGATCCGTATCATATGAACGCAAAGTAAAATCAAGCTTGACCGACTTTCAACACTAAGGACGTTGACTGGCACACCATGTAGATATCAAAAACAAAGGTAATCAGCCATATTGGGCTGTACACTCGGGCTGGGAAGACCTGATACCAGCACATAACTGAGTGAAGTCTGACACTCCGTAATAGTATACGAGCTGAGCAAAAGAGCCAACTTTTAGGTCATTTCATTCTCCTCACTGATGTTACTAACGTTGCTCCAGGCCGGCAAAGTTTCATCAGGGCGCCAGGAACTCAAAGATTCAGCAATCTGTATATAGGTAACAATTCAGAACTGGCCTGTGACTTATATAAACTCCTTGTCCTGGGATGGTTTAAGAATTGACTATAGGTGGTGGCTCAGTCTTGATTCTGACCCGTTAGTACTGCTTGACAAGCTCATCGGCGTCGGGGCCGTGATAGCTTCAAACAGATCGTGGTAAAACCAGTCAGTCAGTTGGCTTCGTTAGATCTCTTGGTTACTGTCCAAGGACACATAGAGTCTCTGAATCATCACCATGCTTCCAATATAAATACTAGTGATCTCTATAGCAGCTTTACCCTATGTAGAATTATCAACGTCAAGACAACAAACCAGAAGCCAGAAACTCGATATCGTATCCCGAACCAAGCATCAATCTCAGCAGAATAGTAACCTATACCTAAGAAACGCACCAGGGAGTAATAGGACGTTAGCCCCCTTTTCCCAAGAACCCCCCATAGCACAAAGTCACCATGTCTCGCCAGCCTCACCCAAACACCAATGACCTCGACATGGACTGCTCGTGCCCATACCACGGACCTGGTCAGATCTGCAGCAACTGCAGACCCGACCTCTGCAACCCCCAGACCCCGGCGGGCGCCGGCCTCTGCGGCAGCGCGAGCAACCCGAACTCGGCCAACCTGACGCCCGTCGCGGGGCCCACCGACATCTACGGGAGGCCCCTACAGACGGACTCGGGACGGAACATGATGAGCGGCGCCATCGGGTCCCCCTCCGCGGCATCCACCGCGTCCTCCGGCCAGGGGCCCAGCAACCCCCGGCCGATCCAGCAGCAGCCCGGCCGGAACGAGGCCATGCAGTATCCTTCGCCCGGCAGCCCGGGCTACGGTACCATGGGCGTGGGGTATTCGGGGCTGGCGCAGTCTCCCGCCAGCTATGGCAACTATGGCAACTATGGGAGCTATGAGGGTGATTATCAGGGGTTTTATGACAGCATTGATGCTAACGTCCAGGGGGCCGATGCTGGTGGTGCTGGTGGCTCTTCTCAACAGACTTATTATCAGCCAGACCCCAAGGGTAAGGGCAAGGGCAAGGACAATGGAAAGAGCAAGGGCAAGGGCAAGGGCAAGGAGAAGAGGCACTGATCGTGGAATCACTAGCCGTTGGGGCCGATACATCACCAAAATCATCGATACCAACTGGGTTGGAAAGGGACCTTGGGCCAGGGACTGGGAATCGTTGGGGCCTCACCGAAGCATCCTAGCCACGGCTAACTCAGACATTTTTGGAAGGTCAAGAAGACCAATTCAGCTCGTCTAGGACCAGAATAATATATCTATAATAAATTTTGAAAGAATATGGGTACACGGCACTTCGTTTCGTGGTGTGATCGATATGTCAGTTGTTAAGCAGTATCAGAAACAGTCACTACTCCGCAGGACTACATGCAGCTCATGCTGACCCTTGGAACATCAGCTGCACCTGCAGGCCTAAGGGGCGCCAAAAAGGGTTCTGACAGCGTTGAATTATTCGACCGGGGCACCGACCCGGGATGAGACGCTGTGCAGAGATGAATCAATTGATACACGCCCTGGTCCCCATGGATACCCTGGACCAGCCGGGTGCCCAGGTGGGCGATGCACAGGGACGATTAATTTGTGCAGTCAGCTTGCTCAACAGGTCGCGTGCTGTCTGACACAACCTGGGGCGGATGCTGCTTATCAGAATATGGTGGCTCAATCATTAATATATGACAGATATAAACAAGGCAATGTGAACTGAGGTCCCTTGAAGTTGCATAGTACCATATCACTGACCTCACAGGTCTAAAAGTTCGACCACAATGCGGCAAACGACCCTGAATAATCTCACTAGTTGTTTTAGGGAAGGTAGCACAGGCTACGACATGGCACCCTCGTGGGGGCTTTCGAGATGCACCCCAAGGGCAGCAGCAGCTGCGAGCACCCGCAAAGGCCTCCGGCAGGATCACGTCTGGATTCGTGGCTGCTGTGCGGTCCCGAATGCCATGTAGTCCCGAATGCTGTGCAATGGATGATGCACATTGGTATCATTCATACCTGTACATAGATAGATTCTCAATGCCGCCTGACAGGGCGTCGACAGATTGCAGAAGGCCAGGCACACTTCAAATATTATTACGCCGTGGCGTCGTCGCGGGTACACACCCGGGGAAGGGTTGGTTGGGGGCCAGAGCAGGGCAAGGTTTTCCCTGCAGCAGAGAGCGTGGTCTGAATGAAATTGGATGAACAAGGACCCTTGCGCGTTATCCCGCACACCCTCCCGCCTCGCTTCCGAGGTTGAAGTCTCGACAGCGCTGTAAGTCCTCTGGCAGCTCGAGTGAACGATACCTGCCCACGTGGCTTGCCCAGGTAAGCAATCCTGGAGAGAGATCTTGATGTATGTAGTATGGACTCGGGTCGCGATTCCAGGAGACTCAGGTTAAACGGAGCGAAGAAAGTCCGTGTTTGTTTCTCGAAAGGGCAACATCATTCAAGGATGGCGAAACAGGGATGGACAGGCGGGCTTTCTTGCCCAGGTCAATCTTTCTAGTCGAGGCATCTGGCCAACCGTAGTTGATCCCAGACTGCCTCCAGTCTGGCCCCCAATCCCAGGCTGGGTGATGACGAAGTGGTTCGTACATCCGCCAATATGCCTGCAGCGATAGGCAAGGAACAAGGTATCTATTGAACTCGAACTCGGATGGCCTGAGAGGCATTCTCGTACTCGACGTACTCGACGCACGCAGCATAACAGTGGGCGTTGGACCTCGGCAAAACCCCGTTGTTAACCAACCGTTGTGAAAGCCAGGACCAGGAAGTGGCCTCTGCAGGCCTTCCGGTAGAGCACACGGAAGAGTGCGGGAAGACAGGGAAGGTGGTGGAGACTGCAATCTGTCAATGCCCCGCCGGGTCCCCGGAATGGATCGGCTCGCTGGACTGTGGCCGACAATGGCTTCCTTGCTTCCCCACGTGTAAGACCAGGGAGGGCTCACATTGCTCTTGGATGGTACTCGTGGCATTCGAGCAGGAGTAACTGCAGCGCGGGATCCGTCCGTCGATGACTTCTGGGAAAGGCACGACCAATGAAGGGAAACGGCCGGTCTAGATCTCATGGAAAACAAGATTAACGGCTGTGGCAATGCGTTAGTGCCGGCGACATGTACATATTCCCAAAATCCTTTGGAAAGGTCCGAATCCTACGGCGCAGGTACGAAGCGAAATATCAGAAGGATCCCCCGCGAGTACCTGGTTTGCCCCTCGCTCGTTGTGAAAATGGCAATTGCCAGGGGAACAAGGGGAGTAACAAGAGCGAGCGACTGCGTTGGAAGATCGATTCCAAGAGGGGGGGGGGGTTGGTCAGGATTGCTGAAGCGTGAAATCTGAAGCGTGAGTATATTGGTTGGTTGGGTGATGAGTGCTTGTTGGTTGCCCCGCTTGCCCGCGAAACGAAGCCCGATGCTACAACTCGGAGCCGTGTGATGCTTGCTGGTGCAGGGCCCCGGACGCAGTTGGGTACTTTCTCGCCACACCGATGGTGGCCGGGAGACGACCCGGTGATAATTTCTGCGAGGCGATTTTGGAAGAGGGAGGGTTTCAGCCTTATGTATATTTACCTTTTCCTCCCAAGTATGTACGTTGATCCTCAGGCCAAGGCCAGTACAGCAGGTGATGCTGATCAAGGCCATCGAAGTGGCGACCCTGAGACCCCCAACAAGGGCCCAGAACAGAGGACATAGATCCCATTTTGAATGCAACTTGGGCACCAGAAGGCCGGTACACTGATGCACCCTGCCGTCACGACCTGTTGATTTTTTGTTTTGCAAGGCTGCATCAGGCAGGATCACAGTAAGGCGTACAAAGCACGCATGTTATGCAGTGCTCCGTCCCGTGTTGACGACCTACATAGCTGACCTTCATGACATGGTCATGGCCACTGAGAATTGACTGCAATGATAGATATAGAGAGGTCTGGTGCCACGGCGTAAGCCAGTGAGTGACCCCTCGTCCACTCTGCCGGCAATGAAAACCATCTATCAGTCTGCCACTGAACCGTTGCGAGTGTGTGCTGGATGCTGTCATCACGCAGGAGGTGCAGGGGAATTGATGACAATCCTTCGCGCTCCAGTGCTCATTTAGGTGTAGCTTACAGCTCGTGATTTCGGCCGTTGTAACCTCGTAACGCCCTTGTGTCACTCAGTGGAGGATGATTCTTATGGGCTTCGAGAAGATTGTGCTGAGTGCAGTACCTCTGATTCGAGGATGAGTGAGCGCGGTGAGCCAACCGAGCAAATGGGGGTTCCCCACGAGTATGTAGATAGGTCAGGATGATGAGGATGACGATGCAGTTCAGGAGTAATCTGGAAGTGTGTGTTGTACTGTACTGTACTATGTATGTGTACCCAGGTGTGTGTGTGCGTGTGTGTGTGTGGATGTGAATGTGGATGCGTTCAAATTTTGGTGTTCAGGTGGTTCAGTGGAGAGAGCACGGCTAATTCCACCTGGGCATGGTCCAAGCCTCAAAAGGCCGCAGGGAAATGGGCCTGAGTGCTGTGAGGCGAAGCAACCTGATTGGCGCGCTCCATTGAAATAGCCGCCAGAGGTCGCCTAAAAATGCGCGACACAGCCGAGCTATTTAGGCGCCTCCAGGGCTTTTCGGCCCTGATCTGCTGCCCTGCCCCAGTACGTCCGTACAGTACCTAGAAGCTGATAATACCTAAGTACACTGATACGTACTTAGGTACTTACTGCCCAGGTGGACTCCAGCTGGTGGTAACGTACCTTCACAGCCCAAAGAACAAGCTCACTCAGCCCCTCATCGAACCCTCCCTTCCCGCTCCAAAGCTCTCACCTTCCATGCAGCCAAGCAGCCAAGCTGTATTCATCCTCTCATCGGGGTGCTTCTTTCCCAGAACAACCACACCTCATATGGTACGCAAACATTACTGACTGGTAACAGGTGACTGCCCCAAATGGTGAGAGTGTGCTGGCAATTGATCACGTCAGCAACTTCCAGGTTCGTTTGCTTGTCATCTTCCTGCGGAGGAGTCTACTAAAAACACATGACACGTGATCTAATTTCTTGTCCTTGCCAATTGACTCCGCCTGGAAAAACAAACAAAACGTCTGTCTGCACTGCCAGGAATCGCAATGCACAAGTTGGAGAGCCACCAACAACAGCAATGATCGCATCATCCGTCACCTGGTCCATCCACATCCACTGTCTGTGCCGCTGTATCACAGTGTATCACAGACTTGTTTCAAGGTCCATGATGTCCAAACTTTAGGCCTCATTTCGGTGACCTTGAGGGCTCAAACATTGCCATCGCCGTCCTGAAAACAAGGCCCTCAACGATCAAAAGATCGATCCAGAACAGACCTCGAGCCAGAGCAGGTCACGAAAAAGGTCTCACCTCCGGATGTACCCAGGTCTTGTCCCTGCCGAACACTCCAGATGTCTAGGAAAAGACTCCACGTTTTGGACCCCAAATGTACATACATCCGGACTCGTACAACATCCATGTACTTGGTACGGGTTATGCACCTGCAGTCAGTACTGCGGTTCACGGTATCTCGACATGTGTACCTTCGGCGAGATATCTCGGAGCCACCACATATGTGTGTACAACCATCGATCTTCATACCTGGATGACTATGTACAGTACCAGTCAATAATACCTACCTGGGTACATCTTGATATTCCAAGCAATGTCGTTCCACGATCAGAAGGCTTGGGCCAACTTGGCCCCAATCCCAGGTCTGCTTCTTGAAGTTTTCTCGGTTTCGGTTCTTGTCAACGATTTGGCTACGACATCTCATTCGCTTGGAACCACAGACCATTGCATGTTCATATTCGATGGACCAATGCACACCTGGCACATTGGATTCTTCCGTATGGACGACTTCAGACTACCATGTACATGGGACCAAAGCACCAGCGTGCCATCGTCGAGGAAAAATGTCGCCAAGGGCTTGGAAAGCAACCTTGGATTTTCGGAGCTGTTATCCATTTTCGGCCCAAGTCCTTTCCGCCCCAAGGACCTTTTTTGTCTCTCATCATCAGGTCACCCACCCACACTGTCACCCACACCCACATCTGCAACTTTTTGAATCCATATCTCACATACCCACCTCATCCACTGCCTCCACCATCCCATCCCTATGTACATAGTAACAGTAAACAGTGTTACCCTGGTGCCTGATCCATGCTAGTGCCATCCCTGCCAACCCACTTCCACCCCGTCCATCTCTGCCATCTTTCAACGGCCCGCCTCGGTTGGCCTCGAGACCTGACTGTTCCCGTCTGTCTACCAGGCCACTTGTCTTACTGTGTACACAGTAGCAGAGTTGACCTCATAGCCGCCATGACGACGCTATTGTTGGGTACAGGACATGAGCGCGGCTCCAACAGCCAGTTCGAAGCAACATTGAATAATTCCGCTCTCCACATGAACCATTCTGCAGTCGGATGCCTTGCACGAGCTGCCCGGCTACCGGCCAGTATCACCACTAGCCGAGTGACAGGAGGAGCAGCCACTCCGCAGCGGACACTCTCGGATTGTGTACAGAATACCTAGGTACGTACGTGGTGCCTGATCTGTACCACCACGAGAGTGGCATTGGCATCTAGGATCCACATCCACCATCCATGTCCATTTTCATGCCTACTGGCCCATTGACACCAAGATAGATCCTTTCTCATATCAATTATTCCTACACCTGCAGTTGCCTCTTTTTCCTAACCGGCTCCAGGAATCCTCTTCTCTCTTCTCGGCCAATTTTCCCGTGCATCAGTACCTGTCAGCAGTCCCATCGCGTTTTCCTCCTGTTCACTACGAACTCAATACTGCTGACGTGCTGGACGAGAGATTTTCCCACTTCTCACCTCTGATTTTCTAGCATTTTGTCGACCTTCTCCGCTCTTCCCGCCTCTTCCTCACTGCCCGCGTACTTCCCCCTTGGCACCATTTTCTATTTCCTGTCCTGGCATATCATTCAGATACCCCGTCTTTTCCTTTGAGTCGATCCACCTTAGGGTTAGACAACTGTGCTATTCCAGAGATACCCAGACTGTCCGCTTCGTCTGCCTGAGTTGCTGTGCCTTGCAATGACCAGTCAGTCAAGCCGTTGCCAGCAGTCTACCCGTTCTTCACCTCCCCCTTCCCCAGTCTTGCCATAATCAATTTCCCCCTGCCATCAATCACTATTCACACATACATGCACACATAGACATTGCGGTGCTCGAGGTTCTCTCCAGTCCTTCTCATCCTGGCCAAATCCCTCCAAAGAACAACGAGCCCACCATGGCAGAGGATCGGTCAAGAGCCAAACGCAGCTCGCTTCCCCGCATTGATACCTCATCAACATCGGATTGGCCCGCCGAGCAACGGAACAGCGATGGAGATGACAGCGGCCGACAACAACAAATTCGGCCACGGACACTGGAGGATCGCATTCTAAGCTCTGTCGCCAGCTCATTGTCGCTATCTCCGGAACGACTTCGCGAGTCTCTGTCGTCAGGCCCGGATGGAGGTCGGGGGTCAGCAAGCACAAGCTCGGGCATGCCGTTAGTCAAGGCTTTCATGGAGGAAGACATCACCATCAAGACCAAGGTCATCTCTGGGTCGAGGACGCTTGCAGACGTGGAGACGAAAGTAGCACCATATTCGGCACACTCCATGTCCGGATCTTTGGTTGAGCCTGATGGTGACGAGGATGATGACGAAGCTGAATCCGAGGACGAATCTGATGAAGAAGACGTCGATGTACGGTCAGCATCAGTCATGATTGCGCCTGAGAAAATACATCGGGCCAGTCGCATGGACACACATCGACTGAGGCCCCCGCGACCCGACTTCAATGGATCATTCCATAATGCTACCCCCATATCAGCACCACCGCTAAACCCACTGGACAACCCGAGCGAGGTCGAATTATTCCTAGGTTCGGAGAAGGCAGTCTCGAAGGTTGTGATACTCAAGCCAAGAGCTGGTCTGTTTGACGAGAAACTGGTCGCCTGCCTAACTCTCAACAGTATACCACCAAAGGAACCCGAGTCACCCAAGATCGAGCTCATCTCGCCATCACACATGTTCTTCGCAGGAACACAGATCGCAACCATCAAAAACAACCTAAAAGCAGTACCAACCGTCGAGGTCAAGGCCATACCGGAAGTATGGATACCTTTGAATGATTTTCCCTCCGTCCCCGAAAATGGCGAGATCGACCGTCGAAAATTGCGGACATGGGTTCAAAATGCCAACCAGGAAGTTTACGAGAGCGTTATGAGCCTATGCACGGATCAGCCACTCCAGCAACCAGGCTCCGAGATGGAAAAGGAGGTACAGAAATTGGTCGCTCGAGTACTACAGATTCCCCAGGAACAGGTTGGTATGAACTTCACCTTTACGCAGCTAGGCGGCGACGAGGTGACCGCCATGGCGCTCGTCACCAACTCTCGAGTTGAGTCCGTCTTCCTCGAGAGCCATGAGATCTTGCAGTCGAACAACACTCTTGCACGCTTGGCAGCTCTGGCGACTCAAAGGGGTGGACTGGCGCATAAGTGGGCTGCGGAGGAGGAGGAAAAGATTGCTGTCGACAGCGAACATGAATTGCCATTCCACTACTTCGACATCTCACCCATGCAGAAGCTCTACTTCAACACCAAGATGGGTGGGGATCGGAAATCCCGTGCAGCGACAGACGGCAGCTACAGGTTCAACCTGTCGCATCTCCTCCGCGTGGCCAAGAAGTTCTCAGTACAAGACATTTCAGCCGCCATAGACGCCGTGGTAGGACACCACTCGATGCTTCGCGCCCGGTTTGCAAATGTCCGCAGAGAATGGATGCAGCGGGTAGTACCCGATGTAGAAGGGTCGTACGCGTTCATGCACTATTCTATCAGCACGAACGAGCAACTTGAGTCGGCGGTTCACCAGGCACAGTTGTCTATCAATGTCGAAGACGGCCCAGTATTCGCAGTAGCGCACTTCTCGACGACGGATGGGCACCAGATGATTTACCTCGCAGCGCACCACCTTGTCGTCGACCTGGATTCCTGGCGACTAGTCATACGGGATCTGGACGAGCTTCTACAGAGCGGCAGCCTGCTTTCGCAAAGGTCAATGCCATTCCAGAAGTGGACCGAGCTGCAAAAGTTTGACGCCCAGATGCCCTCCGGTGGCCTCCCATTCGATATATACCCCGGAGACTTGGAATACTGGGGCCTTACGGAGTCCAACAACACGTACGGTGACGCGAATGAGGCCAGTTTCTCGCTATCTGCCGAGTTGACATCTATCCTGGAGACAGCTTGTAATCAAGTTCTTCAAACGGACGCAGTGGACGTTTATGTTGCCGCGCTGCTTCTTTCGTTCGCACAGACCTTTCCTGACAGAAGGGTACCGGATGTCTGGAACCAAGAACATGGCCGGGATCTATGGAGCGATGATATCGACATCACTGAGACGGTCGGCTGGTTCACGACGCTTTGTCCCCTGACGCAGCAGGTCAACTCCGGAAGCGATTTCATCGATGTCCTCCGCCGACTTAAAGATACGCGACGGGCAGTCCCTCACCGAGGTGCGCACTATTTTGCAAGTAAATTCTTCAACACTAACAATACCCTTACCACCGATGCCGAGATAAACCGCCCACGCTCGCCCAATTTCCTCCAGATCGCCACCCGCGACTGGCCGATCGAAATCCTCTTCAGCTACACCGGCAGCTTACAGGGTCTCGGCAAGGATCCTCTGAACGGCAACGGCGTCCTTGAGCAAATGTTTCTGCCAGGTCGCACCCTCGGTTCCCGGACATCGGATATTGGTCCCGCCGTTGGGCGAATTGCGCTGTTCGAGGTAAACACCACCATCGATCAAGGCTCGGCCAAGATCAACTTTCTGTACAATCGACACAGCCTGCACGCCGACAAGATCACATTGTGGATCAATAACTACGAGCACCTACTATTCGAGGCCATCGGCCGTCTACGATTCCACGAGCCAGAGCTCACACTAGCCGACATCCCGCAGCTGTGGGCCGCAGGAGCTACATACGAGGGCCTTTCGAAGCTCAACGGAGACGTGGTTGCGGATCTAGGCTTGACCAGCGTCAGAGATATCGAGGCCGTATACCCTGTCACACCCTTGCAGCAGAGCATTTTGATCAGCCAGGCGGGACAGATGCAATTCCCTTCTGGTGCACACGGCAGCGACAACTTCGTACCCACATCTTATAACACCGGAAATGCGAACGCCTGCCATATCCACACTATGTACGAATTCGCAAGTCTCAACGGCGCGCCTGTCGATCTGGAGCGGATATGTGCAGCCTGGGGCCAAGTCGTCGCAATGCACCGGGCGCTTCGGACAGTATTCATCGATAGTGTGGCGGAAGAGGGCCTCTATAATGCTGTGGTGCTGAGGAGATCCAGTCCCAACATGCTTTTCCTTGACGCAACTGCTAGCGAAGACCCTATCGATACACTCAACAACCTCCCTCCACTAACGGCATGCCCTGCATTGAAGAGTATTCCGCGACATAGGCTGACGGTGTGTCATTCACCGATGAAGACGGTCATCAAGTTGGATGTGTCGGCTGCGCTGTGTGATATGATGAGCGTCAACGGGCTAATTGCAGACTTGCGAAGGGGTTATGCCACAGGACGGGCATTGCCAGTAACGAGCGGCGATGCAGTGACCTTTTCGTACGCCGGATACCTCGATATCCTGAGAGGCTTGGATCGTGAGAGGAGTATTGGATGGTGGAGGGATACGCTGGGGAACGTCACACAACCATGCCTCTTCCCACGATTGGACTTCTACTACGGCGGGGAGAAAAAGAACTCAAAGTCATCGAGGCGGTACGATAATGTCCACGTGGAGATGAGTGATGTATCGTACCACAAGGTTGCCGAGTTTGGAAGGACATACAAGACAACGACAGGGGCGGTTCTTCGGTTGGCATGGGGACTGGTCTTGCGAGCTGTGACGGGCACCAACGCTGTTTGCTTTGGCTACAGAGCACCTGGACGATCGGCGACGCTGGAAGGAATGAGATCAGCCGTGGGTTGCTTCGCGAACACGATTGCCGTTACTTTCGACCTGTCGCCTTTCAAGCCTATGGGTATCATCCTCAGGCAAGTCGAGGATGGATACAACACTGCTCTGCCGCATCAGCACATCACTATGGCAGAAGTCCGCCATGCGCTCACCAGCGGAAAGAAGGGAGCCGGTGTTGACGTCCAGCTGTTCAATACAGTTCTTGCTTTTACCGAGGAGCCTGCCGACCTGAACACTGGGCTTAACACTCGCACGAGCTTTGAGCTGCGGAATGTGCTCAACCATGAGACAAGCGATTACGACCTGACTCTTAACACGAGATTCAGCAACGCCACAGGAAAATTGGTCGTTGATCTTGGACATTCCATCCTCTCTGAAAGGCAGGCGCACAATATCGCCAACACTTTCGGTCGAGCCATCAGTGCCATCCTGAAATGCGCGTCACCTTCTGACCACATCGGGTCTCTTGACCTCTTCTCCGACCGCGACTATGCTCAAATCACTAATTGGACCAATCCCAACGACAAGGACATACAATACCAGCAACGAAAACTGCTGCATGAGCTCGTCTTTGAGCAAAGCATCAGCCGCCCTGACTCGAAAGCTGTATGCGCACACGACGGCGACCTGACATATCTTCAACTTGAAGTCCTCTCCTACAGACTAGCACACGTCCTCCTCGAGGCTGGTGTTGTACCTAGAGGCAACAACAAGTGTGCTGTCCCGGTGATCCTCGACAAGTCGAAGTGGGCTCCCATCGCAATGCTCGCCATTCTCAAAGTCGGCGCAGCGTTCGTCCCCGTCGATGCAGATGAGATGGGCTTCGTGACCAAGATCACTGAACAGGTCGGGCCGAGCTGCAGAATCGCAGTCGCGTGCACATCAGCCGCTGAAGCATTGGAGACCTGTAAGGATCCAGCGCCCTTGTTTGACCGCGTGGTCTGTCTCGACGATGCACTTATGAAACGCTTGGAGCACGAGGCTCCGATGCCCGGGCAGCTATTGCCGCCCAGCAACCCGGAGGATGTGGCGTGCGTGTTCTTCACGCCGACTTCGTCCCGGGCTACTCGTGGGATCAGCTTTTCGCACGCATCACTCTCGACAGCATTTGTCGCGCAGGGACCTTCCGCGTATATCAACGTCACGACACGCGTCCTTCAGTTATCCAGCTTCAATGTCGACGTCGCACTCGCCGAGGTGTTCACCACACTGGTCAATGGCGGTACGATCTGCATTCCCAACTCTCGCGACAGATACAATGATTATACCGGATGCGTGACCCGGTTTAGTGCCAATTGGAGTTACATGACTCCGCTTCTTGCGCGCAAACTCAATGTGGATCTGTTGCCTACCCTCAAGACTGTATGCTTCCGAACCAGGGGTCTTGACGAGGATACATATGCGCCATGGAGGGGCAAAAAGAGAGTTGTCATGGCGTACGGTGCACCGGATGTGTGCCCGCTTGGAATTTCGTTCTTGGAGATTCATGGGCCTCACCATCTGCGAGCGATCGGGAGACCGATTGCTGGCTCGGCGTGGATCGTGTCTGTTGAGGACCACAGGAACCTGATGCCTGTAGGTGCTGTAGGCGAAATGGTCATCGAGGGCCCAACGCTGGGAAGGACCTTCAGGCGGAGCTTTCTCAGTGACGACGTCGATGACCCTCGCGATGTGGCCGAAACACCCGTTTCTCCGGAAAGCAGGAGTCCATTCACCGCGTCAAATGCGAAGGATCACAGCCGGCAACGAAGCATTGATGACTGTGTCACGAGCGATGATCAGGGACAGAATAAGAAAAGGTACTACAAGACGGGCCATAACGTGCGCTACATAGAGGGCGGGCTTATGGAGTATGTTTCTTCCAAACGAGATGACCTCGAGATCAACGGTCGTGTAGTCAATCTCGCCGATCTAGAGCAACAGATCCGTCGCGCCTTGGGACATGGCGTCGATGTGATGGTTGAGGTACTGACTTTCAAAGGCGAAAGGGGCCGTCCGCCGACACTTGCGGCGTTCCTTGAGCTGGGAAGGGATGCCAGCAGCGCTGTTGGACAACATGGAATTGACCTCTCCAACCTCAGTGATGAGGTCAATCGGCGGGTGTACGTTTCCCGGCGGCTCGTGGACAAGGCACTCTCGGGCACGGTGCCTGATTTCATGATCCCCAAGATCTTTGTTCCAGTCAAACACCTCCCGACTACTTATTCACTCAAGGTGAACAGGCGCAAGCTGCAAAAGATCATCAAGGGTATGTCACGTGAGCAGCTACTTAGCCTGGCTACGGCGGAGAACATGGAGCGTGTGCCGAGCATGACTGACCTGAGAGCGCCGCAATTGTGTGGGTTGGCGGAAAAGGTCCGGTCGGCATGGGCTAGGGTGCTGGGTCTTGAGGAGAATGCTGTCGGTACAACCGATGGCTTCTTGAAACTGGGCGGTGATGAGATATCTGCCGCGGAGGTAGTGATTCAGTGCAGGAAGGAAAAGTTGGCGATTTCCATCGCAGACCTCATGCGCGACGTCTCGCTGGCTGACGTCTGCCGTGCTGGGACTTACTACGGCGCTGCACCTGGTCAGGCTATCACGACTGCCGACGACAGCTCAATTACGGAGAAGGCGCCGGCCGCTTCACTTCGGTCAACAGACCAGCAAGAAATCTTGGTCGCACCGGCTCCGCAGGAAATCGATAAGTCCTTCATCGAGAATACCCTCGCACCGAAGCTTGGGATAGACTCGAGCCTCATCGCAGACGTTGCCGAAGCCACTGCAACTCAGATTCGCCACATTGAAACCGCCATGATGACACAGGGACCACAACGATCATCGCACCATCCGCATGGGCAAAGTCTCGCAAATATTAACTACTTCGTCTTCCATTTCACAGCCACCAGCTCCACAACATCTGTCTCCGCACCTCGCATCGAAGATGTCAGTCAAATCATTGCTGAGGTGCACCCCATCCTGCGTACAGCATTTGTCCCACACGTTGAAGGACAGACACGCAAGATGTACCAGGTGGTCCTCAAGAACCACAAAATCGACTATAAGCACATCCCGCGCGTGCAGGGCTGGCGCCTCAGCGCAGCCGTCGAAAAAGAAATCAAGCGTGACCGCGAGAAGCTCCAGAGCAGGAACCAACTGGACTTATTCGTCAGGCCGATTACCAAGTGTACCTTTGTGGATGCTGGCAAGACTAGTGCTCTGGTACTGAGGCTTTCGAGGGCGCAGTACGACGACTTGAGCATTTCGTTGCTACTGAAGGATCTGAGAAAGCTGTACGATGGTGGACAAAACCCACCGCGACGGCCTGGCTTTGCGGACTTTGTGAGGGAGGCGGCGCTGGCCAATGTCGGCGGTGAGGCGGAGAAGTACTGGCGCGGGGTGCTGGAGGGCGCGCAGCCCACGCAGGTGGTGCGGCATCTCCAGCCTCCGAAACTGAGCAGTGCAGTCCGCACGCTCCACGAGACAGTGGCGGTCAACTCCACGGCCATGGCCGGTCTCGGCATCGGGTTCGACACTGTCCTCAAGGCAGCCTGGGGCATGGTACTGGCCAGCATTTCGGGCACACCTGATGTTGTCTTCGGCGAGGTCATTGAGGGTTGCCATTCTCGGCTGCAGTACCACCTCGGCCCGTCCAGTGTCAATCGTGGAGGCGTCCTGGGCCCAACATCCACGGTTCTCCCCGTTCGCATTCGTTTTGCAGACGACCCGACCAGTCCGCTGCACCTGCTCAAGTGTGTTGCGGAGCAGAGGGCTTCAGGGGTGCCATTCGAGAATTTCGGCATGTTGGATATCATTGAGCGTTGTACGCCATGGCCATACTGGACGAGACTGAGCACAGTCGTTCAGCACCGGACTGATGCCGATACGCTTCTTGCGGATGGTCGGACGAGGAATTTCCGGCTAGGGGCGGCGCTTTGCAAGGTTAATGTTGTGGAGAGCGAAGTGTTGGATGTACCAGATTTTCTGGTGAGGAGCATGGTTAAGAACAAGCCGGGTATTGGTGTTGCTGCAGGTGCAAGTTCCGAGAAGAACATGCAAGATGAAAGAGGCGGAAGTTGGATGGAAGGCGATGATTTGCTGGAGGTTTCTGTGTCGTTCTGTGAGCAGCGAGTACCGGCTACTCTTGCTCAGGAGGTGATCAATAAGGTTTGTGGGTATGTGAGCATGTTGACCGGCTTGAGCATCATGCAATCTGTTGTGCCAACAGCCGCTCAATACTCGGCTCTGGCGAAGCAGATCCCGCTCACACCACCAGTGTTCGCTAACAGTCCCACGTCTGCCATATCGGCGGCTTCTGGAGTTTCGTTTTCGAACCCCTTTGGAAGTGGTACGGCCACGGGTGTCAACTTTGCCCAACTTGAGGCTACGATGATGCCTGATCAGACTACCACCATCCAGTCCATCATCGAAGAAGCCTGGCAGAACACCCTGGACCCACGGACACTGGGCGTCCCCGAAGAGCATGTCACCTCCGCTGCCTTCTACGACCTCTGGGGATCACTCATCCCAGCGGCCCAGCTGGCCGACTTCCTTACAAAAACAATTCCCACCAGGTTGGTCGGTGACCTCGCAGCGCACGTCTTTGGTGGCAATTTCGACGGCTTCCGTATTACGATGGAGGAAATCGTCGACCACCCGACCATGTTAGGCCAATTCGAACTGCTCGTGCGGAAGATCTTCGGCGGAGAGGCTCGCGACAGGTCGGGTAGCTTTAGGAGCAGCTCGAGAAGCAATAGCCTTCCGCATGTCGTGAGGAAGAGCAGCAGCCTGACAAACATGAGCAGCAGCAACGGTACAGTTCGCAAGACTAGCAGCCACAGCAACCTCGCACCTAGGACTCTCAACCGTGCAGGGACTATCAACACGTACGAACCATCGAAGCTGGGACACACCAGGACCAGAAGCGACTCGACGACAAACACCGCCGGAACGGGTTCAGCTAGTGAAAGCCCAGCCATAGCTTCCACGGTGGTGTTTCCCAGCCATCCTGCTGTGCATCCTCCAACTGGGGCGCGGAACGTTCAAACCTCAGCGCGCTCACATACCCGCAGCAATAGCAACGCTAGCAACGCAACCTACAATACCGGCATGACGGGGAGCGTGGCAGGCGGAGGTAGCATCATCACGGTCCCGACCAGTGTCACAGCTACACCTCCAACGAGCGTCAGCAGCCCGGGCTCCGCTCTGAGTGAGCTCCCGGGCTCTGGAATCCTTCGGGCCAGAAAGTCCAACAAGAGCCTCCGGTCCATCCAGCCCGAATCACCCATCCTTGGTCAGGTGAACCTCGCGGCGAGCCCACCGGTTGTGCAGACTGGGTTTTCAGCTACGCGGAAGAAGAGCAATCTCGGTCTAAGTGCAAGTTTACGTCGTGTGGCAAGCACGCTGCGTCCTGGAAGCGCGGGCGGCTCCGGTCGGGAGAACAGCAGGGAAAACATCCTGTCTCGCACAAACTCCAACCTGCGAGTTCCATCGACCCCACACCCCGGCCTCAAGCTGTCTGATCGGACGGGCTCCTCTGGGAGTGACAAGGGCAAAGACATGAGTCTGCCGCCGCCGCCAGTGTCTCCTTGGTTACGAGTGCAGAGCATGGCTCCACAGTTGCCGCCGTTTCCACCCTTCACGCCTGTCACAGAAGATGCCTTCTCCATGAATAGCAGTGGGCACACGAGTAGGGAAGGGGTGAGGACGGATCCTAGTCCGGATTTTAGTCTGGTGAATGCGAGTGGTGGCAGTGCGAGTACAAGCCCGGACTTGGATGTGCAACAACACAACGGAGAGGGCAGTCCGGACACTGTTGTGAAGGGGGGTGCTGTGGATGACCCTAATGGTCAGCTCTCCCGTGCAGGCTCCTGTGAGTCCATGACAGAAGGGGAGAGTGCTCAGGATGTGGACGAGAACATCGAGGAGGAGGATGACGAGGGAACCCTGCGGCCCCATCAGGCACAGAGCATGAAGTACCTGTTTGGCGGCGGCCTTCAGCCTCCGGCGCAGTTTCAACAGTCCCAGCCACAGCCACAACCACGAGCATCGCAACCACCGACACCCAGCCCCGTCTCGGAAACCTTTTACAGGGAGTCCGATGATGAAGATGAGGAGGAGAACGTGGACCAGGCGCAGTACGACTCTTACGAGGAGTTCGAAGACGGTCCTGAGACGCCACGCCAGCCGAGCTCGAGACCCGTCACCATGATTCATTCTCCACTGAAGATGAAGACGACTGATCGCACGGAACCGTTCAATGCGGAGGATCCTAACGAATATGGAGGACATGGCCAGACCCCAACAAAGACTCGTATGATGACCTTCGAGTCCGATTCGCAACAATCTCAGTCTCCACTTGAAACTCAGTCTCCTCAGTCAACACAATATCTCGCGCCCACGACCCAACCGGCTGCAGCCAACTCGCAGCCAGCACTTCCAAGCAATACCCACGTTATGGACTTTGCTGCCATCGAAGCAGCTGAGATGGACGACATGGTCAGCCCGCTTACGCCGGTTGAGCGTGCGATGCTGTACAAGCAACAGGGCCTCGGTCGACATGGTTCCAACAGGGTGGGGAACAACGTCAGCCCGTTGACGCCGGGGGGATACTTCGCCCAGGCGGGGCACAACCTTGGAGGTTTCCATGCCATTTGAATGTCTTTCTCTTCTTTGGCTGCTTCTCTTCTTTTACGCTACATACTCTGGTATGATTTCATGAAATGTTGCACATCTATCGGCTTATGAGCGCGGTCTCTTGTATCGTCGATGTATTTATTCTATTTTTACTGGTGTATATCGTTCCTAGATTGCATGTTACCGGGCGTTTAGGGCTACATACTTGAATGTGGATTGGGTGGTTTCTATTTGTGGGATAGTTTTGGGTTCTGTCTGCACGCGAAAACGTTGTCAAGACTTGTACGGATCATCATATGTCGGCTTGCATTCCTTGGTCGGTTTCTTGTTTATTTCCCATTGTCTCTTGCAGCGTTTATTTCTCTACATCTGCAGAAGTTTGTATTCCAATAATATCTGCAGCTTAGCCTAGCTTTCCTTGAAACATTTCGTTGCGACCTTCAAGACCGACCTCCACTTTCGTATTCCTGTGATGTGCATGACTTTGCCCCGTCCCTCACCAGTGACATGTGGCAGACAACCGTGGTATATTGTCCACAATGCACAACGCATTAAGATTACGTCTTCCCGGGTACGTCGAGGTCTAGACTTCACGTATTTGTAATACGACCTCGGCTCGACTGCACATCTCTGCTCGGCCTGGAGATAGCCAGTCAGGCAAAATACCATCCAATCCAGCGCCTTTCCATGCGCGTCTTGTTTCTTTTCTTTATTCATCTCGATGGGAGCAAATGATACCTCCCCTTCCCAAGCCTCTTCAACCTCAACAACTCAGGCCGCAGGACCATCGCCAGGACGAGGCCCAGTAGCACGACGCCGGCGAAGATGCCCAGCGGCGGGGCCGACATGATGACACCCATGGCGCTGGACATGGGCCCGGAGGGGCTCGACATGCCCGGGATGGTGTTCACGGCGGGGACCTCGAGCGGGCCGGAGCCGAGGCGGAACTTCTCGTGGAACACCTGGGTGTAGGCGCGGGCGATCTGGTAGTCCCCTAGGGAGTTTGGGTGGAGGCCGTCGAAGCCGGCTGGGCAGGACTCTACGTGGCCTGTTGGGCACGCTCTTTGTCAGACATGTGTATATAAGTAGGACTCACACACTTCCGGTTCTCTTTTCGCCAAAAGACCGGGTAAAGGGGGAGGGAGTCCAAACATCGGGGGAGACTCACAGTCATAAACCTCACTAACCCTCACAACCTCGACGGGACTCTTCTCCGTCGACCACTCCCTCGCCTTCTCCACAATCACCCTGTTATACTCCGCCGTGGTGACGGGGATATCCTCCCTCCCAGCAACACCGACCCGGTGGCTCACGTCAGCAATCAGCACGGCGACGTCGGCCCTGGCGAGGCGCGAGAAGAAGACGAGCCGCTGCATGGTGCCGACCAGGTCGGCCGCCGAGTGGGCCCACCAGCCGATGTCGTTGAAGCCCAGGTGGAGGACGACGACGTCGGGCCGGTGGGCCTGCACCTGGGCGCCGATGAGGTCGACGTCCATCCACGCGGGCCGCCCGTACACGGCGAAGTGGGAACTGCCGCCGCCCGGGTAGAAGGTCGGGTGCACGGTGGGGTGGTAGGCGCCCCACGTCTGGGGCTGCATCGGGTCGGCGCCCCAGGCTGTTGTTGTGTTTGCGCTGGTGGTGGTGGTGGGGAGGGTGCCGTTGTAGGGGCCTACGAATTGTAGGGTTGGGTAGTGGTAGGGTTCTTGTTCATTGCTGTTGCTGTTGCTGTCGTCGTCGGAGGCTGTGGTGGTGGTGGTGGTGGATTGGGATGGCGATGTCCCTGGGGTTTGGGATTGTGTGAGGGCGTGGGATTCCGAGTTGGCGTGGAACCATTCCCATAGTCGGTACCGCCATGTGAATTGACCCTCTTTGCCTTGGGTTATGGAGTCACCGCACACTAGGATTTTCAAGACTGTGTCTTGATCTTTTTGTTTCTGTTGTTGTTGTGCTGCTTGGTTCGTGCTGCCTGCTGCTTGGTTCGTTGGTGGGAGAACATTGTTGGGGCTGGGTTGTGAGTCGGGGACCGAGTCGGGGATAGTGAGGGCAGAGGCAAAGGGCAGAGTGAAAGTGACGGCCACGAAGAGCCGTAATGAGGTTATCATCTTGGTAAATCGGAACGACAGCTCGGACTGCCTCGACGATGGCGTCTGTCATATCACGGAGTAGAAGCAACGGCACGTGTGGAAAGAGGAGAAGGAAAAGGAGAGAGACTGGTGGCTCGGAGAGTTATGAGAATATCCAAGGGTTGGATGGATGGCTGACATTGTAACTGTATCTAGGTCATGATTGATCCTTCAATGTTCCGGGTGATTACCATGCAGTGACTGTGGCTTTGGCTGCATTGGACTAGCACAAAAGAAGCAGGATGATTCTAACGGTCTTACGGGCATTGTAAAACGTGCTGCTGAAACCTTGGGAGCTGGATTTGAGTTGTATTGGCTGGTCATCTAATCCCATGATATCTATGATAAGAAAAGCCTGTTTAAACCCGGAGAAATGGCTACTGTCAGCGATCTACATACCGAGGTGAGGTGTTATATAATCCATCTGATCTGCCCACACAAGCAAGTAGCTCTCGTCTTCAGCTAGAAGCTGGTTAGATATATAGCTTTAACACCGTGAGTCCTGTCCCGTTCTCCATGTTTATTTGGTTCTTCTACTCGTACAGCTCTATGCTATCCACATAGACTAATTACATACATACATATATATATATACTGAACTACTTGCGTATTGAAGATACCACAATTTACCCCCTACGACCACTTTCTTCATCCCAACTACCATAGAACACCGCTTCCGCACCGGCACGTACTGCAGGGTCGGGAAAAGATAGACCCAATCGAGTCAGGACCTGCAGGAATCTCTATATGAAGAACCCCACAAACGCATCCCCAGATTCCCCAGACCCCACGAAAATGCATTCCCGTGACGCAATAGCGGACCCTTGCGCGGTGCAATTGCGGCCGAATATGAATGTCTCTCGAGTATAAGAGACGATGAGGGGACTGGGAAATCTTTCCTAAGAACGTGTCGTGGCGCGTAATATCCAAGGTGTTCATCATCATCACCAGCGCAGCGACTGTCCAACATGGTGTCCCTCACAGTACGAACAATTCTTGTTGCTGCACTTCAGGTGCCGCTTGTTTCCTCACTACATTCGAGGTGCTCCGACGAGAAAGTATGCGTTGTGCAGCCCAGCCCCAATGGCACCGACTCGGCACCGGCGATCATCCAGGCGTTTAGCGACTGTGGTCATAACGATGATGCTCACAGGGGAAGAGTTGTCTTCATGAACGAGACTTACACGATCAAGTCCGTAATGAACACAACTGGACTAAGCAATGTGGATGTCGAGCTTCACGGGATACTCCTGTGGGACAAGAACATTCCGTATTGGCTGAACCACTCTCTTCCCGTGGGATATCAGAATCAGACCAGTGCTTGGCTCTTCGGTGGAGAAGGTATCCGCTGGGATGGTTATGGTCACGGGACATTGGACGGCAATGGTCAGGTCTGGGTGAGTACATATCCTTATCAATACATATTCCTACCATTTCTTGGAACTGTCAGCCCGTACAGTGTTTTCCGTTTCCCAAGCCAAAATTCCTAATCTAATAATGTGTAGTACACCTTCATCAACGGCACGAACAACTACCCTGGGCGACCGCATCAAATCACGTTCACCGGTCTGAAAGACAGTGTCATCGAGGGTGTCCGTTTCGTACAGAGTCAGATGTGGTAAGTGGGCTGCGAAATATAACCCAAAGAAGCCCCTATGGATACTAAGCTAGGACATAGGACCATGACAATTATTCACTCGAACAACGTTCTACTCGAGGATATATATGTCAACAGCACAGATATCAACCAGGATGTCGATTTCGGCTTCTCGTCTTTGAATGTAGGACCCCCCTCGCTCGTACCCTATCACTCACCGAGAATGACTGCTGAAACCTTGATCAACATTTTCTAGACCGATGGTGCAGACACTGTCTACGTCGATAACATCACCTTCCGCAACTGGATCGTCGACAACGGTGACGATTCAATTTCTCTGAAAGCAAATAGCACCAACATTCTCATCGAGGACTCCCAATTCTATACCGGTCTAGGCCTCGCAATTGGCAGCATTGGCCAATACGGTGAGTCCGGATGCCATGTCCACACATCTGTACACAACACGATGCTAACGCGAGACCAACCCACAGACGGTGAATTCGAAACAATCGAGAACGTCACAGTCCGCAACATCACCATCAACGACCAGATGCGCTACGGCGCCTACGTCAAGACCTGGACGGGCAACAGCACGGGCTACCCACCAAACGGCGGCGGAGGGGGCCTGGGCTACGCGGCCAACATAACCTTTGAGGACTTCCGGCTGATCAACGCGTCCGGCGTCCTCGGCGTGACGCAGTGCACGAGCTACAACTCGGCCACGGGCGGGTGCGACACGAGCAGGTTCAACATCCGGGACCTGCGGGTGCTGAACTGGACGGGCACGGCGGCGAGCGACGTCGTGGCCGAGATCCAGTGCAGCGGCGCGAGCCCCTGCACGGGGATCGTCATCGAGGGCGTGGATATTGTGGACTCGGTGAATGGGACGCGTCCTGCGAATTACCTGTGTGATAGTGTTGTGGACCCGGTTGGTTTCAACTGCACGGGCGCGCCGTGGGGGGAGAACAACAGGTGAAGGTGGTGTCCTTGTATTTCCCGGAAACGCTTGGCCGCGAACCAGTTTTGGGGGTGCTATGAGAAATTATCGTGTGCTAGAGACCGGATTGCCTATGAAATCATACCCAACTATGCCAATTCCACCCCTTGCGATACTGGTACGGTGCCTGGGGGCCCTCAGCATCGATGATGTACCCAAGTTCACACCTGTCGAAGGACACTCGCGTTTGCTTTTGATAAAAGGTATCAAAACGAATTTGTAATGCATCGGAAAGACTGTTGACGTCTCCCTGAGGATGTAGGACTTTCCACGGCTCGATGCACGTGGAGCCCTTGCAGGACTTGAGCACCATCATGAGAGAGTCCAGACGGTCAATGACAAGGGGAAGGCTGGTGCCGAGGAGTCGCATGTCTGCTGTGTAGGACCCGCTGGATGAGTAAAGATTGTGCAATTGGCCCGGGTCCGTCTGTAAAAGGCGATTAGCTCTACTGTCATACACGGAAAGGTAGACATGGCTTTCAGAAGACAAAAGCAAGGCCGACTTACCTTGAGGTCGTACAGCTCATGCTCGTTATTGCACCAGACTGAGTAGTATAAATCATAACCATGGCCAATGAGTCTCACGGATTTGTATGTGTTGTTGAGCATGACCAGTTGCCCCTGGCCGTCAAAACCGCCACCTTCGCCCTCAGCTAGAGCGAAGCCCCAGTATTCAACCGCGACGTGCTCGTGGCGCTTTGTCTCCCAAAGCCCATCCACCTGACTCTCGTCCCTGCCACTAATCACCGTCTTAGACCCAAGTGGGATGGCGACACCGTCAAAGTCCGGCCTCGTCTCGGCCCCAACCATCTTCAGGATGGTAGGCGCAAGATCAATATGCGTGGTCACAGCATCCTCAACCTCACCCTCAGACACACCAGGTCCCCTGATAACCAGCGGCACACGGATATCCTCATCATACCCACACTCCTTGCCAGGCGGCAGCCGGTGCTGTCCGATGTGGAAGCCATTGTCCGAGCTGAACACGACATACGTATCGTCCAGGACGCCCGCCTCGTCCAGCTGCACCACGAGCCTCTCGACCAGCTCGTCCACCGCCTGCAGGGACCGCAGCCGCTGCCGGTAGTAGTGATCCAGGTACTCCACCGACGACGCGTTGTGCCGGGGCAGCGTGCGCACCCATGACGCGCCGCTCGGCGAGTCTGGGTTGAAGTTGTCCGTGCGTGGTACCTTGACTTCCTGGAACAGCCCTGCGTGTCTCTCGGCGGGGATCGGCTCTGTCATCTGGGGCAGCTGTCCTGGGCCGCGCTCGACGTCGAGGTTGGAGTGTGGTGCTATTGGGGCTACGGTTAGGAAGAATGGCTTGTCGCTTTCGATGGCCTCCTCGAGGAGACCTTGGGCCTTGCTGGTGATGAGGTCCGAGGTGTGCTCGCCCTGGTGTTGTACTGGTGGGTCCTGGTTGGCCTGGTATATCGGGCTCAGATAGGAATAAGTCCCGGGATCGAGGAGGAAGTCTGTCGATGTCCAACCGGCTGGGAACGGGGAGTCATAGTTATATATGGTGTGTGCGTTGAAGAGCTTCCCGGTATAATAGGTGTTGTACCCTGCGTCTTGGAGCCATACTGGCAGGTAGTTGCTGTTCAACCCCTGGGTGACGAATTTCGGATATCCGCCATATGGAGGGTGAACATCCGTTACGTTGGTGTTGTGTGGCTGTTTTCCCGTCCACAACGATACTCGTGATGGGCAGCATATTGCTGTCGTTGTGAAGTGATTCTTATAAGTGGTTCCCTTCTCGGCCAGATGCTTCTGTAACAGAGGCATATAAGTGACCGAGTCCATCGTTGCATCTTGGTCATCTGTGAGGATGAAGAGCACATTCTTCGGCTTCTTTGCAAATCCGGAGCTCGTCGAATCATCGCCAAGCACTACTTGGGCGTCATCTTGAAGTTGAGCCGCGCCGGTGATCCCCACATGTGTGAGTCCGGCCAAACATGCTGACCAGAAAATAGACTGGAGGTGCATCCTAACTGGCTGTGATCGCCTCTCGAAGTTCGCGAGGCACGTGGTGCTGGAGGTATTATATATATATGCTAGGTAATGAGAACCTACTACACAGGAATACTGAAAAGATTCAAGGCAAGATACATACTTCTCAGCTCTTTGTCGTGAATTAAGGTGAGACGTCGGTGTGACGGCGGTTGACTCGATTGCGCAATGCCGATTGCCAATGCCGCCACAAACCTCCTCCGCCTTGGGCTTACATACAAATGATGCATTTACAGGGTTCCCCTTAGAGTCTTCGCACTTCAGCCACAGCAGATGCCGGAACGTCCGTTATCCCCGACTTCCGACTATCCTCCAGCAGGAGCGAATTTGCTGCAGTTATATTGGTATTCATTGGACATTATCATACCTCTTGTTAGTCGGTACAGTCTTCGGATGTGAAGCCAGTTCGACTGACAATGTCCAAATAAAGGCCGAAAGTCTCCAGTTTAGAAGACTGACTGACATGCCCAGGTGCGGAACGGACTCCGGAAAGAAAGACATAGGTGAAACTCCCAACACGTAGAAACTACTATGATGGTGTTGTATTTCATACCGTCCCTGGGTTCGCTTCCCCGACTTGGTCTTGCCTCTACTCCTCGTCACCACTCGTGCTCGTCGCAGCCTTCAAAAGGAACTCCACGTTGTTAATGGCTATCCCCAAAGCAGTGACTTCCTTGGTACAGGTCTTCTGCATCTCAATAATGCCACTCTTCATGACCAGGACGAGGTATTCTTCGAGGCGACTTTTGCTGAGGCCGACAGTCCTTTCTATGTTGGCAATCTCCTTCTCTTGCTTCTCCACCAGATTCATGATGTTGGACCTTATAGCTTCCACAGCCTCGACGACATTGGAGTCTAGGAAACAGATCTGCATACGATCAACGGCGTGATTTGCCCTCCATGATTCCTCCCCCAGCTGTGCAATGCGCGCGTCCCGTGCCCGGAGCCTCTCCTGGGTCACGGCCTTGATGTTATCGAGCTGGTCCTCAAGGCCGCGGATCTTCTGCTTCATCAGTTGCTCTGACTGTCGCATGTCCGTTATTTTGTTCTCCTGGTCCTCGATGTAGCGAGACTGGCTTTCGATGATTCGTCTAACATGGCTGCGGCTAGAGCAAGGGCTTGAGGCTGATGAGGCCAGTTGGCCCTCCAGCTCCCGTACCCGGGCCTCGAGGCGTTTGTTCTGTACGTGGACCTCGGCGATCTTCTTGGAGTCCACGTATACGACTTCATCGAGATCACTGCCAGTTGTATCCACATCAGTCCGGACCAAGTCTGGATACCTGGGATGGGGTTCAGACTTACTCAATTTCGGCCCTGCTCATATGGGTTGCGCATACATGTGAATGATAATGGTTAGGGCAAGACATGTCGAAATCCTTCTGTTAGATGAAGAATCCTTTTGGTTGGTAGGTAAATGTCTGGGAAAGAATAGTTACTTAGTATGATAGTCGAGCAGAAGGGCAGGTAGAATTGGAGCCCCATTTGGTAGTTTATATACTCTGGTGATTGCTTCCAGACAATCGTAAGGTGCGCGTGACAAGGACTATATACACTCATATTCACTCGTGAGTGTGTAGGCGAAGTTAATCTCAGCATGGAGGTAGTTCTGACGGAGGTGGAGTGGAGTTTAATATCAGCAGCTGGGATTCAAAGTGCAGAAAGACCTGGTCGTTCATAATGTGATGCTATTGTTTTGCCACAGTAAAATCTCTATCATCTCTAGAAGTGAAACAGTCGAACAATATAATTCAGGGAATAGTGCCACAAAAGTCTATGTGATAGGTGTGTCATGCTTCAGCATCTGTCCAGCCCACCAGTCACTGACCAGAGTTCAGTCATAGAAACTTAACCGCGAGTTAGTATGTAAATTCCTGTGCCACAATCTTCTCACCATTCTCCTCAGCGTTTCCTATATTGCTTCTGGCGGCAGTAAAACATGTCAGATATGTGAAATAGTCAGACTTTAGGACGACTTGGGTCAACTACTGAGATATACATATCATGGACATCCAAACGGTCTTCTCATGGCGGAAAGTTGATCATCTTCCCCCGCCTCCAAAATGTACCGAGATGAAGACCAGCAGTATGAGACCGAGCAAAGAGGCAATGATAAAGTAAGTTAATTTCGTGATATATGAAAGGTAATAAACATGAGTGGTGAGTGTGGGGGAAGGAAAGCGCTTATATATATCTGCGATAGGAGTTCTAGCAGACTCTATAGCCTGTGGGAACTCATATGGATCAGTGATTACTTACTTAGTCCACGGTTTGAATTAATTGGTAAGATACATATGTATACCAACAGATCCGACCTACACACAAACACCCCTCATCATCAAGTCACCGTTACTGAACACGGTGACTGTGTCCAGGCAAACAAAGTCAGTAAAACAGGGGAACATACAATGCAGAAAGCCAAACAAACTACTTGCCAAGGTGTATACCGTACGATGTCAGCAGATATCATGGATAAAACGTATATGTATATATTACAACAGACACATGCCACCATTGAGCCCATGCCAGCATGGCACTGTGTCGTACCAACTCAACTTAATTCCATACTCCTTCCTATATCCCTCACCTGTGATGTGGTATACCTACTTACATATCATATCGCCTATAACTGTGCCTCAGCCCACTCCACCATCAACCTCGTCGTCAAAATGCAGCCGAGGCCCCTCTCTCCCCAAAAGCCTTTCATATTCCCGCAACCGGATCATCCATCTCCACGCATCACCAAATCCCTTGCCGTTTAAACGACAACCTCATCACCCTCATCCGGCTCCTCGATACTCGTCCTACGTTTGGCCTCAACCGTAGGCTGTACCTTCTTGCCATCCTCGCTGAGAACGACCGGGGGCTCCTCGCCTGCCGCCTTGTTCTCCCCCTCTTCCGCAGCAGCCTCCTTCTCGTTGTCGTCCTTGACTGCCTCCTCTGCTGCCTGAGCCTCGACGGGCTTCTCCGGCTCGGCCGCAGCTGCGGCATCATCGTTGCCACCTTCCTTCTTCTCCGCCTGCTCCTCCTCTTTGCCACTGCTGCTGCTGCTGTCCTTGTCCTTCTTCGCGAAGGGCCACAGCCCCAAGAAGTTGCCACTCTTGTTCCCACCAGAACTGCCGGCAGGATGCACCGGTAACGGCTTGACGAGGACCTTCTCCCGCTCGGAGTCGATAGCCGCGCCGCCAGCTTCGGTTGAGGCTCCCGCCGTCTCGGGCATGGCGAAGTCGCCAAATTCCTCATCGCTGCTATGACCGGCACCTCGTGCCTCGTCTTCTTGGTCCGAGTCCGAGTCTCTGCCGTCACCGAACGTCTCAGTCTTCGGGGCCGTCTTCTTCTTGGAGCCGGGCAGCGCACCACGCCACCACCCTCCCCTGTTCCAACTACTGCTTTGCCCGCTGCTCTCACCCGTGCCCAAGTCCCCGTCGTCATCCTCATCCTCATCATCGCTTTGGTCGTCATCGTCCTCGTCGTCCGCAAATGGATTCTTTAGCTTTCCATCCTCATCCCTGTCTTTGGACTGCATCAAGCCACTCATGCCTCCCTTGCCGAGCCCCTTCTCGTTTGACTCGCCATCTTCACCAGCTTCTTCGGCCTCTTTGCGTTTAGAGGCCAGCCTGGCAGCAAAGGCCATGCGTGCGCGGGAAGGAGGGATGTTCAGCGGTGGTGGGGGTGGTGGAGGAGGCGGAATTGAGGGCGGATTCAGGCTGTCGGAGGGGGACTGGTTGGAAGTATTGAGAGGATCGGTGTATGCGCGAAACTAGGAGTGGACTGTTAGCGGTTATGTTTCCTGTGCAGTTTGTGAGTGATCATAACGTAGTCGACAACACAAACGGACAGAATGAAATGGACGTCAAGGGAAGAAAGAAGCAAGGAAAGAAGTTCAGGATCCCCATCAGAGCACGGACGACTGGGTAGAATCCACGGAGGCGGCAGGGAGGAGCCGAGAAGACGACAGCGCGGACCGAGGCGTCGAAGAATGGTTTGCGTAATCGAGCAGGGGCCATTATCGCCAATGCACCGTCCCACACAACATTAAACACGGACGGAGACCACAATCCAGCACCAACAACACCGGCGACGGAGATGACAGTGCTCGATGCCTGTACTGGGAATCCGCAGTAGCAGGATTCCCCGTGACAGATAAGGGGACGCTGTGTTGCTCCGCTGCACCAAGCTTTATAGCCTGAATTTCCGACTCTTGAATCCAAATCATTTTGTAATCCTACACCGAACTACCTCTCCAATGGAACTACCCAGAAGCTTTGCGTGCAATTCGTCCCTTTTTCTTTTTTTTTTCAGCAGGATTGAGTATTGGGTCCGTCCGCGTCATGTCAACTTCGCTCTTCGACAAGCCGTCCGATCTCCAACAGACAAGCCTGAACTCGCAGGTCATGTTCGCTCGGTGGATGGGTAGGTGGGCAAGACAAAATATCGGCCATGCGGTCCACAAATGTGGCGGGATATCGGTCCTCGAAGAGGTCCCTTAAGAGCCGCATCATATCCTCATATGTCTCGCCCTCCCGCCATGCTCGGCGCTGCTGTAGCTCCTCCTCCTCTGCAAAGTTCACTGAGATGAGCAGGTTGAGGAGGCGGTCGGCATCGTCATCCACTCGGTCGGCGACATGCATTTCCTCCTGTACCCCATCCTCCACTTGGTGGACAGGGCGTGTAACTTCCCCCTCGATCTCCTCCCACTCATCAGGCAACAGGTGACCCAGAGAGTCGACATCAGAGTTGTCATCCAGGGAGACATCCTCGAACTCGTCCATATGATCAGCTAGAACGCTGCGAGGAGCTTCCCCGAGCAATCCGCTCCCGGAGCGCTGGAAAAGTAGCGGCCCCGGGACATCGTCCTCGTCGTCGCTACTGTCCTCATCAAGACCAGGAGGGGACATGGGAGAAGGCACAACGTGGTCATCATTGAAACCCACCAGTGCATCCCCACTCCTTCGCATGATAGACGCCGACCGAGCAAACAAGCGCGGCACAGGACGGTCTCCCAGATAATCCAACCCTGAATCTCCCTCAGAGTGTGTGCGGGTAGCAACAAAAGAAAGAGTACCAACCTCATTGTTAACATCCTCCTCGTTTTCAGGCTCTTCGTCCTCGTCTTCATCAGAGCTACTACCAAAACCAGACATCAGAGTTCCGGAAGAGATAGCAAAAGGTCCGATACCATTTCCACCGCCTCCTTCGCCCGCGTCGTTCAGGCCACCGTTAAGGCCTGCATCGGCGAGGGCGCTCGAGCCACCGCCTTGTGAGCTGCCGAAAGCTGCGCCGAGGCTAGACAGGCCGACGGCAGCCAGGCCACTGGCTTGTCTGTTGCTCATGGCGACCTCGGGTCGAACACCCCCTAGGATGGCGTTATCACGCTCGCGTGTTTCGGCCAGAGCACCCTCCACGTAGTTGATCCAATCCTGGTCCATGACCTTCTGCAGGACCGTCTCACTAAGGAGCTCAGGGGGGTGACGTTCCGTGAACTTCACAACCTCCTCGGCGATGAGGGTGAGGTGGCCCATGAACCCCATACGAGTCTTGTTTTGCTGCTGAGATTGCTCGCTAGCCTGCTGGCCGTTGATGATCTGGCTAGTAATATCGGCAGACTCGAACAGGGAAATGGCAAGGGTGGGGTTGAAGCCACGGTCCATTGGTCCGTTGAAGACTTGCTGCACAATATCGTAGACAACGTTGTGCAGGAAGTTGTTCCAAGGATACTTGAAGAAGAATGTCAGGATCGTAGGTACAACTTCGTACTCAACAAACTGCATCTTCAAGAAATCGCCCACAACAGGTCGGACGTTGCTGAGATCCTGAATCTCGGCCTGGCCTTCGTGGCCAACAACGATGGATGAATCGCCAAGTCCTTGCTGAGACTGATCCGCCTCGGCTGACTGGAGGTCGGATCTGGAGACTTCATCGGTAGGCTGTTTGGGCTCCGAGCCATCGGCAGAGGTGGTCTCTTCCGGAGCAGCCTGATGTTGAGAAAAGAGGGGCGCTGGCTTGGCTGCCTCCTGGGACTGGGGCTCAGTCGACTCGGCCTCAGCGATAGAAGAACCGGCAGGAGTGTCGACCGCAGATGTGGTGGAAGCATCACTGTCCTCCGTAGAGGCTGTCGTGTCCTTGGGCTCCGGTGTCGCAGGCTTTTCATGCAGAATAGACTTCTGCATATCATCGACCAGATCCTCGACCTTGGACACTTCATCCTTGGACGCGGGAGGAGGCAGCTCGCGAAGCTCGGCCGCCTTCTGTTTCGAAGGTGACAGCGGTGCAACGACCAAGGCCGGGTCCTCGAATTTTGGCTCTTCGATCGCGGCCTCACTCACTTTCAGGCGGGGAGAACTGAGCGGCTCATCAACAAAGTCGTCCTCGTCCTTACCCAAGAGCGACGTTGCCGGGCCGGACGGAATCTCCTCTTCCGCCTTGACGAATTCGTGCGATGTATCTTCAGTCATCTCGGTGCTGTGCGCGACTTCCTCAAAGCCATCGTCCTCGGAGATGTTCGTGATCTCCAGGCGGCGGCCCTCATCGGCAGGAGACGAGTGGGGTATGCGCATTGTGAGATCATCCGCAGACGTGGGGCCCTCTTCGCCGCGCATGGCAGAAAGTTTGCCCTCGAGTCGCAGGCGTTGACGCTCCGTATCCCTCGTAGCAATCAATTCTTCCGAACCGACCTCGTTCAAGAGGCCCATGTTGCTACAGTGTAGAAGCTCGGCCATCAGCTCGCAAGTCTTGAAACGGTCGAAACCGAGAGGCTCAATCTTGTCGCCAAATGTGGAGCTAAGCCGCGCCTTCTGTGCCGGGGCCTTCATGATCAGGCTCATGAAGTCTGGAACGTGTACAGCGAACATCCGTAGCAGGGTGCCCAGGTAGATCGGATCTCGGCTCGATGGCACAGAATTGGACTCGGCACCGACGTCGGGATCGTAGTCGGAGTTGTTCTTTCGTATCACCTCGATGACAATCCCCACTCCGACTGTCAGTGCGTTTCCGCCACTCAACATGTAGGATATCAGCTGCTCGACGCATTGTTTCGATACCAACTGCCTAGTAAGCTCGTTCGGACCAATGCAGGTCTGCTCGTTCTGCGAGGCGTTTGCGGAAACGGTGATGATGGCTTTCATGAAGTCGCCGGCAGATGTTTGGGTGGCCCAGCTGTGCTCTGGGCCAAGGAAAGACAGAAGTGTCGGCATGACATCTTGTGTGTAAAGCCACTGTATCAAGCATCACGTTAGTACACCGCCATTCCGACCGATTTTCGATGCTACTAACCTCGACAATTCCCTGACCGGCCTCGGTGCGTTCGAGGCTGATAATCTTGAGCAGGAGGTCCATGACCATGGGGCAATCGACATGTCGGAGCATGTCTGGCACTGCATTATCTATGGACTTGAGCAGCTCGACCATCTCTTCCGTCTTCTTGTCGAACAAGGCCTCGTTGACCTTGGTAAAGTAGCTGGCCTGCAGGGGATCAAGAGGCGTAGGGCGCTTCAGAAAGTCCCAGAAGTTTCGGAGCATTTCCTTGTTCGCAAGGAGCGCCTCACAAATGGACCAGTTATCGGATGACAAGATCTCGGCTGCCACGTAAGCATATCTGTTGCGCTTCTTCTCCATCTCTTCCTCTTTGTTCTCGGGCTCAGAAGCCCGCGACGATGACCGAGGCCTAGAGAAGGGGAGCACTCGGCCCGTGGCCTTCTCTGCGTCCTCTTCATCGTCGGCATCAGGACTCGCGACAGGTTCTAGTCGTGGAGCGACAACGTATTCGAGCAACTTGACCAGGACGGGTTCGTCCCGGAGATAGTCGATGAGCTTCGCATTGTGTTGTTTGAGCTCCTGGATCAGGTCGCTCTCTTCAAGAAGCTCTTCAAGGGTAAAGTCGTTCTTATCAAGAATAGTATCGATTGTTGAAATGTTGGCGTATCCGCCAAACCGCCAAAACATGTTGCCAGTGCTTCAACCGGGCCCCTACGTCACAGCGCCAGCAAACTGACGCCAGACAGGGGATTCTAAGGTGTAGAGAGGGATTTGTCGGAACTGGTGGTCGGTCATGCAGATCGTAGCGCGGTGGCCGTGTGGATGGAGATCGCACAGGGCAATGGGGGCGGCGGCAGCACCGATGGCGGTTTTCTCGTCGCCCTCGTCCGGTATCCGGTGTCTTGTGTGCTTGTAATCGGGATGGGCGGGGGCCCTGGATCGAAGTATACGGTGGATATGCCGTATCCGCACAGCAATCTAGTGTGCAGGTAAAAGCATGCAGTCGCCGATGTATGTCAGTGTCGATGGTGACGGGGTATCTCAATGAAGTCTATTGTCTGTGTATGGGAGAAGATTTTGGTCAGCGTCAGGTAGAGATGAAGTCAAGTCGGAGAATGACTTTGTCAGCCAGTCCAGTCTTGGCCAGGCCAAGGCGAGTCGACGTAATCCGGAAGGGGCTAGGCAATATCGGAAGCGGCTGCGCCTGTGTGGAGGGACGTAGGTGCCCGCCAGCCCGCCCAGAGCTGCCCAGGTTGTGTATTTGGTGCTTGGGTGCTTTGGTGCTAGTAGCAGCCAACAGTGAAACAACATGTGGTACGGGTAGTGCTAATGTTTCTGGTCTGGACCATGTGATGCGATTCGACCCGAACAGCACACGTGCTCAAGCTGACCATCCCAATGTCCTCATCCAGGAATGGAGCTGCAAACGAAGCTCCAAAAAGGGTCCTGGGGGTCAGCAAGGTTGTGTGTGGTCAGTCAGATTGGCCGGCACCTCCACCTGACTGATACCTTGAGCACGGTGGCTTGGTTGCGCAATTGACGACGCAGCCACAATTTGAGGAGTACCAACACGAGTGACAAGACGATTGATTGCCTCGACGCAGAAAGGCCCTGAAACGGAGTGGAGATGGGGAAGGAAAACGGAGATGATGGGAAAGGAGATGGGAGGTCAGACCTACACAGATCTCATTCTTCGATAATGCCTCCCCAGATTACCAATTACCAGTGGTTTGTGACAATGTTGAGTTGCATGCGCCGTAATGATTCCAGAGGTAGGAAAGCACGGATGCGACGGCAAGATCAAGGACGGGAGATCAATGAAGGATCGATTGTTCTGGAGCCTGACTGGAGCGGTATGATGTCGAATGTCCCCAGGTTTGTTGAGTACTGCCAGACTGCTGCTCGTGCTTGCGACAACCCAAGTGCAGAAGATGTGCAGGTGTGTACAGGTGTTTACCAAAGTACCTCTTCTTACCCCAGCTTCCGAGGTTGGGTTTTGACCGACTGCAGTAGGGGGGTTGGGCTAGAGGGCCACAGGACCAGAGACCCTGAAGAGAAACCTCAGAACCCATGCAGCTGGCAGTCAATAGCGCTGATTTTGGCACTATAGTACATAGGAGGTACATCCAAGGTCCACTGGCCACAGTGGGCACCTACCCACTTCAGGTGCCCAGGCCTCCCAGGTATTGTACTGTGTCAGGACATCAGCTGACCTGGGCATGCAAATACGTCTGGAGTGTACTGCAAGTTGATAGAACGAAATTGAAGGAGAGGTTCTTCATCCATAAAAACTACCTTCATTTCATATTCTATCACTCTTGCCCCAAGGATCTGGCCTCCCCAGGTATAATAGAGTGCTTACTATGCCGTGTTATCAGATCAAAACGTTTAATGCCTACCGAGGTACATCCTAGGGTGCCTTGCTCAGGGTCCAAACTTGTTGAATCCACCTGGCCACACCAATTAATGCTCTATGCACAAGCCACTAAGTGGTCTGTTGACCCTTTCGAACCACCCGCATTGCCGCATTGCGGAATCCGCTTGCCGCTGCCCCTGTTTCCCACGTTGTTGCCAGTCACGTGTGTTGGTGGCGACGGGAGAGATGACGAAGTTGCTGTGTCGCAAATGCTAACTGAGAACTGAAAGCCCGAACATATGCTCCCCTGCTTCCAGTTCCAGTTCGAAACTGACGGCTCTCATACCCAAGGAGCTAAGGGGGTTTCTCAAATACAGACACACAGTGTGCCCTTGACAGACTGAATCGAAGGTCGGTATGTACCGCGAAGTAAAGGTGGTTTCGATATCTCGACCTGCAAACCGGCTTATCATGGAGTATATAGTGTGAACTCAAATTCATAATTGGATCCCGCCGTTGCTAATTTCTTTAGCAGTAAACACCCACTCTCGGGAACACGTGTGTTGCTTGGTTGTAGCATCAAAAAGTAGCAATCTGCAATGCTATCCCACGTGCGAATTCTATTGGAACTCCATTGGCCAATCTGATCTACTTTCCCTGCAATAATACCGGCACCATCACCATGGCACCTTCAAGTGACATCACGATCCTAGAACATTTGAGTCTGGGTCTTGTCTGACTGGTGTCTCATTTAATGGCATATAAGATCTGGTGATCCCCAAGGCAAGATGGAAGGTGGGGTGAACGCCAGCACGCATACATACCTTCGTACCTAGGAGGAACAACCCCTCATCCAGCCACCAGACCTTCCCCTCAAAATGCTGCGGGCAGTCCTCATCGCAGTATTAGCTGGAACTTCAGCTGTTCTGAGCCAGTCTGACGTGCCATTGTCTCCGGCCCTCCAGAAAATTCTCAATGGTGCCGTCTCAGATCCCAAGTACGATTATCCAACTTCACTCACACGCGAGATCGTCCCCAAGGCCTTTGTCAGTGACCCCTCGTTTTCGACTGTGATCGTTCTTCCTCTTTACCTGGGTAGATCAGGGCAGAGCTATGGCATCGTGTCTCATAGCCCCAGCTTCAACTCCAGCCATCCAATGCACTCCTTGAAACATATATCGCTGACTCTCCAGTGTACTAGCATTCCCACAATGACTACTGGCGCCAAGCTCCCTTCTACTCCGCTCTGTCCGTTGGTGCTGTTTCCATCGAGGCCGACGTCTGGCTATACAACGGGACACTCTATGTCGGCCACGAGCAATCTGCTTTAACCGAGGAACGGACCTTTGACAGCCTGTACATCCAACCCATCCTGTCGGTCCTCGAAGCCCAGAATCCAACTAGCAGCTTCATCTCAGGCACGACCAAGAATGGCGTCTACGACACAGCCTCTAGTCAGACCCTCTACCTCTTCGTCGATCTCAAGACCGACGGCGCAACCACCTTCCCCGCCGTCATCAGCGCTCTCCAGCCGTTGCGCGACGTGGGGTACCTAACAACCTTCAACGGCACGGCCGTGACAAGTGGTCCCGTGACCGTCATCGGCACAGGAAACACACCTCTCAACCAGGTCCAGGGCGTCGAGCCGCGTGACTACTTCTGGGACGCCCCCATTCCGACTCTGAGTTCCACATTCTCCAACATCACCTCTGACGTCTCGCCCATCGCGAGTACCGACTTCTCCGTGCAGTTCCCGGATGTGAGGGGCAACCAGGGCTTCAACGCCGTGCAGCTGGCCCTGCTGAAGACTCAGGTTACGGTGGCCCACGCCAAGGGCATCGCGGTGCGGTACTGGGATCAGCCGGGCTGGCCTATTGGTACGAGGAATGCTATCTGGAGGACGCTGTGGAACAACGGGGTTGATCTCCTCAATATCGACGATTTGGAGGGTGCGGCAAACTTCTGGGAGAATGCGGGGTGAAGCATGAGTGAGATTTGGATAAGAGTGAACATATATGCCATCTTGAAGGGATAAATGGAAAGATGGACAGGGGCACTTCGTAGCCTGCTTTGCATGCTCATAGCAAATGGCATTTGCTCCCATTTCCCTGTCTGCTTTGCGGCCACCTTACCGGGATACCATTGCCGTTCCTGCTGCGCATTAAGCGTATCTTCCTCCCTCCCTGGGCAGCTTTAATGGTACAATTAGATTATCCCTTGGGTAATTTGCATCAGTCGTTAGTCACTCCCGCAATATTCCCCGGCATATGGATGTCTTTGCCGCCATCCCTCATGGTATCGATTCTCTCGATAACCGCAGAAGATTGCAACCTCATTGCCGTCGTCCTAACCCATTCTCCACCCAAGACTGTCATCTAAAGTCCGATAACTGCGATGTTTCCGCCCAGGGTCGGCATGAATACTTGGATGTATATGCCCTTGTGAAGCACAGGGGGGGCGAAACCCCCATGGAGGCCAAAAGCATAACTGGCATCTGCGAGTAGCTAAAACACTTCGAGGTGTAGCAACGGGTCAGGCAACGTACCAAAGGTTGTTCGGTCGCTTTTCAGATGCAGGTTTTCGAACCCAGAGGAGATTGGGCCTTTTGACACACCCAACTTACTACCCCGGCACGTGGTATGGGTGCAAGCCCGTTCAAAAGGGGGGCTGTGCAGGTACGGTAGGTGCACTACCGCCGGAAACTAGAAACACAGCTCCCCTGAGAGTGGGAGGAGCATCACACTCACGGCATCATGTGGTGAGTTGGACTCAGATTTGAATTTCCTGTCCCTGGGTCAGTGCATCCAAGAGTGCGAAGGAAACTGGACTTGAACTGACCATCAGGATTGGGAAGTTGGTAAGGATGGCTTTCGGAACTCTACGTCGCCCAGTACGATGGGTTCCAACTCCAGCTTCCCAGGTGGCCTCTACCCGCCGCGTTTCAATTTGGTGCATGGCAGCGCTTGCTGTAACAAACGGTCGTTCAAGAGGCGAAAGTCTATCAATGGGAATGTTGATTTGTTGCAGGAAGCGCTGCCGCGCGCTATGGTAACTAATCAGCCTGTGGTTTCTCGAGGAAGCCACCCATTGCTTTTCCCGTGCCAACACACCAGATTCCACGGTTATTCTCGCCGACGAAATAATTCGAATATACAATAGGACTGCTGCTGTTTCAACGAGATCTTTTCCAACCCTTTGAAGGAAGTCTCCATTTTCCCGGTACTAATGTGGTTTGTTTGATTCTTGTTGCTGTTTCGTTCTACTTGGATACTGTGTTGCAATCGAGTTCATCGTGACTCCAGATGTCGTCAGCCTCACGGGTGAATTGAGCTCATTTTTACATTCCAGCCGCCACAGAGAAGCCATATTCTCTACCCACTGTATCGAGAACCTACACATCCGCTTACCACTGGAGTCAGGTCAGGCCAGGCCTTTCTTGTTGCAGATCGACACAATGGCGAAACCCAAGAAGAGTAGAAACAACAAGCGCACCAAAAGACCCAAGGGCTCAAACAAAGATTGGAAGGAGAACATGAGTGGCAGTGGTTGGAAACTCCTGGAGCTTATTCCCATGGTAGACAGCGTGATTAGTGCCGTGAAAGGAGACCCCAGCAGCGAGGCCATTGAGGGAATAGCCAGACAGGTAGAATATCTCACTCACCTGGAGGATGTGGTTTACCAGCTCGATGACCTCAAGGAGCTCATAAATGCAATGATGAATCAATAGAGGGAAAATACAGCGGTTCTCAATGATCTCGGGGATATACTGCGGACGTACCAGTTGACCGGCGCCCAGACATCGTTGGCCACCTGACCGCCTACTCAATCGCGGCGGCAGCAGTCGCCGAGATCAGCTGGTTGGGGGACCAGGCAGAACTGATGACCGGATCCTTGAAGGGCATAGAAGAAAACATTTCTTCGATGAACTTTGGTGGCGACAACTTCCCCGGCCGCGTGCATGGCTATGTCCGCTCCATGATCGACAAGTACCTGTCCAGCGACACTCAGCACTACTTCGCCGTCTTCAACCTGTCAGACCAATGATGGCCAGCGTTCTAAAAGATTCAGCGCACGGATAGCCTCGTCGAAAGATATCTCGGGCACTCTGCTGACTTGGACGAGCTCTGCCTGTTTGGTGGAGGTGGTGCGACTCAGGGTTGGTACCAAGGCAGTCCTGCATCTTCTGATGCCAACGGTGCACCAATTACCGTTGAAGGAGGCCGTAAGGCTCCCTGAGGCAATGCATCCATTCATGATTCACGTCCAGTTAGGGGTTTCAGGGACGCCGTTGGTCTATATGTGTGCTACAGAGCAACTGGACAAGGCGTCCATGCACGGTGTTGGTTTTCTAAAAGCCAGGGAGATATATGCCATGGGCTGGGCTGTTGGAATCCTTTTCTATACATTTGCTTCAGGAGTTCAATATTTCGTCGATCCTCCTTACAGAGTGCGAACTGATGTAGGATTGGTATTTGTTGACGGCGGATACAAGTACTTGGGAACTGAGCCCCCCAGGACTCCAGGGCGTAAGGAATAACGGCCTTGGTCATAAGAATGATAATAAGGCCGATTGCAGACAATATCCAAGTATTCTGGCGGGTCTCACAAATAAATATCACCCACGATCACTAGAAACCAACGATTTACCCATAGGCATCCATTTTGATATCCAGGTACCCTATATAATGATCTTGTAGTGTTGCGGCGCACGGAGCAACGCGGGGCATATATCAAGATGTGTACCTGGGTATATTGCAAGGCCAAAACAAGCTTGGATAGAATTATGAAGCTTCCGAACACCATCGCTGAATTTCACATTTCTCCTTCCCATTTTCTTCTCGTTACCCTTTCCGTTTCTTCTATACCCAACCTTCCCAGTCAACGACCTTGAAGCCGCTTCCGAATATCACCATTCTGTACCCGTGAAAGACTCAACCCAAGCTTTCCGCAACAGCGCGAACCAATCCGTGAACCAAGACGCGAATCAAGCCGCGGAAAGAATACCAGGAGCGCCCAGGCCGTAATTATAAGGAGGCTGGGCCACGGCCAAGGGGGGCACAGTGAGTGCGACTATGTCCCGTTCTCTGCACTTCTTGCCGATTTCCTCCTGGTCCCTGATGGCCCTCGCCGCATTGTTGATCCAGATTATCTCCGCCTTGTTCAAAGAGGCTGGGAGAATTTCGCTGGCTTCGTTGTTCGCGGGGACGAGGCCGGCTGCGTCAGCCTGGCCAGAAGGAGAGGGCCCTCGTCTTTCTTCTTTCCCGTATTCCGTCAGGCGGGTGGCGAGCACATCCCACAAGCTCCTGAGCTTGGCCTCGGCGTCGCTGGTTGCCGGCAGGTAGTCGTACCTGCCCTCGGCCTCGGCTGTCTTCACCTGCTGGTATTCCGCCACGGCCGCTCTATAAAGCTCCTGGTTCTTGGCGACACACTGCTCCCTCCTATTCTTCTCTCTCTTCTCCTTGACCCTCCTCCCCTTCTCTCTCTTCCCCCCATCCTCCTGGTCCTCGCCAACCTGCCTTTCTCCATCGGCTTGTTCGCCCTTGCCGCGAGCCCCGAGCCTGTTCTCGGCCTTCTTCAAGCGGCCGTAGCTTTTCTCTGCCCGTTTCCAGGCGACCCGGATAATGGCCGACACCTCTCCAGAAGGCTCGTCACCGTGGAGCCTGGCACCCTTTGGTCGGCCTCTTGAGCGCTTGGCAGGAACGACCCCAGTGTATTGCTGGAGGGGCGCCTGTGGGACGACGGCCTGTTGGACAACCACCTGTGGGTTGACCATCTGTGGGGTGACCGTCTGTTGGGTGACCGTCTGTGGGGTGACTACCTGTGGGCGGATCACCTGCCTCCTGACAACTTGTTGGTTGACCACCTGTGGCCTGATGGTCTGTGTGTTGACCACCTGTGGGATGGCCATCTGTGGGAAAGCCGCCTGTGGGACGGGTTCCTGGAGCGCGAAATTCCCCATGGTCTCCATGGTAGTAGGGCCGCCAGGTAGAAAGGGGTAAGCGTTCTGGGTGGGGGTCTGGGGCCAGGGACTGGGGTAGCAGTTCGCGGCAGTATAATGACTGCCGAGGTTAGCAGGGCTGACATTCACGTCTTGCCCTGCCATGGTGAAGTTGTCCATGCTGCCGAGGTCGGCAGGGACAGTGTCGAACGAATCATAGGGGGTCCCACCACCCCGGGTCTGGTATGCAACGCCTTGGTCAGGGGCGTATGCTTGCTGCTGGTACTGGTACTGGTGCTGGTGCTGGTGCTGGTGCTGGAGCTGGGGCTGGGGCTGGGGCCGATACTGGGCCGGCTGCCACTGGAGAGCGGCGGCCCAGTCCATGTCCATGGTGAAAGGTTATGGATGAGGTATTGGGTGTCCGTGTGTTCGAAGGTATGTGTGTTGTTCACCGAGCTGAGTCGCTTAGGAAGACGCCAAAGTCACCAGAGGCTTCACGACTACCGAGGTAGTGTAGGTACCTGGAGCCTTTTCACGCAAGTTTGGCACCAGTGCCGGGTGGGACGCGATATACTTATACTACATGATATGTTGCTCAGGCCCCGGCTGATTTCTCTGGACACGGAACAGACTCTCCTCTAGCTAGGTCATCTGCAAACACTATTAGTGAGGGTGGAAGGTGTGCCGGGCATTTTCTGACAGCCACTATGGTTCCCCGATGTCACGAGGCTGTGAAATGGGAAAACCTTGTTTTATCTTGACCCCAGGTTCTTGCCTTCCTGGATGATCTCTCTTGACCTACGCTCAGATGGCAAGACCTCTTTGCGGCTTACCAGAACTAATTTGCAACATCGTTTCAAAGTCGTCATTGCACTTCCTTGCTCTACTTCTACGTCATCTTCCCGTCTCCAGAGGTGTGATGAAGCAGGAATGGTCAAGCAGGAATCGAAGTATCATGGCATTTTCTGTTCTGAGCACATCGTGTGGTACATCACAGCATGTACTCCACCGTTGTTGAGAAAGATAAAAGCTTGAACTATTCGTGGTCAACGCATTGGCAGGGTCTAAGCCAAAGAGCGTGAAATGGTCATCCGGTATAATTGCTGATCTGACCGAGGATTGTTCTGGCTACGAAGTTGTGACTGGCTTTTGGCTAGTTACCCGCTAGATAATGAAGCCAGCCTTGTTTTGATGGCCAACAGGGGGTCTCCTCACCTTGCGTAGCTACCTAAAATGTCACGATATGTATCCGGCGAAGTCAATACCCTATAATGCCTCGTGACCATCCGCAGGGGGCCATGCATCTCGGTTGTCCTCGTCAAAACATGGGTCCGTCAAACTTTCTCATGTCAAGAAGTTTTGTCGTGTTCCGACAGAAATTGAGATTTAATTATTTGGTCTCGAATTATATTGAGCTGGAGGAGGGCACAACCTTGGAAAGTCGAAGGTTGGTTGTTACGATTTGCATTTCTGGCACCTGGGATCCTCTTGTGGCTTTGGCCAGGTCATCCATATTGGCTTGCTGACGCTGAACGATATCGGTGGGCAAGTTCATGAGTTGCAGAATTGAGAAACATGAATCACATGTAAGGCTGCAATATTAGCTTGTAGTTGTCAGTCAGTACCCTAGGTAACTGATTGACTACAGACTATTGTACCTACCTAAGTAGGTAGTCTCAGGTGGGGCTGTTGAAAAGTATCAGGTATATGAGTCGCAAGATTACCGGAGCAGTAGACCCGATTGACTTTCCAACTTGACATCTGGAAGGTCCCATGATAGAATAGCCTAGCACACGGGACAAAACATCATCGGAGTCTCGTTTCTGCTTCCGAAGCTTTCCCGGTCCATGATAGTTCCAAAGATGCGCATCAGCCTATTGGTCACAGTATAAATTAGATATTCTTGCGATCTGAATAGGTTGCAAACGTGGATAGGCAGCAACAACATCCGATAATCCCGTTTCTGAATTTGTTTTGGGGAGAGGGGGTGGGGGGCGGTATTTGAAAATGAAGACAGCAGTTCTGGCATTTACCTAAATGCATAGCAATCTTCAAGGTTCACATGTAGCTGGCTTCAGATTTGAGAACATTGAAGTTCTCCGGTGCACTTTCTTTACGCACCACAACCAATTTGATCTACTTTGGTGTGTTTTTCATCGAGACCTTCCGCTTCAGTAGACCCTTTAAAAATAAGCGTTATGATTATACGGTTCCGTCATCTATACATATGTATGTATAGAATTGTGAGCCACCTGGGCATTCACTGCATCCTGAAGTATGTAAGATTAAGAATGACATGCACAAAGTGACAAACTGGGATGGTAAGTGCTGCTGATGCGCATCTTCGATGTCGAGTTCTCAACATGAAACTGGCTAGCACCCCATTCATTTGGAGGGTCTATGTTTGTTGAAGCTTGAATGCTAGCTTCAATACAAATCAGCCTCGATACAAATCAGCCTTGGTATAATCGAGACTACCTAGGTACAAGCATATGTGGCCAGTGACTAGTCCCCCTCAGCGAAACTCTCGTGATCTGGGTCCTATTCGAGCTAATATGTCTCATATGAGTCTTCCTGGGTTCAACGTGGCTCTGATTGTCTCGAATTGTATGTTTAATTTGTTTGTCGTCCTCTCTGTTCATTCGGTTTGGGGGCTAGTCGTTTGCTTTATGTTTGCGCGGTGTAAACAGTTGGCGGGGAAACGCAACTCACTAAGGTCACGAGGTCGTCTGAGCGCCTATCATTGAAGTTACTTCTACCATTTGCAGACCCTCCGGTATCCCGATCTTGATGTGTCGTCCGCCCTAGAGTTTCTGCCTCAGGTGGTCCATGGGCCACCTACTTGGTAGCTTGTTATGGCGTTTCTAAGGTCCGTCCGTTCTGATTGCATGGAACAAACTGGAATCCTTTGGTAGCCCCATCACCTCTATCCGATTATTTAGCTTCTACCAGAGTGTTGGTTTTTGGGTTTTCTTTTGGAGCCCGCCGGGGCCCGCACCATGCCCAGGCGTACTCTTTCTTTCTGTACTTAGTGGTCATCTCACGCAGCACCCAGCATCCCTCACGGTCGTGTTACCATCAATGCTGCCTCTTGTCTCTACTTCTATTCTTCGTTCTTATCATCATCAATTCGTGATGGTGCCGATTGTTTGCCATTCTGGGTAATAAGTTATATCGAAGACGTAGCCCATTCATTTTCTGCCTCGGGATGTACACATCCAGTTTTTCGCAAGGGTCGTAGTCTGCGCAGAACAAGCCGGTACTTCTGACAGACGTTGAGATCCTGACAATCTGGTGGAGCAGCTAACCTTGATTCAACTTCAATCATAATCATTCGAACGTAGTTCAGACAACTTGGTCTGTCCTCTTCGCCTGCGACACATGCATGTCCAGAGACGTCGTAAGGCTGCGCCCCAACGATAAGGGAAGTGTCAGTCTCTCCAAAATGTTGTAAGCGAGGAACCACAGGCTTCGTTGCCCTTGATGATGCATCCCCGCCATTGAGGACTCCGGGATCCAAGGTCAGCTGTGGTCAAGCAAGTCCTGGCGGTTGGCACCAGCTCGTCTCCAGGCGCCACCGTAGTACCCTTAAGGGTCTTTTTCTTCTTGATCTTTCACATCATACTTCTATTCTACGGGTCTCAACGTCTCTTGAACTGTCTATTGTCTCTGGGGCTTCTGTATTGTAAGTATTTGTTGATGTCGCCACGCGAATTTCCTTCAGACTGCCCTCGTCTTACCTCATGTTACTTACTATCCCATCCCTCTCACATAACACTTAACACCATCACCCAGAATCTGGACTCGAAATCCGATCTTCAGTATGCGGTGCTCGGTTCATTTGGGCGCAACTGCCATATAGTGTTACAGGTTGATGGACCACCTAGCCTTGGAGTGGCTACATAGCCTCACTTCGGCAGAGGTGTTATCTCGCTCATCGGCACCCGCACCTATCAACCCGGACATTACTCTATAGGTATATTCTTATCAATCTATTGCTGTCGAATATGTTTCTACTCTAGATAAAGTTCAGCGCGAAAAGCCTCCTCTATCTTGCGTTGTCCAAACAAGGCTCACCGAGAAGTTGAAGCCTTGATTGTGCCTGTGTACATCGACTACCCCGGATTCCATATTCTACCCCTCCAACTTTTAAACCAGATCGGCCATGCTCCCGGCGCCTAGGGTGGGTGTTGTGTACTCATGAATGGTCCCAAACGGGTTCCACATCATGTACAGCGTCGACTGGCCAGTCCGGATTCCCCATGATCATGATCATGTGCCGTATGGAGGTCCTCAGTCAGTCCAATTTTCTCCCTGCGGCGAGACTGTTAGCATGAATTCATGATCAAGAATCAGGGAAAACTGTCGGCTTACCAGTCCAAGGATCTCTTGTCCTTTCAACCATTCTTTAGCATTCTTCTCTCCCATCCACTGCGGCAGGGTCCTATCGATTCCCTCTTCGGTATCAAAGTACCTCCCTCCACTCACGAACACGGCCTTCCCGTTGAGAGTCTCATCAGCAGAGCACTGCAAGATGATCTTGCCCACATCATGTGGCGTGTTCATGGGCATTTTCTCCTTCACCCATTTATCCTTCACACCTAGAAGCTGAGTGTCCGTAGCCCACGGGCAGAGTGCATTGACCCTCACGCCGTACTTCAGGGGAGCCCACGGCCGAAGTGCTCTCATGAGACCTATCACGCCATGCTTAGAAGTTGAGTAGGCGAACAAGCCGGGCGCTTCGGTGATGCCCGCGATGGAAGAGACGAGGACTATGGATTTCGAGAACGAGGCGCTGTCTTCCAGAGGCTTGCTCGCTTTCATGTATGCCAGTGCAATCCTGCAGAATGACAGAACGCTCACGAGGTTGATATCAACGTGCTCCTTGAGGGGAAGCGGTTCCTGTGGATGGTGTTAACGGATATAAATCCACATACCCCATCAGAGGGGAAATTTCCCGGGCAACTTACGCGCCGAACAGACTCCAAATCGAGGTTCTCGGGTTCGAACCACCCTGATTTCTCGGCCACAGCCGCACAGGAAACGGCCACATCCACTCGGCCATGGTCTCTGAAAGCAGTATCGAATAGTGCCAGCTGAGAGTTATACTCCCGGACATCAAGCTTTTGAAAGTGTACTGAGCCACCGGAGCCTTTGGACTGGAGCTCCTGCTCAACGTTCTTGCCTTTGATATCGTCCCAGTCCCCGAAATAGACATGAGCACCGAAGCTGTGATACAGGGCCACAGCAGCTGCGCCGATACCTTGCGCCCCTCCTGTGAACTGGTTAGCAGGCAGGACTACTCGGGGTCTGATGATGAGTATCATTGGCCATGGCAGTACAAACCTGTCAGTATAATCACCTTGCCCTTCAACTCCTGGGCAGATTTCTCAGAAAACAGTATTTCGGCCATGATCAGGTAACCTTGGAACTGAGTTGTAGATTTCTCCCCGAAGTTCGGAGGATCGAAACCTCTGGCCTGCACTTCTCAGGGTGATTTTCCTGACACTACCTAGATAACAGAAATCCTCATACTGTTCTGCGGATCAATTCGAACCCGAATGCCCAGGCTTTCCATCCAAGAAAGGGTCGTATTTTGAGGAGGGGGTTTCACTATTCCCGAGAGCGTCGTCGTCGTCGTCCAGTGGGGCTGGCGATCGGAGTGCCAAGCAGCGCTAGTTGGAAAGCACACGGGTTCGTGGAGACCGGGTCATTTATTCCCGCCGACTGTGCAGGAGGAGATCTCGGGATCTGAATAAAATACGGATACTCTTCCATGTCATGTAGGATCAGGAACTTGTGTTCACGATAAGAAAACCAAGGGTGATTTGAATATCTGGAATCGACAACACACTACAACAACTACCTGGAACGACATTGGAACACCAGAAGAAACATGGGTACGGAAACCAAGACCGCAATCGTGACGGGAGGTGCTAGTGGCATTGGTCTCGCCATTGTCGAGCACTTTGCCTCCAAGGGACATAATGTGGCCATTTTTGACGTCAACATCGATTCCGGGAACCAGCTGGTCTCGAGGTTCGCTACCGAAATTCCCCAGGCCAAGGTCATCTTCAAGAAGTGCGATGTCTCCTCTTGGAAGAACCAAGCAGAAGCCTTCAAGGAGGTCTACGCCGAGTTTGGGAAGATTGATATTGTTGTGGCGAATGCTGGTATCTCGGAACAAGGAGCAGGTGCCATGGCAAGCATTGAAGATGATGAGCCTCGAGAACCAAACCTGAAAATCTTGGATGTCAACCTTTCCGGTGTTATCTACTGTAAGTCGAGTTCCTACTTTCTCTGTGGTATAATCATGCTAAGTGTTTCAAAAGCTGTGAAGTTGGCCATTCACTACATGAAGAAGAATACCCTGACAGGCCCATCAAGAGGCTCGATTATCTGCACAGCTTCTAACGCAGGATTATACCCCTTCCCGGTATCACCACTGTACGGAGCCACCAAGTCAGGAGTGATTGGGCTGGTCCGTTCTACTGGACCATTACTCGAGAGACACAAGATTCAGATAAATGCTCTGGCACCGGCGGTCCTAGGTATGTTACCCTGACACCACTGGCTCCTCTCAGTCTACTGATATCGTGATAGAAACAAACATCGCGCCGAGCAAAGACTTGTTCAAGAACATGGTAGTCACGCCCATGTCTACACTGGTGAATGGAGTTGTGAAGTTTCTCGAAGACCCGGGCCTGACCGGTGAGCTTGCTGAGATTCACGGACAGAACGTGACCTTGCGTCCGCCGCATGAATATGTGGACGAGGACAGCAGGAAGAACTTGGAATACTTCTGGAGTCTGGGTTACGCTTGAGGAACATGCATGGCGGATGCAGATGAGCAAGTTTAGCAGGGTTCTAGGTCCTTCAATACCACGTTCAAAAACGTAATACGGAAGAATGCAACACTATATGCACACAAGGCTTGGCCAAGACTTGCACCCACCCCCCACCTTTTTCCTTCTTGCCTCCAGTAAGCTCATGATCAACTACCTCTCATCGAAGATTTTGGTCTCTCTGCTTGTCAGCATATACGAGTACGGTCATGTCCTGCGTTTCAAGTTGCCGGGACAAAAGAACAGTACAGCACTAATAGATACTCCCGGGGTCCATCCCCTCACCCAGAACTGCAGCTCAACTACCGGGGTGATGATGCGGGACTATCAAGAACGTCACAAATAGTTTCACTGCTCGGCATGGCGAATAAAATTCGCCAGAACCACAAATCAAAGTTAAGCCAGGGGAGGATATACGCCCGTTTATCATAGGTAACCATACCCACCCCCCTCTGCAATACAATATCAGGCCCACTGAACATCCTCATGTTGCAGCCGTAAAAGGTTATCAAGCCGGATTTGGCTTGCCAGAATAAGGTTGAGATGTGCTGACAGATGCTCATATAAGATGCCGACACAGGAGGAAGGGGGGAGGGGGTTGGGGAAACGTAAGGGCTTGATGGTGGTGAGTGGCATCCTCTCATGGGATATAATATGGCACGACAGTAAAGTGTTTCTACTGCCCTCGATTTACTTTAGTATTGTCACCCTCATTGTCATTGCATGTCTGAGGAGTTAGCCAACTACGAAACTAAATATGCATCTGGGAATCTTGAACAATCAACACCTTGAGCATGTGCCAGGTACCTCGCCTCTCAACGAGCTAGGGCATGTTGGTCTCGAGGAGCCGGCGGGGATCGACGCCAAGTTGCTCAAGCACGATGCAAGCGGCAAGATCGTACTCGTCCCGCAACCTTCAGATTCACCAAATGATCCCTACAACTGGCCGAAATGGAAGAAGAGGATGTTCACAGTAGCAATAGGGTATGGTTGCGGCTGTGTTGGAGGTATGTATGCCTTGAACTAAAGTGGCCCAGACTCCTATTCTCCAGACTTTAAATTGTTTTATCGACTACTTACACATATACGGTGTGACTGACACGATCTGACAGCTATCGGGCCCCTCCTGACATCTGCCCTGACACCGCTATCCGAAGAGTTCGGCGTCCCCTTGCAGCAGTTCACCATAGGCCTACAAGGGTCTTCCCTCGTCACCATCGCTGTGGCCAGCCTCCTATGCAACAGTCTCGCCGTGAAGGTGGGCAAGCGACCGATATACATCATCACATCGGTAGGACTGATGGTGACATGCTTTTGGGCCGCCGCGGCCCAGTCTTTTGGGTCTCTTGCTGCCGCACGCGCGGTCCAGGGTTTCTGCATGGCGCCGATGGAGGCCCTGGTACCGGCCTCAATCGCTGATATATGGTTCGTCCATGAACGTGGATTCCAGTCCGCTGTGTTCAATCTTGGTGTGCTCGGTGGTATCAATTTGGCATCCCCACTCGGTGAGTGAGACCTTCGAAGTCAGGTTTGTCTCGAGCCCGATTACTAAATATATGACAGCGGGAGCTATCATACAGTATGGCTCTTACCGGATCTGCCTGAACGCGATGGGCGGGGCATTCGCATTACAGCTCATCATGACGGTGCTCTTCATGCCCGAATCCGCCTATCACAGGCCTGAAGTCCTTGATATCGACACCACTGACAGACCCGTCAGCCAGATTCTCGAGAAGGGAGACAAGTCTGACCTTGAGAAGCCGAGGACCTCAAGCCCCGGCAGAGGTACCGTTATGGAGCCAACGAAGACGTATCTGCGTGAACTGCTTCCATATGATGGATACTGGGACCATACCTCCTTCTGGCGTACACTCATCCGGCCTTTCTTCTTCCTGGCCTCGCCAATGGTTGCCTGGGCCACGATCGAGTTTACTACGTGTATTTCTTGGCTGGTCCTCATTTCACTCACCCTGTCGCAGATACTCTCTGCGCCCCCGTATAATTTCTCCGTTACTTCTGTCGGCGCATCGAATGTTTCGTCGTTCGTGGCCAGCCTGATAGGTACAGCCCTGGCGGGTCCTCTGGTTGATGGGCTGGCAACGTTCTTGTCGAAGAAGAACAAAGGCGTATTCGGTCAGTATTTTCAACCTTGACACTATGACAGCCAGAACCCGCCTTGTCCTTGGGAAACATTGTTGACTAGTCAACCAGAACCCGAGTTCCGTCTGCCCATCATGTCCACCTACCTGCTCTTCACCGCCGCCGGCTTTTTCGCCTGGGGCCAGTCCCTCTATACAAAAGACCCATGGCCCATCCCCGTCATCGTCTGCCTCGGCCTCATCAACCTCGGCGTTCAGCTGGGCACGACCGGGGTGGTCACGTACATTGTCGACTGCCACCGGGAGCAGGCGGCCGAGGCCTTTGCGATCGTGAACTTTGTCAAGAACCTTTTCGCCTTCGGGCTGACCTTCTACAGCAACAACTGGATTGCATACCAGGGTGTGCGGGACTGCTTCTTCGTTATCGGGGGTATCACGGCTGGTGTGGCTCTCTGCACGGTGCCGATGTATATCCTGGGCAAGAGGGCGAGGAGTTGGACTCATCGACATGGCATCATTACTAAGATTGTGGAATGGACTGGGTGAGAGGTTCTCTGGGATAGTACGCGTAGATTGAGGCTAATTTTCGTGGTTGTCCCATTGGTGTAGATAGTCCCAGTGTCAAGTGCATACATTCTATATGGATATATTATCTCTACATCTGGCTCTGTCCCATCACCGTGACAGGTTGTTCATATTCGAGCTTGATGGTCTCGCCAGCGATCCCAAAGACCATCTTCCACTTCAGCTGATGCGAATGTCGGATGCAGTATGTAGTGAAACTGGGGCATATAGGCTTGAGGGATGATTGTGCAACGGGGCGACCGAGTGTGATGGCGCGATCAACTGCCATGGCGTAGGTAGGGTAGATTCGCAAGCCCACTGCAGCACCGAGATCAAAAGGCATATCATCATCTCTCCAGCTGCATGATAAAAGAAGCGGGCCCCGTTCTGCTGGGTAGGGCTGTTTTGTCGAGGCCTTATACGTTGGCAGCTCCTCCGAGGAAGGCCCCGGCATCGAACTTGACTCATCGTTGTGGGTTGCCCCTGAGATCGACGTTGACGTCTCTTTGGGAATCTTCTCGTAGTCAGGGGGTGGTTTCTCCGTCGCACCGTCCTCTTTCTTGTGTTGTGCAGTGTCTGTACTGCTAGGACCTGGGGTAGTGGCCTGTAATGAATGGAGCTTCAATGGAACATTGATATGGTGCTTAATGGTGTCGTCTTCCTCATGAATACCAAAAGCACCGCGTGCAATCACGGCGGTACGCGCCTTTAGTACAAGCTCGAGATGCTCGAGTCGAGCAGTTACTGGTACGTCGTGTAATACCTCACTAGTGCACCTCCTGTCGGATATCAAGCGCACAAGAAGAGGTATAGGTGTTGGATTTCCTAGCTGAATAACGGCCGGGCAGGAACATTCCATCACCAAGCCAAGTGTTGGAACCTTGGAGGAGTGGAAGAACTTTTGCGACTTCTGCTTGAAGCTGAGCTCCGCATCTTCCATGCCTGGGACGAGACGGTATGTGCTAACGTCACTGCCCCTTGTGAAGCGCTTGAGGTCGAAGTTGACCAATGGGTAGGGCGTACACGGTGCGCGGAGCTGGATAGGCAATATCGCTGTGACAGCCTTCCCGTGCTGGCTATCTGGCGGAGTGAAAGAGGCCTCTAAGTGGTATTCCACATAAGCCTCGAATCTAGATACTTCAAGTTAGTATCGCCTGCTTGTGTGTCTCGACCCGCAGAAAGAGGGCACCAGAGGGGTCTATTAACATGCAACAGGGGCTTCTTTAGAGATGTCATATGCCAAAGCAGAGGATGTCAAAATGAGAAACCAGGATGATGCATCCCAAACCGCATTTGCAGGATAGAAGAGGTGCAAGGTAAAAATGCACAAGTCGCTACTTACTTGGTGTTGTGCCTGCGGCCCTCTGTATGGAATGAAGACGGCAATGGACACGCAGCAATGTCATTGGGATTAAGAGACAACAAGCTGTTCTTCTGTTTTCTGGTATCGCCGCCCCCCACTGCTTCAGGTGAAGGTGTCAATGGCACGTCGATGGCGAATTCCCATACTTGAGGACTTCCACCGGGTGGTATATGAACCGGTCCGGCATGCAGCAGTCGCTGCGTCTGAGCAGCTTCGAAGAAGTTGAAACGACCGCGGTAGTAACTGTAGTTGGTGCTGCCGCTATCTAACAAGTTCTTTGATTAGAACTTTCCTGGGAAAAGGTGATGCTCTGAGCTGCAAGATAGAAATCTGGAGCGTGGATGAAAGGCCATGAAACGTCTGAAACACGTTTCCTGAGTGGTAACGTGGACCCATTAACAACGGGGAAGCTGGGTATACTAACTTGAACTTTGTACAATTATCTTTGTTTTGGCTCTGCCGAGGAGCTGAATCGTGACTGTGACCCTCGGACTGACGGCATGAAGTCGCCGCACAACACGGCCTGTTATAGTATCGCCAGCCTGGTAGGGACGGCCGATATGGTCGAGCTGGATGTCCAGCTCGGAACCCACTTTGGATCTAGCTGGTGGCATAATCAGACAACGTGAACGGAGGATGTATAGGTTCCCGCAGGCTAGGTGAGGATCGGAAGAGGAATATGGAGACCAGTCGTCGACGGAAGAATGTATGACATATATACTCAGAGTGCACTGAGACAAGATGCATGTGGTGGGCTAAGACTGAAGCACTCTGTGGAGAGGAAAGAGAACAATGGGAATCTATAAAATCTTCCGGCCACAAGCCCGTGAGACACATATGTCTTATAAGGTCCCCAATAGCTTCAAGTGAGATGAATGGTCGTTGCGGAGTAGGAGCCCTGGAGGATTGTGGCAGTGGCTCTTGGTGTGGCGCAGGTTGTGCTGTTTGACAATGATTTGATAACCTTGGATTGATCAGCGGCTGAAGGAGCTGGTCTGACACCAATCACCCCCACTCCAGGACTAGCATTGTCATCCGCTGCCTAACTTAGGGTCGTGGCCTTGATGATTAACTGGTGCCTTTACGAGATACATTATTCCCTAGGCAGTTTCGTGTCCCTTTGAGGCACCGTCAGCAAGCTTATAGGCGCCGCCGCAAGGTCCTCCTGCCAAGCGTCCTGTCCAACTGGTTCAGCCACGTCTCAAGTGCTCCTTGTGGTGTCTCAGAGATAAGTCTGATTGCGGTGCTGACTGCGATGGAACACATCTCAAGACGCAATAAGCGGGAACAGCCATTTGTTCATCAAGGAGACAGCTTGATATCGACATCATTTCGGCCACTGTCCTCTTTAACTCCGCACCACCCGGTTTCCTTTGTTGGCTTGGGGCAATAGCCATATATTTGTTCCCGCGAAGGGTGAAGCAGACCTTGAAAAACCAGAACATCCGCGCTGAGAAGCCAATCTCATGTGACCCGGAAACAAGTCTTCGAATTCAAACCATGAGGCGTGGGGTTGTGCAACCTCCAGATGTCCCGGGCCATCACTTCCAGCCGAACAGCTCGTCTGTTCGTGATCACCACATATCCACCTGAATGCACATGCAGATTTCCACACCAACACGAAGCGACTTCATGAAAGACAAAACAAGAAAATAGTTGGGATTACAGAACAACGAGAAACCAACAAACCAAGCAGCCTGCAGCTCGCGAGTGCTGTATTATCGAGGCGGGCACCAGCAATGCGCAAGCCGACAGACCACAAATCCGTCCGGGCCGGACTTCGGGAGCGACTCGCGGGATGACGCTTAAGTGCTGTCGACCTGTCGACTCATGTAAGAGCGTTATCGAAGCACACCAAGTGATATCACGGCGTTAAAAGAGTTCGACGCAGCTGATGGGTTTAACCTTTCCCTTGACTGATTGCAGTGAAGTCGAAATCGTGGATGAAGAAGCAGCCCAGAGCACATGATTCCGGTTTGCCATATATGCCCTATATGGTATCGACTGCAAACCGCGTGTTCAGATGACCACTTGGCCCCCACTCGCCGGGCATCGTTCCGTGTCCGCCTCGAACTGCCTCCAAGGTTTGTTTTTCGGTATATCCCCCTGTCCCGGGCACTGGACGGCAACTGCAAGAGCAAAAAGGGGAGACAAATGCCGGATGCCAAGTGATGCATTGTAACTTCTGATTAAGCATGTATACCCTGCCTTATACAACATATAGCGTTGTATCGCGGATTTACGGACGTACCATGCTTAAGTGCCCCCCCGGGACAAGTCCTCTTAATATCTTGGTCATGGCTGACGAAGGGTGGGTCATCCCGTCATTCCAGATATTTGAAGCTGCTGCGGGAAGTGCCAACTGCAGGATGATATCTCCGCGTACATACATACGGATACACACCTGATACCCAACATCATGCGCCAAGAGGGGGATCTCAACGGTCAAGAGACACATCATAACTAGTGCGCCAGTAGCTATGGAACATCCTCATGTTGTCTGCGTCTTGTGCTCGGGACGGGACAGCGGCAATTCTCAGACCCGAGGATTTAAATCCACCCCAGGGCCAAGCGTGGCCCACTGTTCCCACTCCACAATCGTTGACGCAACGGCTCAAGCTGTTTCTGTCCAGGCCCCGGCTATCGTTTCCCAGGGGAAGACAGAAGAGGTCTAAATAAGCTCTGAATAAGCTCTGGTAAGCCGTTGATAATGGAGACTAATGATTATCGCACACCGCGTGTTGAAATGCGCATCAAATTGCTTTGAAAAGTGGCCCATCAACACCCCCCTCCTCGGCCATTCTTTCCCTCCTGAATCGTGTCTCAACAAACAACTGCAACCTGTCCCAAACCTTAAAACAAACCTCACAGCTCACCCCCACCCAATCAACATGAGCGAAGACATCGTCAAGACCGACCTCCTGATCGTTGGCGCGGGGCCGGCAGGCGCGTCCCTCGCCTGCTTCCTGAGCGCGCATGGCCTGAAGGGCATCATGATCGCCGCGGCCCCTGGCAACGCCGACACGCCCCGGGCGCACATCACCAACGCGGCGGGGCTCGAGTGCCTGCGCGACATCGGCCTCGAGGAGGCCTGCCTCAAGGCCGGCACAGAGGGCGACAGCATGGAGCACATGCGGTGGTGCCGCACCATGGCGGGCGAGGAGTTCGCGCGCATCTACAGCTGGGGCAACGACCCGGCGAGGCTGGGCGGCTACGACGCCGCCAGCCCGTGCCGCCACGTCGACCTGCCACAGACGGAGCTGGAGCCGATCCTGACGAGGCAGGCGGTGCATGCCGGGTGGGCGTTGCGGTTTAATACGCGGTTGGTCACGTTTACGAGGCCCGAGAGGGATGTCATCATCAGTGAGGTGCGGGACGACCTGCTTGGTAAGACGTACAAGATCCAGTCGAGGTTCTTGTTTGGTTGTGACGGCGCGAGGAGCCAGGTCGTGCGTGAGCTTGCCATCCCCCTGATCAAGAAGCCTGGTCAGGGTCTGGCCCTGAATGTGCTGGTCAAGGCGGATATGGGCCACCTGATGCCCAACCGGACTGGAAACTTGCACTGGGTCTTCACACCCGAGAAGGACTATCCCCCATGGTGTTGGGCATCCATCGTGAGGATGGTCAAGCCGTGGAAGGAGTGGATGTTCATCTGTATGCCCGTGCCAGGCGCAGATGTCTCGGTTGACCAGTTCAGCCCTACCAAGGAGGAATGCGTACCCAGGATAAAGGAACTCATTGGTGATGAGTCGGTCGACGTGGAGATCCTGGATATAAGCAAGTGGTGGATCAACGAGACCGTGGCCGAGTACTACTCGGATGGCAACGTGTAAGTCATGTCCATGTTTCTGCGGCACTACTATCTCACCCATACTGACCTCGGCCCACAGCTTCTGCTTCGGTGATGCCACCCACCGACACCCACCATTCAACGGTCTGGGTTCCAACACCTGCATCCAAGACGCCTTCAACCTGGCCTGGAAGATCGCATACGTCATGTCCGGCAAGGCAGACGCCAAGCTCCTCGACTCCTTCAGCGTCGAGCGGCAGCCCGTGGGCCAGGACGTCATCACGCGCGCGAACCAGGGCCTGCGGGACCACATGGACTGGATCCAGGTCATGGCCATGATGGACCCGGACAAGGAGGTGCGCAGCAAGGTGCTGGCCGAGTTCGACGACCCCGGCGCCAAGGGCCGCAAGCGGCGGCAGGACTTCCAGAAGGGCATCGAGAAGACGGCGATCGAGGTCAACGGCCTGGGCATAGAGATGAACCAGAAGTACTTCTCCGGTGCCGTGTACCTGGACGACGAGGGCCCGCCACCGGCCCCGCCCAAGGAGCCCGTGGCGGAGCTCCAGATCAGCACGTATCCCGGCAGGAGGCTGCCGCACGCGTGGTTGAACAAGAGGGCGCCGGAGAAGAAGTTCTCTACGATCGATCTTGCTGGACATGGGCAATTCTGTCTGTTCACCGGACATGGCGGCCAGGGCTGGAAGGCCGCTGCTGAGAAGGTCGGCAAGGCGCTGGGTATTGAGATCAAGGCGTACTCTATCGGCTGGAAACAGGACTATGAGGATGTGTACTTTGACTGGGCGAAGCGAAGGGAGGTAGAAGAGGACGGTTGTGTCCTCGTGCGTCCGGATCGATTCGTCGCCTGGAGATGTACGGAGATGATCACAGACGCAGACGCCAAGCTGGAGAAGGTCATGCGAAAGGTTCTATCGTTGGAGTGAAGAATCTTACCACTAGGGTTGCCCGTACACTTATCAAATCATTAATCCCACATCCCAATATCGTAAAGGTCGTCGTTCAGAACCGAGGCTATCCAGTCTATTCTCTATACAAGGCTCACGGTGACCGCTGCCAAATGTCCCTCCAGAATTCCTTCAGGCCGTAATGTGGTGATTTGGACTCGTATACTTTGGTGGATTTACCCTCCATAACAAACTTGTCCAACAGACCTCCAGTCGACGTCTTGCCATCAACGGACTTGGGAGGCCGCCGGGTACGCTCCTTGATCTCATTGGCGATCTGCGGCGCAACGTCCGCAAAGCAAGCCTTGAGTTCTCTATCGAGCGAGAAATACGGCTTCTTCGCCAGATCGGGCGCCATCAAGTTGTATGAACGCGTCTTGGTGTTGAGATCGCTGACAGCTAATTCCATGTATGACCTCTCTGTGGCCTCCCACTCGGGATCTCGGAATGGGGGAGTTAGTGATATCTGTGGCTCGGTGGCGGTGGCTTCAGGACTTGCCCCGGGTACGCTGGCTGGCGACTCCGGCAACGCCTCCTGCCTCAAGGCCACCATGACGACGTCGTCTGTAGAATTGGTCGGCACGGCAACTTGATCCGAATTCCGTCGGCGTGGGTTGTGCACCTCCTCCGCTTGAGCATATTCCTCTGCTCTTCTCATCTGCTCGTCCAAAGAACCACCCCGGCTTGCGATCATCCTCGAAGCATGGCGCTTCCAATCATTCCGTAGCCGGCCCCTGAAGACATTGGCAGCTTTCACAAGCTCCTGCTGCTTTTCTATCCATGGTGGTACAATTTCTTGTCTTTGGATCATCTTGTTCATGATGTATTCGGTCGTGTCTATAAAAGGGTTGTCTGCCCTTGCATCACGTTCGATGCCTTTCCCACGCGGTATGTTCTTGAACTGTCCTCTCGCAATGGCGTCTTCAATCCTCTCATTTGCCAGCGCTGCGAGGCCAGATATCGTATTGGGCAATGCCCGTGCCGCGGGCGCAAATCGGTCACGAAGCTCCTTCTTAAAATCCTCGCGCTCTTTATCGCTAAGACCACTACTCTTTTCTTTCTCGGCCATACCAGCATACACAGAAGCCGCATCCTTCGCATTCGCCACCTTCGTGCCGGGAGAGACGACAGGCTTCCTCTTGAGGCGCATATCCACCGGTATCGTGGGTATATTCGGCTTTCCCCTGAGGCCCGGCCTGAGGGGCTTGCGAGCATCGTCCAGCATGCGCAGCACGGCATCGGCGTGGGACTCCTCGCCAGTCCATGGCTGTGCCGCCGCCATGTCCCGTGTTCCCCGGCCTGCTGCTTCAGGTATGTTTCCTACGAGGCCGGATTCTCGTAGCGCTGTGTCATGTTCGTCGCGGAAGGTCGCGTTGGCGACCTTGTCGAGAAGGCGTTGCTTCAGTTCCTCGCTGAATCCGGCGTCCTCGATGGCTCGTCTGCCAGCTCTGCCACCTGTGAACAGAGCTTCTTCTGTTGCTTCTTCGAGACGGCGGGCCAATGGCCCTTGCTTGGATTGGGGGACATTTGGGTCCTCGGTCGGCTGGTCTGGTGAGGTCGTACCGGGCTCGGACGGCTTGCGAGCTTCGGAATATGATCGCGCTGCTCTTGTGTTCACCGGGACGTTAAAGGGTGCGGGACGTCGGCGGAGGGCTCTCAAGCAGCGCGTGGGCGCGAGAGGAGATAGCGACATGGTAAATTGGGGAAGCGACAGGCCTCGAGCAACAGAATCATTGTATCAAAGCAAACATCTTGAGGAAGCCACCGTGCTAAAATAAAAATTGGGCAGTGGTCGATGACGACCTCGAATTCCGTTGCCACTCGCAGCGTCAGCGGACTGATAAGATAAGAATGACAATGGGAAGCAGTCAACCCCAACCCTTCCACATAGGGACATTGTCTCTTCTGGGGGAGGTTGGGGGGGGGGAACCAAGAGGGTTACGAGACTCATCTATTGAAGCTTCGAGTTGACTTCATCTTTCACACATTTCAGTGAAATAAACAATATGGACTTTCTACACGCCCGTTTCCTCTCTCACCTTCGCGCTGTTGATAAACTCGCACCTCTCAAACAGTCTCTCCCAGCTAACAGCTTTCTCCGTCTCAGTTCCAGCAACCTCGCCGTCCTTAGTAAGAGAAACAATCCCATTCCCATAAGGACCACCAAACAACTGTAGCGAGAGCGTCTTCGCGAACTCGGCATCCAACTCTTTCTTAGTCGCACCCGCGAATGCCACAGGCCATGTCTCATCTTCCTTCGAGTTCACGAAGCTGACGATGCTCCGGCTCACCGTCTTGGACAAATCCAGCTGCGCCGCCGAGTTGTCGGCGCCCCCACCCAGCTTCTGCACATTCAGCACATACGGGATGTCGCTCAGATGAGCGACGCGCCACATGGGCACACCCATAATCGCGTACGAGGGCGTAAACCTCGTCGAGTTGTGCTCGTACACGCGTACCTGCCCGTCATTATGCTTCCCGTACTGCCACGCAAAGTCGAGCACGGGACACGTGAACCACAGGTCCCGGTTCATCTGCGCCGCGCGGTAGTACTGCGGTGAGACGCCCGCCCACTCCGGCTGCACCATGTGCTCGAAGTCCGAGACCGGGTACAGCTGCAGCAGCCTCGCCTTGGTCGCCTCGGAGAGCCCCGTGACCCAGAGGCCAAAGCTGCCTAGCACCTCCTCGTCGCTTGACGTGGTGGGGGGCGCATACCACGCACCGTCGTTGGTCACCCACGAGGCAATGACGGGCACACCCTTGTTGACCTTCCCGGCGCGGACGAGCTGCGACGGGCGGTCCGGGAGGAAGTCGCCGTCGTAGGTTGGGTAGAAGAAGCCCTCGCCGAAGGGCGGACGCGCCGTGCGGGATGCTGTGACTGAGAGGTTGGCCAGGACGTCCATGGGGGCTTCCCGTAGGCACTTCAGCGTCTCTTCAGACCCACTATCGCCGTTTTGGACACATCCGATTTCCTGGGCAACGGCTGCTGTGTTGTTTGCTACTAGGTCCGACTTTGTGTTGAAGTTTAGACCTGGTGCCCCGGACATCATACTGTGAAAGAGTCAGTGGGGCGGTGGGCACGGAAGTAGTGTTCGGAGCAAAACACTGACATGGCTCGCTGGAACGGAACACCCTGTTCTCCTCCGAAGGCGGTTAATTGCAGGCTAATGTCGCTGGCTCCCACGCTCTGGCCGATTGCAGTCACTGCCATCGACAGGTTAGTTACACGCAAGTATCACAGCGGTTGTGGGAGTGCCTGGGTACTCACCTCTCTGTGGATCACCGCCAAAACTCTCAATGTTATCGCGAACCCCTAAATGTCGAGAGACGTCAGTATTCACTGGCGACCTCGCTGGTGCTTCTGGTTCTCACATTCAAGTGCTGCTCGCTGGTCACGCAGGCCGGCATTCGTGTGTTGAGACTTCGCCAGTGCCTCACTTGTCGCAAATCCGAAAACTAGACATTTTTAGTTTAGATGAGATGCAGATCTACTGGGTATTGGAAGACTTACATCCCAGGCGGTAGTTTATAGCAACGAAGATCAGCGGTTGTTCATCAGCAGCAGCTTGCTTAACCAGACCGTCTGGTTCATAGAGAACTTCGTATGCCGAGCCAAGGGCATGGCCACCTAGATACATTGAAATTGAAATCAGTTTTTACCAGAGGCCAGGAAGGGCCATTCTGCCCAAGCCTAAAAAGACTTACCTCCATGTAGCCACACCACAACAGGCAGCTTGGCATCCGCCTGCGTTCCAGACGGCCGAGCGATCCGCAGACTCAAACAGTCCTCGCTCACGTTGGTAACTCGGCTGGTGAACGGCAACACATCACCAAGGCCTTGCGGACACCAGGCGCCGGGCCTCGTGGCATCGACGACAGATCCCCTTGATGGTATGATCTGCACAGGCGGCGCGAAACGGTTTGGTCCCGAGGTATCCTCCCCATAGAAGATGTTCTGGAAGTGCTCGACTCCAGAGCTTGAGCGGCTACCGATATAGTGGATATCCCGGGCTACATCGAAGACTGCGGGCGGGGAGAAGCTCAGGCCAAATGGAAGGGTGTACTCTGCGGTCTTCTGGACTAAAAACTCCCTGAAAGGCTCCAAAAACACTGAGGCAAACCCAAATAATATGGCTCCCAAGCCAAGACACCAGGGCAAGACGTTTCTAGCCATGGCCATGGGAGAAGATGAGGGTATTCTTGTACCACCTTGGGGCTGAGTATGTGCCTCGAATAAGAATGCAGTTTGCTTTGGCGACGACCGTCGTGACCCAATTCAGTGCAATGGCACGGGATTTATAGATTGTTCTGGGACGGCGTAGTGTGCTAGATCTAGTGATCGGTATCAGCCGGCATCTAGGCACCAAAGCCAGCCTTCATAAATGCGGTTTGGTTGCAACAACCGGAGGAGGGGGACTTATCCGACCCGCTGTGTGGTTGTTGGGCCACGTTGGACCAATCACAACCTTGTCTTGGAGATATGTAGTTGTAAGTGCGGATCTCGCTCTGGCCCCCAACTACGCCGTTGTGCTGCGTCGTTTTGTTTTACAACGGCTAACCGGCTGGTGGCTAACTAGGCAGGTACTACAGTATGCATGAACATGTATGTACAAATAGTATATTACCAAGACCTAGCACAAACTTGAAAGGCGTATTTGACATTGATGTGGAGCGACCGTCATATTTGGTCCCTATACAGACACAATTTGCATAAGAAATTCGCTAATGCGTGTTATAATCGGCAAGGCTGACTCACCGTATGTAGTAGATTTGTAATATCTCACTCGTGCACTCCTGCTAAGGTCTAGATGGTTTATTGTAACCGGTGCTATCACCCTGTGACGCACATTCGAAAGTTCCTGTACTAAGCCATATCAGTATATATCAATATTGACTCCATAAAGCTTTCTTCTGCCTGTACGTTGATGGGACCGGGCGCTCACGGTTGTGCACTTCAGGGCTTACGTGTTGTATTGGGGCAGAGGCGGACCGAATCTAAAAGTCAGTTGACCTTGAAGACAGAAGGAATGATTCCGATAGCGGTGATAATACAAGTAAACCATGGGCAGTGATGGTAGGGATCACGATTTTGATGATTGTTTACACTGGCTACTAGGGTACCTATCTTCTATTCAGCCGGTTCATGTGCCATGTGCCCATGGTTCAAACCATGAGCCATGAGCCATGAGCCAAAACGCCACTTGTGTTGAACACGACCGCTCCTGGACGAACTGTTTCAATGTATACCTTCTGTCTCATCCCATAGGAACCTTTGCACCGTCTGGAGGCCATACTGGGCAGCCCATTTCTTAAAAAGCGCAACCACACCATGATAGACGTTGACATTGTGCCACGAGTTGGTCCTGAAGGGTCATGTAACATAGCTCTACTGTACGACGCAGACATAAGGCTCTTCACGGTTGCGTCGAAGATTTGCGAACCTTGACGGTGGTTCGCTTTAGCACAGTATACTGATTAGAAGAACAAAGACTAACACATTATCTGCCGTAGATATTGATAGGAGTAACCACCAGAAAAGACTACCGGCCCGGCTTGAAGGCACTGAAGGGGTTTAGAGCTTTTCATCGTGCACACGGTCAGCTCCCGTCATTCCCTCCATATCAGTGAGCAGCCCATTGAGCTCTTCACTCTTTCCAGTTGAGGCCATAATGAAAGTTGTGAGCTAGAAATAGTGATTTCTGAGATCATTGTACGCCTGCAAGACTCATCGCAGTTCCACTTGATTGAATATGCAGTAGCTAGGTCTAGGGTGACCACTTTGCTGAGACGAAGGCCATGAAACGATGAGCGCTTGTGAGACGATAATTTTATCAATATTTTCAATAGCTATCACCTGCAGGGTAGCTGTTACTCTGCCCAGTTTAATTGCTTCTGCCTGTTGGGAACATAAGCCGCCATACACGTCACATTCGCTGCAATTGAGCCCCCAACGAACCAACTGCATATGCTGTGTGTCGTACGGATGAGACCACATCGGTACATTGGGGGCCAGAGTTGACTTAAAATCACTTGATTTACCACAATTACTTCCTTGATTTCGTCTTTCATCATCTCCTCCGGGGTTATTTCTGTCGCAATGTGTCACTTCGTGAGCTATTAGTTATCGGTTCATGTCCACTATATGAGTCTTCTGCACTGTCCCAGTCGCGTACACTGAACCCATCACTGGGCTTTGACACATTGCACAGTTGTCAATTCCCCTTTGCAATCCAGCTGTTTGTCCCTTACTGGCAAGGGTGAAAGCAAGGATACCGAACTATAATCACTTAAATTGACTCTAGCATAAATGTACAACATGGCTTACTCCGCACATTTGCATCAAATAAACAATCACGCAGGTCTTATATGCATGGCTTCAGTCTTTTCTGTCATTACAATTCTCTCAGTTGTCCTTAGGTTTTATGCAAGGCGACTGACAAGAGTTGGTCTCGGTGCGGATGACTGGCTTGCGTTCTTGGCATCGGTAGGTTTTTACCTAACTTACCTAACTGGTCACAAAGGGCTGTGTAATTGACTGTCTTGATGTTGACGATGAATATTAGATTTTTGTGCTTGCCCTGGATGGAATATTCCTCGGTGGTACTGTGCAAGGTGCCATTGGTGGCCACTCTCCTGTTGCCAATGACTGGCCTGTCAGCACAGATTTGGAGCATTTGGCAGAGAAGTACAAATATGGGTTTCAGACAACTGAGAAGATTGCTTTCGGATTGATAAAGCTGTCCATACTCCTTCTCTGGAAGCGCATGTTTGGGCGAGTGCGGTCCTTTGCCATCTTTTGCTGGGTCATGATTGGCATTGTTACCGCGTGGTCCATCGCGTTCTTCTTTGCAACTCTTTTCCAGTGCGGCACACATTGGAAATGGAATTGGGCACCCTTTACCCTATTTCTGGATCAGTGCACCAACACCATCGACATGATCACTGTATTCACGGCAACGGATGTTCTGACGGATTTCGTTATTTTATTCATGCCTGTTCCCATTATTTGGAAACTCCATATGCAACGGCGAACGAAGATCGGTGTGACAAGCATCTTCATGGTTGGCGTTTTGTGAGTATATCCTCCTCCATTCTCGTCATACCGTTGAAATCTGTATTACCTAGGTGTTGACGTATCTGACCTTATTCTAGTACTATTGTCGCGAGTATAATACGCATGTACATGTATCTCGTGACCTCTTACGACAAGGCTGACAACCCTGACTTCATCGCGGATTTTACCTTATTCATGACATGGTCAGAAAATGAGGCCAACGTTGCTATGCTCGTGTGCTCAATGCCGACTTTGAGTCCGGTGGTAGCAAAGTTCTACAATGTTTTTACCGATTCCTTCCGTTGGGCTCTATCCGGCAAGTGGGGAGACCTTCCTGGTCAACGAGAAGGCAGCAAGGAAGCTCTTGCTGAGAAGAATATACTGGTTTTAGAACCAATTCCACCCCTGCCACCATCATCAGACAACGGGAATCCATGGCTCGGCAGTTTTAGAACTGTTACAGCAGCTGGTTATACCGACTTGGAGGGCCAACCATACCACGAGGACGGGATTCTCGCACGCACTGAAATACAGAGAATCTCGGAGCCAAAGTTTCCACATTAGTCGCCGCGGGAATAGAACTCAACAGGGTTTTATTATTTTTAGGTTCGCCAAATGTGGTTTGACGTCCCTTCACAGATGATGGGTCAAGTCTATTATAGACTTTCGATCATCTGCACTCTCTACCCCCC